>LPNX010426631.1:313606-329197 GCA_001517045.1 Pseudotsuga menziesii | reverse complement strand
TTTCCAATAAAATTAATTTATAATAACACTTTTACAGATCTCGACCTTCAACAAAATCAAGTATATTAAACGCTCTCAAAAAAATAAAATTTGTGTTTTATTTTTTTTCCAAGAGAAAAATAGTTGTTCCTTGATATTCATTAGATTCAAAGGTAACTTTTACAGCACAAAGTGGACCTTCTCTATAATGAACATGTTCCATTAATAAAAAGAAAATCTCGGTCTCTCAAAGATATTCTGCCCCCCAGCATCATTGTTGAATCAAGACTCAAACAGTGGGATACAATAAGGAATCAGTAACCCAAAATAAATCCATAGTCATTAGGACAACATACGATATCAACCCAACTCCATCCCGATAACCAGGATGGCTACATGAGTATAAAAGTAAAACCATACATGGCTTATCCAAGGAGGCACTTGTGGGAATGCCAAAACTAAAACAAGAAGAGGACAAAGTCTACCTCATACATCCAAAAGAATGTAATAAACAATTCATGCCATATTCATGAAAAATACATCAAATATGTGATAAAAAGAGTAGGCCAGCTCGAAGCTAGTAAAGCTTAATCATTCCATTCCCAACACATACACCTTCAGTGAATTCAGTGTAATGAAGGAGGCCAGAGGCCAATGAAAGTGCCTCCTTGGATAAGCCATCCGCCTTCACATTGTATTCTCTGTATACATGAAGGAAATCCAGATGGAGAAAGGATGATTCTAGATTCCTGATATTTTGACACCATCCTTCCAGATTGAGAGCTAAGAGAGCAGCCCTACCTTTGGCCCAGTTGATAATGGTTGTAGAGTCACCACAGACATGAAGAGAAGGTAAGCCAAAATCCTTTGAAATCACTAGTAGAGCCCACAGTGCCACAAGTTCAGATCTGGTATTAGTGCTCTGTCCACATCCCATATTTATGCTAAAGTAATGATCCTGACTGGTAAGCAAGTGCACCCCAACACCCCCAATCAAGTTTGCGAAGGCCCCATAAAAAAAAATGGATGGGTACTCAATAAAAGGTGCCAGACCAATACTTCTCCTTTTGGAATTCTTATGAGCGATCACTCGGAATGTCCCAAATGTCTTATTCACTATAAGTAATATTCATTAGGTTTATTAATCATGTTGCATGGTTGGAATCTATGCATTTTTGTTAATGTATTGAAATTAAAGGATCCTTGTTGCAAACGTACGAAAATCTCATACATCATTGTTTAACATTTAACAAAATTATAATATTAAATTAAAATTTATTTTATTATTATTGTAAAAATAGATTGAGCATCTTTTAAATAACCGTTATTTAACATTGGGCTAAATCATAATATTAAACTAGCATACCCTTAAAGCGGGGGAAATGAAACACCAAAGAGAATTTCGATATGTTTTAAAAAAAGAGAGAAATTTGTGTGTAGATAATATAAGTTTATGTGATCAAAGCAATTCTAGGAAAATAAGTGAAAATAAGTTACCTCAAACTTTTAAATTGCCACATAAGTGAAAATAAGTTTCCTCCAAAAAGATTTTTACATAAATTTTTTATATTTGAAAACATTCGGTGAATAAGTCAATGTTTTGGCCTCGATCCTTTGAATGCCAATGGAATCTTACAAAGCAAAAAAGTCCAAAAATCCAAGGGGCATAGTTATAGGAGTTTTCGAAGTTTTAGGTAACTTTAGATAACCTTGAAACCCCTAGATGTGGAGGAACTACACCTTTGAAACCGAGACCTAGCCTAGACGTGGAGAGACTATACCTTTGAAATTCAAACTTGAACTATGCGAGCTAGACATCAAAATTTATGCACATAATAATTTGCACAAGCGACACCATTTTTCTTGTCAACCATTTGCATGGGTCCTCTTATAAACTCATGTATTGAAGATCATTGAATGGCCAAATAAGGTTGACAGGTGAAAAAAAAATTGTTTCAAGTTTTTAATATCTCAAGTCAATCTCCGTATTGAATATCGATAGTATATAGTCAGTAGGTCCATAAGTAAGTTACCTCAAACTTTTAAATTGCCACATAAGTGAAAATAAGTTTCCTCCAAAAGGATTTTTACATAAATTTTTTATATTTGAAAACATTCAGTGAATAAGTCAATGTTTTGGCCTCGATCCTTTGAATGCCAATGGAATCTTACAAAGCAAAAAAGTCCAAAAATCCAAGGGGCGTAGTTATAGAAGTTTTCGAAGTTTTAGGTAACTTTAGATAACCTCGAAACCCCTAGACGTGGAGGAACTACACCTTTGAAACCGAGACCTAGCCTAGACGTGAAGAGACTATACCTTTGAAATTGAAACTTGAACTATGCAAGCTAGACATCAAAATTTATGCACATAATAATTTGCACAAGAGACACCATTTTTCTTGTCAACCATTTGCATGGTTCCTCTTATAATCTCATGTATTGAAGATCATTGAATGGCCAAATAAGGTTGACAGGTGAAAAAAAAATTGTTTCAAGTTTTTAATATCTCAAGTCAATCTCCGTATTGAATATCGATAGTATATAGTCAGGATGTCCATTAGTAGCTTATTGCTTAATTTTCATGACCTAATTGCAATACCAAAACATACACATAGATCCCAATAACACCTAACTACGCCCATGAAGGGTGGTTTTCCCTTTCTACTTGAAAAGAAGAAGGCTAATTGTTAGGCCTAGTATCCCCATCATAACTTCGTTCGGTTCAGTCTTTTTCACTTATAAAAATACATTTATAAAATAAAGGAAATCCAAATACAATAAATTATACTCTAAGCTTTTAACTCATTTATTATTATCCTTGAAAAAATTAAAATATAAATCCCTTGTCTTTTTCTTGAAAGAAAATTTCAATTAAGTTCTAAAAAAATTAAAATAGTAGTGCTAGCAAGTAGAGAATCCAAAAGATGGGTTCCAGAATCTCTAGATGTAAAATTGCAATGCTCATTCCCTGAAGATCCAAATGAATATGATCTTGATAAAGTGGGAAATAATTCAGATAATGGGTCGTTTTCCATTATTGGGTCTCCCTTGGCACATGGTAGTTTCATCTCCCCCTACTTCCAATATTATACTCCTAGCATTAAGCCCATAAGCATACTTGTTAAAGCCTTCAGTTTCCAAATCTAAGCATGTGTGTTGTAGTCCTTTGTCCCCACACTCTTGAAAATCCAAATTATTCATGCGTTTTGCACTATTTCTAGCTCCAATGGCACCTGAGTCTTCTAATCTAAACCCATCGTGCACAACCCCATCTATCCCATGTTCCAGACTATGACGTATTTGGGATGCCATGGCAGGGACAAAGGGGTTTTCTAAATACACAATATTGGCTCTATCAATGCAGTTAATATGTAATGCATGGCTACATTTGGGAAGAAACCTGAGAGCCTCATTCTCCTGAACCAGATAAACTGCACACTCCATGTCGCCTATGAGCTTATCTGCTTTAGTGAATCTGCATAGAGGAATGGATCTGATCACAGCTTCATCGAGGCCACATGATTGAGCAATTATCTACCATATTTTTGGGTCTTGTAATCCTTCCAGTGAATAAGCATCGACTTGTATATTCTCTTAAGAGTCCAAACTCCTTCGTCTCCTCCTGAAAAAAGGTCTCCATCGAGAAGCTTTGCAATACTTGGAAAAAATCTTGTAGTAACTTACCACCAATAAAGCACTTCCTAGAACTAAATGGCTATCAGGAAAGGACTGATGGTGGTGGGGGTGTAATTGTGCTTGGTGGGTCCTTTACTTATGGTTGCATCTAGTGAGGCTCCCATCCAAACTCGTATCTACCTGCTGAAATTTCCCTTGGACAGGGTTGCTCCAGAGACAAACTCATGGTGAATTTCTTTAACAGATATACTTCAAACCTCTAATTTTGTTGAAAATACATAGATGTAATTAGTTACTATGTTCATGGAGAAAGAAGGTGGGGGCGTAATTGTGCTTGGTGGGTCCTTTACTTATGGTTGCATCTGGTGAGGCTCCCATCCAAACTCGTATCTACCTGCTGAAATTTCCCTTGGACAGGGTTGCTCCAGAGACAAACTCATGGTGAATTTCTTTAACAGATATACTTCAAACCTCTAATTTTGTTGAAAATACATAGATGTAATTAGTTACTATCTTCATGGAGAATGAAGGATAATAAACCCTTTCTCCATGAACATAGTAACTAATTACTATCCTTCATTCTCCTTTCATATATATAGTTTGTATATAGTTTGTTTCTTATATATAAATTGAATTTTTTTTCATATTATATAGTTTGTATAACGCTATTTTTTTAAAATGTGATAGTTGATTTACATCTTTGGTAGCAATTACTTGACCATGTCTGATATCAAATCCTTCAATGATGCATAATATTCAAAAGCACTTTGTAAGTTATATGGTTAATGACAGCTTGGGTGTTATAACGAATTCTCACATGGCATTTGTCAACCAAGAGAAGGAAATGGCGAGGAATTCTAAATGTCTACGATTAGCGAAGCTCCATTCCATAGTAGTTGATTTCACCAAGACTGGAGTACCTGTGCAGGTTACTCTAGATTTATTTCTGAGAAAATATCCAGATTTCATGGAGGAGGATAAAGAAAGTTATGAATCAGAGCATATTCTTCGTATACTTTACAGGTCTGTGGAAAAAGAAGATCATAATACAACGCCGCAGAGTGTAGAGAAGAGCTATTATGATAAGGATTTGGAGGTAGCAGGATTTGATAAATACTATGAGGAATCCTTAACATACAAGAGCCAATATGACTCCAGATTGACTACATCGATGGATCACTATGGGGCTAGGAATGAAGCAAATATCATAAGTGGTAACATTGCGAGTCTGTCAAACTTTGTGGGTGGCAATAAGAGGAAAGGAGATACCAGAGAAACAATTATGGCATCTGTGAAGGCTATAAAAAATGAAGCCAAGGGGTAGTTCGAAGGCAATATTGATACTGACAAACAAATTGCAAAGGCATCTTCCCTTTCTCCGTGAATATAGTAACTAATTAGAATGAAGGATTATCCCTCATTCTCCATGAACATAGTAATTAATTACATCTATGTATTTTCAACAAATTTATAGGTTTGAAGTAGATCTGTTAAAGAAATTCGCCATGATTTTGCCTCTGGAGCAATCCCATCCAAGGGAAATTTTAGTAGGTAGAGGGTCGTCAATGGATAAGTCAACGCATAATAGACCAATATTCTATGGACATGGGGAGGCTCCTCACAGGCCATTGACAGACGACAAAACCTGTTGAGGAACAGGCCCCTTAAATAACACCTTCAATGTAATTAAAATTTATTTTATTATTATTATAAAAATAGATTTAGCATTTTTTAAATAATTATTTTAAAATTATATTAAGGAATAAAAGAGCATCATATCTTACCATGGTTGATAAAATAATAAATAACTTAGAATATTAAGATTTTTAAAGTGTACTTTTTCATTGATATTTAAATAAGAGTGAAAGTAAGTGTTGACAATAAAGAGTATAAAACTAATTTTTATGATATGGTTTGGTGGGTTAGTTTGAGTGGTTAAGTGTTGTGAATTTTAATCAAAAAATTCTGAGATGAAGTCCTCTAAGTTGGATGATTTTGTGCATATTGTGGGTCTCACTTGATGTATCCCTTTATACAATAAAGGTATTGCCATTAGGTGTATCTTAAGTGGTTAAGAAAAAATACTACCCTCCCTACTAAAAGATTCCCCTCGCCCTTAGATTATGTACTAGAAGGTGGGGTGCTTGGCTATATGTTGTAAAATAAAATTTAAAAAATAAAAATATTGTCTATGATAGATAGATTAGGTGTAACTTAAGTAGTTGATGAAAAAAAATTACCCTCCCTGTTAAAAGATTTTTAAAAAAATATCTTATATAAATCCAAAAATATCAAATTTGATTTGAGAAAATAAGTTAAGTAAACCACTATGATGAAAACTTCAAATTTTCTGGAAATCATTAAAAATGAGAATCTTTGGGATTGAGAACTTTATAAGTGTGTATTTGAGTTATAGGTATATCTAACTTATGGTTGTTGGATATATTTTTGAGTAATCTAAATACCAATTCTAAATCATTAAAAATGAGAATCTTTGGGATTGAGAACTTTATAAGTGTGTATTTAAGTTATAGGTATATCTAATTTATGGTTGTTGTTTTAATGAGAATCTTTGGGATTGAGAACTTTATAAGTGTGTATTTAAGTTATAGGTATATCTAACTTATGGTTGTTGATTATATTTTTGAGTAATCTAAATACCAATTTTAAGAGTCAAAAGAATTATTTTAATTAAACAAATAAATATGTTTAAGATTTATAATTACATTTTAATTTTTTTAAATGAGTCTTAATTATTATAATTATTATGATGATATTTTTTATCTTTATTAAATTAATTTAAATGGTATGAAAAAACATTTTTGGCTTTAATGGTGGTCTCATATTCCAAAGTAAAATAAAAAATTAAAGGCAAACTTAGAAGGTTTAGAAAATCTCATTAAATCAATTTAAATTTATTTTAATATTTTTATTTATCAAATATAAAGGGATAAAATTTCGTGAATTATAAAGCTTTTAATCGTTTGAAATGGATTAAAATTCATTGCAAGTAAATTTGACTTAATAAAACTTAAAAGCTTTATAAATATTTAAAATTTATAATATATATATATATATATATGGATTAAAATTCATTGCAAGTAAATTTGACTTAATAAAACTTAAAAGCTTTATAAATATTTAAAATTTATAATATATATATATATATATTATTTAAAATAAATTAAAATTTATTATCAATACGAACTATAATAAATTACAAAAAGTAATTACTTTTTACATTAAAAAAAATAATTACTTCTAAATTTTTGATAAGAATGTTATATTTTTATTATAACATTTTTTACATAAATTTCATATATATCGTGTTTTTCTTTTAAATCGTTAGGAAAGGTAAATCCACGATGATGGTTGTCGGAGAGGATGTCAGTCTGAAAGACATTATTTTGACCAACGCCACTACTCTGGTGGGCAGATTTGGTGGCCGGAAGATTAGCACTTATGGTGTTAAAATCTAGGTTGCTGGTGTTTGGACCAATTGCATTAGTATTTGCCCGGATGTTTTCATCCTGCCGCGTGGGTGGATCGCTTTCAAGTTCCATTCTTAAGCTGATGCAACCATTATTCTCGCTGGTTTCTGGAGATGGCAAAACTCAGCCCTGTTACTGAAGAGATGGTCTCCTTTATTCGACCCGAGGGTGGAAAGGTATGATCTGATTCCTATCTAGGTTAAGCTTTTGAACTTGCCTTTTGAATTTTGGTCAACCGAATTCTTCAATCTGATAGGCAACACCTTAGGTACATTCTTGGAAGCCGGCCTCTCTTTTCGTGATTCGGGTATTTGTTGTTTGGGTAAAGTGTTGGTTCTTCTTGATCTTAGGAATGGCTTAGCGGAGGATATCTTGATTAAGAAGGGGGACCTTGAATTCCTCCAGCCTTTATATTATCTTGGCATTCCTTTTCGTTGTAATAGATGCCATACCTACGACCATTTAATCCTTGAATTCCCTTTACCTTTTTCTAAAGTCGGTAATTCAGCCTCTTCTCCAAATTCCAAAACCTTTTAGTAGATGAAGAACCCTGTTGTTTTGAAATATGATAAACCTGTCTCGGATGAGGTTTAGAGAATGTTTTGAAGGGTGATGATTTGGTTTCGGGTGGTGTTAAGATTGGGGACTCCTTGAATTCTCTCAGTTTTAAGGTTTCTAATCATTTGGATAACCTTAGGACTGTGATTCCTCCTGTTGGCTTGGTTTCTGATATTTTGGCCTTGGATTAGGTTCTGATGGAATATTTGATGGGTGTTGACTCGGTTTCGGATTCTGTTAGTTTGGTGGATTCTTTGAAACCACTTAGTTTTTCTGTGAATGATCCCGGCTTACTTTTGGATAACCTTTTGATTTCTGGTGATGGGCTTTCGACAGAGATGAGATGGACTTTATCCCCTGTGGGGAATTTAGGGAGTTTAGGGTTTGTCTCCCTTGTAAAATCTTCTAAACCTTCAGATGGCTACTTCTTGCGGTCGTGTGCTAAGGCCAATTCTACAAGTTTAGGGGTTTTGTCAGGACATGATATAAGGTGTATTGATCCTGGAGGGGTTCATAAGATGTTGTTTCTCGATGTAATTTCTATATCTGGGGCACTTAGAGCTGTGCAACCCCCTTTGGGTGTTCGCATATGATTACTATGACCCTCAATTGCAGAGGGTTGGCTAGTTTTCCCAAAAAACTAGCGATCCGCAGACTGATTGTTGAACATTCAGTCGATGTTTTATTTTTATAGGAGACTATGTGTGGTGGTGATTTGCTAGTCTCTGAGATGGAGTCCATGAATCATGGATGGAAGTTCTTATCTGTGGATTCTAAAGGTAAATCGAAGGGTTTACTTCTTGGTTGGAAAATGCGACTTTTTCATTTGATTAATGCTTGGGCTTTTGGTTTTGCACTCTGTGCTACGCTACACTCTATTGAACTTAATTTGACAATTGTTTGCCTCAACCTGTATGGTCCTTATGTGGACAGAGAATTATTTTGGATCAATCTATTCAAAATGGAGGGTTTGTTGAGTTCAAAATTGATTATGAGGGGTGATTTGAACTTTTCTATTGGATTATCGGAGGTTTGGGGTGATAAGGCTAGAGTTGACAACCTTTCTGATTTCTTTCTCATGCATTTGGAATCTATTTCACTTGTGGATTTAGCCCCTGCTTTGTTGTTACCTACCTGGAATAATCGGACGGTTGGGTGTGAAAACATTTGTAAAAGACTTATAGGATCCTTCTTTCTTCTGATTTTCTGGATTGTGATATGCATTTTAGACAATGGATAGGTAGTGGAGGTGATTCAAATCATAATCCTATCTTTATGCAATTGTTGTCTAAATATCCTAGACCGCGTAGTCCCTTTAAATTTAATGCTTTCTGGTTGGAGGATGAAGATTTTGTATCCCTTTTAAAATCTTCCTAGACAGTTTTCTCTGATAACCTTGAGTTGTCTCATGTTGCCCACTTTGCCTTAAATCTTAAGAAACTTAAAGAAGTGTCTATCTCATGGTCGGCTGCAAAGAAATTACAAGAGGATAAGGACTTCGTGAATATTGAATCCTCTCTGGATGATTTTCACAAGATGGGATTAGGTTTTTCTTCTAAGGTGGTTAAAACTTCTCTTGTTGATCTGGAATCTTGTAAGAGGAAGATTCTACTTGATCGGTAAAAGGAAGCCAGATTGAAAAGTAGAGCTTTATGGTTATTATGTGGGGATGAAAACACCCCTTTTTCCATAAATTTGTTGGTAATAGGAAATTCATCAAATCTATCTAGAAAATTGCTGATGATGATGGAAACTTGGTGGAAGGTTTTAAGGATATTGCAGCAGCTAGGGTTAAACACTTTGAGACCTTATTTCAGGAGGAGAGTAATCTTCATTTGCCTGAAGTTGTTAAAAGTGCTAGGCACTTTCCTACCACCATATATATGGAAGATAATGAAGAGCTCATCAAACCTATTACTTTACAGGAAATCCCATCTATCCTTTCTTTGAGCAAGAATGATAAGAGCCCTGGTCTGGATGGACTCCCGGTAGAGGTTTATTGGGCACTGTTTGATGTTTTGGGACCTTATTTACTTCGTGTGATCAAAGATTCAAGAAAATATGGTAAAATTCGAGCTGTCTTTAACTCCACTTTTCTTGTTCTGATTCCCAAGATTGATCTACGTACTTGTTTCGAGGACTTCAGGCCAATTGCTTTGTGCAATTTCTGTTACAAAATCATTGGTAAGATTATTTCTACTTGCATCAAACATGTACTGGGTCGTTATATCTCGTGTGAACAGTTTGGGTTTTTACCAGGTAGATAGATCCATGATGCAGTGGGTGTCATACATGAGGTTTTACATACCATTCATGGTAAACACTTAAAATCTGTGATTCTTAAAATCGACCTGTCTAAATCCTATGATAGAGTTAGTTGGACTTATCTGAGGGTCCTCTTGTCCAAAATGGGATTTGTTGGTTTATTCATCAGTTGGGTTATGTGCAGCTTAACTTCTGTCTCCTTTGTTGTTCTTATAAATGGAGCAGCTTCTACTTTTTTTAAAGCTGGAAGGGGGTTAAGACAGGGATGCCCCTTGGCACCTTTACTTTTTCTAATTATTGTTGAAGGATTGAGTAGAGCCATTTACTATGCCAAAGTTGATGGAATTTATCGTGGTATATCTTTTGGAAATGAAATTTCTCTAACTCATGTACTTTTTTTGGATGATGTTATCATGGTAACCGATGGATCGGAACAATCTTTATCTTCTCTGTATGAGATCCTTTTGACTTTTTGTAAAGCCTCTGGTATGCAGATTAATGACAAAAAATATGCTTTATATCATTCTGGTCTGGATGATTTTGAGATCATTACTATTTAGAATATTTTTTCTTTTACTGTGTTACCTCTTGTGACTGGTATGAAGTATCTTGGTTTCTTTCTTAAACCATGCAGATATGTTCTGAAGGATTGGGTCTAGCTTATTGCAAAAGTGAAAAAAAGATTCTGAACTGGAGTTTTCGCTAGTTAACCAAGGGAGGTAACCTTACATTGATTAAATCAGTCCTTGAAGCCATCCCCATTTACTGGATGCATTTCTAGATCCCTGTGGGGGTTATTGAGAAAATTAGAAAGATTTGTTTTAGATTCTTGTGGTATGGACATAAGGATTCTGCTAGTCTTCCTTGGACTTTATGGAAATATTTGGCTTGTCCTAAATCCCTGGGTGGTTGGGGACTCAAAATTCCAGCGGTTTTCTCTAAATCCCTTGCAACGAAGAGTGTTTGGAATATTATTACAGGTACGGGTCTCTGGGTTGAGATTGCAGTTCATAAATATGTTTATCCTCTATCTATTCTAGATTGGATCTGTGCACCTGACAAGAAGAATAAGAATATTTCAATCTGTTGGAAATTTGTTTTATGGGCTTTTGAACTTATTGGTAATAACCTTGTCTGGAAGGTTGGTAATGGTGCTGATCTAAGGATTGGTATTGATCCTTGGGTTGGTTGCAAATGGCATCATCAATTACCTATTTTATTGCTTTATAAATTACATTATGCTGGCATTTTCCATCTTAAAGATATAGGATGCCCTGGTTTGACTCTTATGAGTGATCAAGGATGGCTTTCTGCAAACATTATTGGACTATCTGATTTTCAAGATGTCTTATGTTGGAATGATTATGTAGCCATTCTTAAAGCGAGTCATGTCAGACTTTCTACCAATGTTGACACACTTGTTTGGAATCCTTCCAAAACTGGTAAATAAACTCCTAAAGAAGGTTATGTTCATCTGCTTCAGGGCAGGATTGGTGTGGAACTATCCTGGTGGTGGAAAGTTTTGTGGAAACTTAAGTGCCCCTTAAAATCTAAAATTTTTTGCTGGTTTCTTTTTTCTGGAAAGGCACTCACTTGGGATGTATTGGCTAAAAGAGGTTTTGAAGGACCTGGTAGATGTTACTTGTGTAAAATGGAGGTTGAAACTAATCATCATCTAGGAGTGGACTGCCCTTTCACTAAGAGTGTTTGGCTTGATCTTGAAGATAAATTAAATTTTAGAAACTTATGGTATGGGACATCTGTGACAGACTGTTTGAAGAATTTGTTTCTTAATATGCAAGTTAAGCATATTAGGTCATTGCCTGTTATTGTTTTGTGGTTTTTATGGAAGGCTCGTAACCATAGCTCTTTTGAAGATCAATCCCTGCTACCTTCACAGGTTTTCTCTTTTAGTTTGGGTTTGCTAAGATCTTTCCCACAAAAGGATCAAGTTCTAAAAAACAGACCTATTTTTGTAGAAATTATTGATAAAACCTATCCTTGGGGTTTTTTTGATGGATCAGCTGTTGAGGATTCGACAGTCAGTGGAGCTGGAGGTATAGTTTATTTTTCTGATAAAATTTCCTTCTCCTTTAAAGCTGGTTTAGGGGCTAGTACTAACAATACTGCTGAACTTTGTGCTTTAAAGCTTTTGCTCACTTTGGCTAGGATGAAGGATTATGCAAAAATCCATATTTTTGGCGATTCATAGTTAGTTATTAACTGGGCCAAGGGTAATTTCAGAATGCACAACTTAGAATTATCTTTAATTCTTCAGGAAGTTCATAGACTTTCTGACAGGTTTGAGATGGTGTAGTTTCAGCATATCTTCCGTGAAAGGAACAGTCTTGTTGATTCTTTGGCTAAGGAAGGAGCAAGGATTTGTGAGGGTCATTGGTTTATCAAAGAACAGAGAGAGGATTCAATTTATGATTCCTATAAGATCTTTTGATTTGATCTTGAAGATAATGAGTTTTTGCTTTTTATAGGTCCTTTGATGGTGCACTTTTTTGATGCTGCAACTATATCAGACTGATGGTTGAACATCCTTTGTTGGATGTGATTGAGATATGACAGTTTACTGAATACTTTGATACTTTATGAATCTTTTTTTATTTAAAGATACATTATGACACTAAATGTGTGTTTATGTTTTGAGAAATTTGCTTCTAGCAAATCTATGACAACAGGTTTTGATGTTTGATCTTATGATCCTAATTTGTAAATATTATGATCCAGTTTTAGACTTTTTCCTTTTTAGATGAAAATGGACTTCTGATCCATCTGAGAAATGTAAAGAAATTTACAATTTTTTTTCCATGAAAAAAAAAATTACAATATGTTAATTTATGTGTAAGTTTTTATCTCTCTATAAACCAATTTTACATTATATGTAGATTTTAGTTTTTTTATTATAACAATTGTGTATGTGTCTCTCTTTTAATTGCATTATGTTTATATATGTGTAAGTTTTTATCTTTACAAGCCAATTTTTATATTATGTTCAAAAATTTAGATTTATATATATTTAAAAATAGCTTTATTTATATTTATACTTATATTTCATCATTCTATATTATTATTTTAGTATATTTTGTTTTAATAGAAAATGGTATTTAATATATTAATTAAAAAAATAGTCATAGCTTTATCATATAGCTTAATAATACAAAGGTTTAAACATAGTGGTGTCTAAAAATTCCAAAAAACTGACCTCAAAATTAACTTAAATTTGTTTAAGGTATATATTATGACTAGTATATTAACTAACATACTAGCCTAGTAACTAAAGTTAAATACGATGGATCTTATTAGTCCCTGCCCGGCTAGCAGGGACTCTTGTAATCGACGTGCCGTCGTTTGCATTACTCTACACGCCAACCGAAACAATTCAAAATTATTAACCTAAGTTTCCTTTGACATAGGAAGAACCACCGTCTTTGTTTCCAATTAATTTCTATTTCATTTATGAGATGATATGAAGAACCGTTTTTATTACCAATCAATATATATTGCAGTTTTTCTCAACCAATCACTGACTTTGTTCTCTTATTTGGCCTCATATCGAGGCCGAGGTTGCTTTTTTTTCAATTTGGACTTAGGATAATGGTTGTTTTTCATAAAAACATAGAACACTATGATATAATGTTAAAGATTATATTAGCATTAGTTTCAGACATTTAATGCTATTCTTTTATTTCATGTTCAATGCTTAGTCGATGCATCCACTGCCATGCTCTTGCTTTTGCTGCCACTGCCTCGTTCAATGCTTAGTCGATATATCCACTGCCACGCTCTTGCTCTTGCTGCCACCGCCTCAGCCTCGCCTCTTTCTCTTGCTGCCACCGCCTCATGCTACTATATCTCCCCAACAACACACTATAATTTCTTTAGTAGGTTGTGCCATTATCATTTCATGGTAGTTTGCAAGACCTGTAGCGAAGCTTTCATGGGCAAAAGAAGCATTTCACCTTGTATTTGCTACTGTATGCTTTTACAACAGCTCCATGTGGGAGGAAGCGTATAATGGCCTGTGCACACATTTCATTTGCGCACACATTTCATTTGCAGTTGGAATCTGAAAACAACAGCATCCAGGAGCAAATCAGAAGCTTTCTTCATTGGCAGTGAAAGTATTTATTCAAAAATAATAAATACCCAACAACTTTCAGGTCAGTAGTAGTCACACGAGCTGTTTGCACCTGCAGTCAATAGAAGTCAAGATGTCAAGTAATTTTAGGAAACATTCATTCTGAAAACCAATCCATTTATAGAGCTATCATATCCTCCCTCTCTACAAGAGCTCACTGTGGATTGCAACAAGCTACAAAGGATGCAATGGAATGATATTGTAAATTGTAATTTTTTTGTGGTAAATTGTAAAGAAGATTCTTTACCTTTTGTTTCATTGCAACTATTCTTCAGCTGAGGATGCAATGAAACTATATAAGAAAGTTTTCGGTACGTTTGTCCCTGTTGTAATCCGGTTAAGATTAGCAAACCTGCGGATCCTATTGTTCGAAAGAGAACGAACACTGATTAAGATTAGCGAACCTGCGGATCCTGTTGTTCGAAAGAGAACAAACGCTGATTCGTTCAAACTCTAAGCTGACCATACAAATTAATATGGATCTAAGTTGAAGAATTTAAATGAAATCTGCACATAAAATTGGGAAGAAATAGTTTATTACGCCATCCAGTTTGAATAACAGGCTAAAAGACTGTTCGAATAACAGTTTATGGTTTTTTTTAATGTAGACTTCAATTTATTTTGGTCTTTTTACCATTTTTTTCATCTCCAGTGATACTTTTTTGTTTAATTTAGGTGTCAGTGATATCATTTTAGGTAGCCTACCCTCCATGTATTTCTTGGCGAAATCAGATTTTCAGGGGCGCATTTCATTTGGAATAGGGAAGTCAAACCCAGTGAATGCACAAAGCTTAATAAGGCATTCTTCGATGCTTTTATACATCATGATTAACAAAGAAAATTAATGTCAATAGACGCTAAGACTTCTGCTTAGACAAGTTCAGTTGACACATCTAAATAGGATGCAGAGGCAGTTGCACTTTATAGAGGATACATTATCACAGTCATTTCCTCCAAATATGAGCATCAAATAAGCTACTACAACCATTATAACATGAGCTCAACCGAGCAGCCCAACCCAGCTATGAGCAACTTTACGATGATTAGTGTTATTGGCTGAATAGCTTAGTCACATATATGTTCTGAATACAAATATTGTCGATAAGTTTAGCACAGTTCTCTGTGATAGAAGAATTAGAGTTCTATTATTCTTAGAAACGACGCCTCATTAGAAACATAAGTCACAAATTCAGCCACGAATTGAAATAATTGCGCAACTAACAGAAACCCTAATAATAGTGGCTGGTAGAAATGGCCATGGTTATGCACATAAATACTACTTTATTTCTGTAAAATATTTCAGGCCATTGATTGTGCAAATAAAATAGATATAATGAAAGTTGATTTTCACATACCTATTTTTTGCAATAGATTTACATTAGATATGTTCCAAATGGATTAACCATCGCTGAGAGAATCTCCTATTTTAATAAAATTATAGCATGCATATGTTTTTCAGTTTGTCTCCTCTAAAATATCAATTTATTTAAATCACTTGGTGGTACTAAAGAA
>LPNX010426631.1:283926-313350 GCA_001517045.1 Pseudotsuga menziesii | reverse complement strand
CATTTCCATAAATCACAAAGCACGGAGATACATTTGAGCCTATAAACTGTAAAAGTTTATATATATTCATAGCACAGGATAGGTATAGAACCCAGCCCACTAACCTATAAGTCGCGTATGCACATACAGACTTAGACAGAGTTTAAAATTTAAAATCATGCATTATGCATTAAAGGATCCATAAGAGGGAAATAAAATTTGTTAGTCGTCATTGTCTAAGGCGTTGGCGCAAAGATCAATTATGCTGAACAAAGAAGTAATTCTCTACTAGACTGGACAATTTCTATTATCCATCTACTTTAACCCATAGCATCATGCATTTCCACTCAAATAGAACTAAAAAACGGTAAAACATCCCCATGCTTCAACGTTAACCAAATTCCATTGAAAAGAAAACCAAAAGCTTAAAAAGAGAAAATCTCCCCTCACAAAACATCACCATCTTCCATGTTCAGCAAGCACATTTAGGTTAAAATTTTACAGTGGTAATCAAACTCAAAATCATGATACAGAATTAATTTAACCACAATTAGCTAAAGCCTGCACCAGTGTAACTATAAATATAGAAATGCTCCAAAGCTAAGGATAACAACGCCAATATTTACCAAAATTAGCAAAAAACCCTTAGTTAGATCCCAATTCAGCTGCCAAGCAATCAGTCAATTCTCATTCAGCGACAAAACTTGTTGTTGCTTCAAACCCTAAGAATGAAATTTGAAAACATAAGAGGAATGGGTAGAAGCAAACCTCAGCGTCCTAATTACAATTCGCAGGCTAATCAAGTCCAGATTAATATGGTGATGTGCCTTCACTCTAACTCCTACTGAAAGAGTTCTGTGGGCTTCATTTATTGAACTAGTACATACAACAAAACGCTGATGAATCACAACTAAAGAGCTTGAAGTGTTGTATCAAACAAAGCTAAATGTGGCACCTAAGTTTGATGAATCACAACTAAAGAGATCGAAGTGCTCTATCGAACAGAGCTAAATGTGGCACCTAAGCGATAGGTCTGATGAATGTGCATGGATTCCACGTGTTTGTATTTTCTTAATGAAATCTAGTCTAAAGAAGCAAACATGTATTCAGTGGGTTTCAGTCTTTGTCGTGCACACTTAGCAATCACATGCATAGCACGTGATACGTGTCTTGTATATGAATGACTAGACCTATTTCCTCCGACAAATTCCTATTTATATTTCCTCGGATTAATAATTCTATTCAAATTGCATTAAATTCATTCTTTAATACTAAGAATATGAGTATTCAAACTCGAACATTCATTAGGTTTCGTTGTTTTTATGTATAGAACAGTTATACTGTAGCTATTAACAAGGACTCTCTGGGGAAATGAATGTACACCCCTTTTTATGATGTCCTTGGCAACTGTTCTCTATGGAATCTCTATGGAATGATTTAATGAAATCAATTGCTAAATAAATAATAATGGTTTTAGAAGAGGAATAGGAGCAGGTGTAAAAAGAGAGAAGTGAGCTTTAGGCTGCTATAGATTCATTCTTTTGGCTCTAGATTCCAGATGGTTGGATCCTGCATGGAAGGGAGGAGCATTCGGTTCAGTCTGGAAGTCATATTAGGTCTTTAAAAAAGGTTAACAGCGGCAAATAGAAAGCTATATTCATCCGCATCTCGTGCCGCCCGCTTGAAAGAGTGAGTTTCATATCATGTAGGAAATGAATTCTCATAAATGAATAATGGGACGGGTTGACCAAAACCTCTTCCCCGCTTTTTATCCCAATGAATCGATGTTCAACTGGTTCATGATTGAATGCTGTCGCTCACTTCCAAACAATATTCTTAAGAGCTCAAAAGCTCTCCGGTTGCGAGTGCATCTAGGTTGTCGAGGACATGCTTTTAGTGTTGACGCACTGAACCTGTCAGAACCAATATGTACATCTCAGTCAATGCATTCATTCTATGCATTTCTTTTAGCTATTTTCAGAAGCATTGGATCAGCCATAAAGCCCCACCTAAACTTCAAATCCATTGAATCAGCCATAAGACCCACAACTAGACTTCAATTCCATTCAAATCCATTGACTCAACCATAATACCCACAACTAGACTTCAATTCCATTGACTCAACCATAAGACCCACAACTAGCTCACAACCTCATGCCCTAAAGTTAGAAACTGGACAGTTCACCTATTATAAGTTCACCCATTATAGCTTGTTGTATCTGATTTTCTATGTTATTAAATTATGCTGGAGTTAGAAACCGAATAGTTTCCAATTATATGTCCACCCATTATCACGATTCCAACCAAAGCAATTATGTCAACTATAAAATTGCAATTATTCCAACACAATTTAATCTATAAAATGGCATGCAATTATGTCTAACTGTTTAAACTTTCACTCCATAACAAACATCCTCACGATCAGCTTCGATTAAGCATAAAGAGATGGTTCAAAAGGATACTTATGCCGTGAAAGATTGGAAAACAAAGGATATTAAATATCAATGTGTCTGAACATGCTTGCTGCATGTCTCTGCTCATTGCTCATCTTTCTTACATCTTGGCAGGGACTTGCTGCTTTGCAGCCTCTCTTGTTTTTTTAGCTAACTAAAGTTAAATATGATGGATCCTAGTCTTCTTTGAGTTTTATTTTTTATTCCATTGCAGCTATTTCTGATGAACTAATTAATACTTCATGAGAAGTGGAATTCTTAAATTCTTCAAATCTTAATCTTTTCTCCCACCCCAAATGAAGAACGTTGGCTTGCTAACTCTTTGGCATTTGCATATTCCTCCTTTAATTTATCTTTTTCACATTCCTCATGTACCTCCAAGAGCACCAATTTACCTTTATGCTTTACAATATATGCTTTCACCAAAGTTGATTGACTTCAAATTGCTTTTAGCTCTTTGCCATTATCTAACTCCCAATCTTTTCTCCATATTTATCATCTCCTCATAACTATTGAGCAATGATGTCTTAGCAATCATCATTGTGTTTTTCACATGTTTAGATAGTCCTCTTTAGATATACATGTTTACATAGTGGATGTCCGTTGTGGTGTGTTAACACAATATTTAACACCCTTACATGTGAGATCCAAAAGCATGTACCAAGTTTTCCTACAACATGAAGACTGAGATAGAACACCAAAAGAGACAAAATATCATAACCCAGTTGCTACTTTCCTAGAAGAAAAGTGCATGTGGTTATTGACAGAGACCGACAAGGGGCAACTACAATGATCGAAGTTTCCTAAGATGAGCTTAGAATAAAAAAACCATAAGCTTCAAGTGGTCAAAATATCATGAAAATGTCATTCTAGTACATAAAGCTCAAAATATCTAGTCATACTTGTAGGTGAGTCACCGATGGGTCACACTTCTCTTCTCGAAAGTTGGAGAGACTTGAAACACACATCATTTTATCTAATGCCTTCATCAAGAGAACATGGGTCCACATCCATGTAGCCTTAAAAGGATATAGGAAGTCATAATACTTCCACTTCAACCAATACATAGCATACCTTGGACATCATTAGAATAGAATCCATAGGTGTACCAATCCCATCAGTTAATGTACCCACATCTAGCATGGATCCAACTAACACTTCAATGTCAGTTGGTACATTTCCAAGTTCTAATCCTGGAAATGTATCTACTTCCTCGACGGGTATACCAACTAGTGGGTCTTCCCTTCAAAACAAGGGTTTTCCCTATGGTTGGGTTGGTTTGGTCAATCCCACACCACACACATGTTTGGAGGATCTCCAAATATTCAAAGGATGCAAAATATTTGGCTAAGTTCTGCTTTTGGGGGAAACTTTTTACAACAGGATTTTAATATTCCCAATAGAATATATGGACCTTGTAAAATGAACACCTCATGGGGTTATCCTCCAAAGATGGGTGAAAGTTTCCTAGGGGGTCATCCTCCAACTTATCCTAGCACAATTACTGGGGGAAATCTCATGCCCCCAACATGTGCCATGCCAAGGGGAAATCCACTTATCTACCTCATTCATCAAAGGAGTGGTCAATTTCCAAGAAGTACCCAATCTTCTTGGGGCCCACCTCCGCAAGGGGTAAGTCCACCTATCAACCCCATTCCGCAATGGAGTGTTCAAGCTTCAGGAGTACCCAATATTCTTAGGGCCCATCTCCACAAGGGGTCAATCTAATTTGGAATTCCAATCAATTCCAAGGACAATATCCATGGAGCCATTAGGATCCACCCATGCAACAAGCTTTTAGGGTGGCACCTATGAAATCACCATTTCTAGATACTCTAAATCTACCGTATTTACCTCCACTGCCTAATGATCATATTCTATGTATGAATGGGTGGTCATAAATACCAACCAAAATCCCCTCAAATATTCTAAAATTTTATGGAAAACCAAGATATCACCCATTAAACCATGTGATGGAATTTCATTTATGGTGTTCATCTAATTCTCTAGTTGATAATAGTAGTAGGTTGTGTTTGTTTTAGCAAATCCTCATGGGAAGCATTGTGCAATGGTACATTGAACTACCTTGTAATACATTCACAAATTTTTCATATTTAGTTATGGTCTTCTTGACACATTTTCAACTTCCTATCCGCTATGAAACGAGTACATAACTATTGAATTCGGTTAGGAAATACACTTCTACTCACATATGTGATCATATTCATAAGTGGAGGAGGAATCGAAGGATTCTCAAAGAAGATATATCGGATCAAATCTTAGCAGTTTAGTTCATCAAATCATTGTTTCATACTCCTGCAAAATATGTAGCTATGTCAGGGGCCATGAACAAATAACAACTCACTCAAAGTTCCCAACAACTGGATTTGATTTATTCGCAATCGAGACCTCTTTATGATTGAATACCCCGTGCCATGAGGCCTACATTAGATCGATTTAGGACACCCCAATGACCTCATTTTGATGGTGTGAGTGGTTATGTTGATCAACTTGATCAAGTTACCCAATAATTAGGAAACATGTATCTTCAAACTTCACAACCCAAATTTTTCCAAGTCAAGCAACAACATGTTATTCCCTCCCAACCTTATGAATTCCTTATAGTCCAATATATGGACTCTAAAGGAAAGAATAAGAAACAAAAGAAAAAGAAAAATGATAATTCTGGACAGGACCAACACTAAGCTAGAACACTCCAAGAGAAGGCACCCAAGAGAATCGAAAATTCAATTTCTCTTGTAAAATTTGTCAGGGAGACCATCCCAGTCGTAAATGCCCTTTTATGGAGGATGTTCATCGAATGATGGCTCAACATAGTGGGAAACAACAACAACCCGTGATGTTGACACAACCTTTACAACAACAACAACGATAAATGGTTGTTACATTGGCATTACCTCCACCATGGGGAAACTAGGCTAACCATCTGCAAAGGGAAATCCTCCAAATTCTAATGTATTCGTGTGTGATAATGGCGTGAACATTCAAACAAGAGATTGTTCTTATGATTTCCCTCCTATTACTTCAGATCCATCATCATCACATCCAAATGGTTCTCTCACCATTTAGAAACCAACCATTGATGTAGTACCTCTCCCTCCAAAAGGGGTTTTACATAAAACAACTCATAATTCTAATGTGAGAGATACTCACAACTACAATGTTGTTGAATAGTTGGCTCAAGCACCATGTTTTGTGTCAACGTTATAGGTTTTGCAATGTTGTCTCGTGCAAAGAAGGCACTATTGTCTACAATCGGGATTGTAGATACATCCGATACTAATTTTATCTACTTCGAATTAGACCAATTATGATATAGGCTCCCTTCACAAATTGATTTTCATATTAAAGTATCATCTCATGCTAAGAATATTTTTCGAACCATAGTTGATGAAGGGGCCTCGACTTGTGTCATGTCATTAAAATGTTGCCAAGATTTAGGATCACCCGCCTTATTTCCATCCCATGTTATGTTAAAGGCAATAGATGGACATTTGTTTCCTCCTCATGGGATTATAGTAGCCTTCCCAATTGAATTAGGAGGTGAAACAGTTATAGTGTATGTTGAGGTAGTAGATGCACCCATAGACTTAAATTTTATATTGGGTCATAGTTGGATACATGCTATGATGCCTATATTATTTTCATTGTTTTGAGTGATTTGGTTCCCTTATCAGAAGAAGATCATAATGATCGACCAGTTAGATTATTGGACGCTTGAAACTCTTGTCCAATCGAGTGTCCCTTTCAATGGGGATGAACTAAAGCAGGTTCAATACATTTGGGTAGGATTGTTCAAATATGTTTCCCTCATGGGAACTTTTACGATCCTGCCACCAATACCCATCCCTCAAGTTTTTCCAGTATTTACCATATCATTGAATGCTTACTTCCCACTATCAGTTTTTCCCAAGCCCATTCCAATGGATGACTCACCTTTATCACAAGTTGTCTCAATGTAATGCTTAACTGTGGAAAAGGATGACAAAGTAATGCCCAATTCTGTAGAATGTGATACCTTGGAGAATAGATTACCCTTATCTACTATAGAAGTTTCATACCAAGTTATTCAAATGGCTTCGACATATTCAAATCAAAGTCTTCCCTAGGACGAGGAATATGATTCGGTTATGAGAATATGCCCATTGAGGTTATGAGATATCATGCATGGCTCACATGAATTCTTGGATGACATTTTATCATTAGAATAATTTATCCTTGAAATCATGAACATTTGGTTACACCCACATGCAGGAATCTTTTGTGGGGTCACTAGGAGAATACTTGGTTTAAAAGTACCTAAGTATAGGAGCATGCTTTGCATGTTCCTTGATCTAATCAGGTATATTTGGAAGCTTGCATATAGGTTTAGGTTATCCCTATGTTATGATGCATTTGAACCTTTTGCAACCCAAACTTTCCCTAGGGTCAAACCTATTGGAAGTTGGTGTGTCATCCCATCGTATCTGCATTTTGCATCATTCTAACATAAGAACCTACCAAACATGGGACACTATAGTCAGCAGCCCATTTCCATTTTGGTGTCCATGCTAAGATATTCTCATAAGCCTGGAATCCTTATTAGTACCATCATGACTTGGAGTTTGAGACATCATATTTCTCCTTCATACATTTCTAACCATTTCCTGATGGGATCCTTATTTTGTGTCAGTTTACATAAGAATGTGTTAAAATATCCACTTGACGTTATGTTCATATTTCTTCATTGCTTATTTCTTATGTTTCGTACTTGTCTTTGTAGTCATTTTTGCTACATTATTCCTATAAAATCGTTGCTTTTGTATAATTGACCCATACCCATTGAGGAAAGACCCATAAGAGTGTACATAACTAGCTTAGTTATTGTCTTACCTCAACCTGACCTGTTCCCTTAGATGTGCACACCCTTGAGACGCTAGTTTCCTCTAATGTATTATGGCTTCCTTTATTATTTTTCAAGCTTGTACATGAAAAAGGTAATAAAAAATAATAATAAAATCCAAAAAAGGGGATCATTGAATAACTTTGTATTCCATCTTGGAAAAAGTGGCAATAGCCAGTCCCTTGTTCCCTTGAACATGACACATATTTTTTTCATCGTATATTAGTACACCATCTACATTTTCCTTAGGAAACTTTACCAGTAATTTGAACAAAACTCCATCAATGGGTTATCCTTCCTGTCACCTATGGAGCTTTCGTTAATGCATCTAGAATTGGAAAATTTCATAAAGTCCAATTACTTGAGTCTTATGTTTCCAAGTGTCACTATGTGTCATGTCATGTGTTTAGTGTAGGATATTCCTCAACTATTATTGACTAAACATGTTAGCCTTCTCTGTGTTGGATCTCACAGCTCTACTAAATTAAATCAAACTATTGATCTATGTTTTATATCACTTGATGTGGCATGCATTGATTCCCTCCCTCTGATGGATCTCTTCCAATCAAGGCCAAATCATCATCTAGGAAGTGGATCTAGAAACCTCGGAGTACCTTAGATCTTACATACATTAGTGGCAGGTTTCCTCACAAATGATACTGGATATACATCAATGATTGACTTCATAACATGTATTCACATTTGCTAGATTATACTCAGTACCTTGGATTCCATCATCATTATCAGTGGGCCTCCTCGCATCTGTTAACAACATACATCAATGACTGATAATCAAATGGTGTTTTATTATGGTCGAAATCAATTCGTGTATTCACATTATATAAACTCATACTATCATTTGTATGGATTGAAGACCTTGGGAAAGATAGTTATATCACTCATTGATGCACTACCCGAGTTGTACGAGATTAGATTACCATGTTAAAGTACCATGAAGAATTGGATATCTCGCACTTGTCATAGTGCATTGTACATTTTTTAGGTACTTTTGACATGGAACCATTGTGTATTATTCGTGGTCATCCTTGTTTACTATTGAGAAAGGGTATACCCACCTCAAGAAGATATTATATAATTAGGATACTGTCATGTTTTGCTTATAGGTGCTTTCCAAGTCATTATCCTTCATTCCCCCCCTTTGTTTTCCCGCCTTGATCACTAAAGAGTATAAAAGTGAATGTATCATTTCCCTCAACATTGCTTCAAACCTTACACATTAGGGGGGATCTATTAACACAATAGTTAACACCCTTACATGTGCAAGCCAAAAGCATGTACCATGTTCTCCCATAACATGAAGACAGATAGAATGCTAAAAGAGATAAAATATCATATCCCAACTGCTACATTTCCTAGAAGAAAGGTGCATGTGATTATTGACAGAGCCTAACAAGGGTAAACTACAATGATTGAAGTGACATAAGAGGAGCTTAGAATTAAAAAATCACAAGCTTCAAGTGGTCAAAATATCATGCAAAAAGTCATTTTAGTGCAAAAAGCTCAAAATCTCATGAAAAGTTCTTAAAACTATGGAAAACCAAAGTGTGAAGGAAGTGAAAGAAAATAATGAATTGGGATTATATCCCACATTGTAATTTTTCTCCAAAACACCCAAAGCCAAAAGCTATTTAAGAGCTACTTATGGGAAGAGTTTGGGAGGAATGATTGAAGAGAAAAGTTATTATAGTGAATTGATGAGAGACCCTTTTGCTTCACACCCTTGGTGATCAAAGGCTTGAAGGGAAAAGGAGGAAACCTAAAGCAAAGGAAGATGAAGCATCTCATGATGAGGTTGTAGTATTCCACTTTTCTTTGAATGAGTATAAACTGATTCAATTGTCCCCTAAATGATTATGTGTAACAATTTGTAGGATGTTAGATCTACTTTTGGTTTGAATCTCATGTGGAATGTTGTTAGTAGAATGGGGAAAATATTTTGTGGATGAATTTTGCAAGTACCAAGGAGATCATGAAGAGAATCCAACACTTAAAAGCAGCCAACATTAATAAGAGAAACAAGAATACAAAGGATTATCCAAAAAAAATCCCCAAATGACATGCTTCTAGAGGTATTCTAATTCATTCTCTCCCTAACTAAACCTTAAAGAAATTGTAGATATAGTTATGGATAGTTGATCTTAATTATTTCATACTACTGACAATGGGATTCACCAAACCATTGGTGAAGGAAAGAGATATCTTCCTATCTATCCATCTCTGCTACTGATTCTCCACCTATCATGGTGATTGTGAGACGTTGCCACTCTAATAATTGGCAATAATACCCCTTCTTTTCTACCAACACTTTCAACAATTATTTTTTTCTTCATAAACCAAAATCTATAAGCACTTGATCATACAGTCTAAGCCAATGGAATAGGAAGTATCGAAGCTTGGATAATATGGGAAACCTAATAACACAAAACCAAAGCATAATCACCAGAGAATTTGCATGTAGAATTGCCTGAAAAATTACAAGGATGACTAGATTTTGGAATGTGAAAAGGATCATTTTCGTGTTGTTTGGAGTATTTACGTGAGAATTGAACACGGAAACATTGAAATTGAACTAAAATTTTAAAACTATAACCAAGGAGATGGCAGGGCTATACTAGAGAGAATGGTCATTACAACTTGCAAGGAAATTCCTTGTAATTATAAGAGTCTTCCCAATAGAATTCATAGACTTGAAATGAATTATCGAGAATGGCTCACCTTCAATGGTCCTAAAGAAACATCCAACATTTGCAATGAAACAAATACCAAGGCTAGGGCTAGAGTGAAATGGTTTGGTATATTCCCACACACACCCAACATCTCATCACTTGAAATTTATAATGTTAATCATGCATAGTATCAAATGAATAGCTAACTTTGATTTGCATGAGGGAGGAGGGAACACCGTGTGCCATTCTAGTTAGGTGTATTTATAATGCTAATTGATGGTTGAAGGCTTAGGGAATGGGGCTATAACCCCTTTTGCCATTTTTTTCCAATAGGCCTAAAGGAACTTGACACCCTTTACGTGTCCTTTCATGGATTATGGAGTTCATGTTTCTTGGGATCTAATAGAACTCTATTGGTTTAAAGAATCCCCTGAAACAATGGATTATTGTTATGACTCTCTTGAGCTTTGGATTGTAAGGAAGGGATCAATCAACCATATGACAAATGAGCATCATTGAGTCCCAAAAAAATGAATGACATTTATAGCCAAGCTTTTGGATAACAAGAACCCTTGTCAAAGTGTCAATGATTATGATTGGTTGTTTGTTTTCATGCCAAACCCCCATGCGAATGAAGGTATTGATGTACGAGGTCATAAAGAAACCCCCCAACTCTCAATGTCCCTAATACATCATATATTAGTATTATTATGTGTAGCAAGTATCTTATTTTTTCATGCACAGATATGGAAATCATTAAGAACTTGTCTCTTGTATTAAAAGTGTTTGTGCCGAGAGGCGCTCTACAACCCAATATGGAGGAGATCTTGTAAAGTTACATAACATTATGTAACGTTACATAACGTTACAAGACTACCAAAATAATAAAAATTAAAAATTTTAATTATCCACCAAAATAAATGTCTGCCAAAAAAACAACCTAATATGAGGGAGATCTTGATAATAAAAAATAAAAAAATTAATTATCGGCCAAAATAAATGTCGACGAGAAAACAACCTAATATGGGGGAGATGTTGTAATGTTCCAACCTAACAAAACAATAAAAAAAGTAAAAAATTAATTATCCGCAACAAAAAAAAAAATGTGGGTAAAAAAAACACAATATGGGGGAGATGTTGTAATGTTCCTACCTAACAAAATAATAAAAAATAAAAAATTGAATTATCCACAAAAAAATGTTGGCCTTGAACATGGTTTTGAAACCATGTGCAAGGCCTTCTAAACAACCCATGGTTTTATTGTACATGGTTTAGGAGGGCCTTGCACATGGTTTTAAAACCATGTGCAAGGCCTCCTAAACAACCCATGGTTTTATTGTACATGGTTTAGGAGGGCCTTGCACATGGTTTTAAAACCATGTGCAAGGCCTCCTAAACAACCCATGGTTTTATTGTACATAGTTTAGGAGGGCCTTGCAAATGATTTTAAGACCATGTGCAGGGCCTCCTAAACAACCCATGGTTTTAGGAGAGCCTTGCATATGATTTTAAAACCATGTATGGGAGATGTTGTAATGTTCGTTCCTAACAAAATAAAAAATATTATATGTCGGCCATAAATAATATTAAATATTAATAATAAAAATATTATATGTGGACCTTATATAAAAAGATGTGTCTTTTGGTTTGAATCAAATCAAAGATGTGTCTTTTGGTACAACATGAGTGGGCCTAATGGTTAAGATCATGTGTTTCCTCTTAGGAGGTCACAGGTTCAAATTCAGAGGGGGGTAGTGTATGTACATCTTTGTAGACTTTAGCAGTTAAATCTTTGCGCAAAGGGGGTGGTGTCTCGCTTGGCAATGACCTTAAAAATATATTATTATTATAATTATTATTATGGAGGACACACCAAAGTTGATAGCTCATTGAGTACAATACCTAAGAAGAGGTTTGCACCTCGAGAGATTTGATCCCTCTCAGCACTTGATAGAGCCTAGGATTTGGATCTACGTTGGTTTACTACACAATAATAATATCAAAATTTATAATAACATGATGAGATAAATAATTTCTTTCTCGTAAACTTAAAATATATTAAGGAGATCATTTACATGATTAGAATTATTTATCATTAATATTGTTGAGCATTCAATTAATCATATATTAATAACTAGCACAATTACTTAACTTGTAGCGAGTAAACACCAATAAATCACAAATTAAGTACTAATAACGACCTATTGTCCATGTCTCAATTGTATGTTATCTCATACATACATACATACATACATACATACATAATCTTAACACTATATTTGTCACATCTTTCTTAGCTGTAAGTTATCTCTCATATATATATATATAAAATAATCTTAACAATATATTTTTTTCATATATATAATAATCTTAACAATATATTTGTCAAATCTTTGTGCATTATTGAAAAATGACTCTTCGTCCTACACCCTAAATAATTATTGAGAAAATCGTTACAAAATACTTTTCATTATTGATAAAAATATAAATAAATTTTGATTTCAAATATAAATGAATTTTGATGAGATAGTCATTATCATTAATAAGAAATTGATATACATGGTTTTGTCTAATTGGATCTGATACACCTAAGCGAAGAAAGTTGCGAAGAGAGTGACTTGTTATGTTATCTAAAGGAAGTGAGTAAGAGTTCAAGAAAGTGACTTGTTATCTAAAAGAAGTGAATTAATAAATAATTTAACCCGCTTAGTTGGAACGGGCGAAGAAGGTAACTTGTTATCTATATGTCATTGACCTTGTTGTCAATCAAGATTATAAAGATTATACCCTACCAAGTATGTTTTATTTTCACGTATTTATCTAGATTTATAACATAAACACTGGTTTATTATTTTATCATTAATCTATGATTACCCGTCAATGAATTCCCTTTTTTTCAACGCGGCCAACCATGGGAGAAATCAATCACAATCATTTATATCGTCATTTTCCATGTGATTTTAAAAGAGTAATAATATTATTCAATGAGTTTGAAGATAATTTGTATGTTGCTTGAGTTAGGGTTTTGGGATGGAGCTAGGGTTTTGTACGGATGGAAGTTAGGGTAACGAAGGATATGCAATATTTACAAAGGGGCTTTTTACTCACTCAATTATAGAAGAATCTAGAGCGTTGAGTTTCCATGAGGTCTTAAAGATAAGGCCAAAACTCTCATCCATGTAAGAGAAGGGAAATACACAAAGATCAAATAAGATTTTAAATTTGTTATCAAATTTGTAATTTTTCAATAAAGGAACAGGATAATTTTTTGTATGACGAGATTATTGGAGAGAAGGGCGGTAACTCTTGCATTGCTTTCCTCTATTAAGTCAAGACCATGAAAGGTTTGGGCACAATGGTATGGTTAAGCGAAGAATAAGGTTCTTATGGTATGGGGAAGGATCCTATTGAGCCATTAGGTGAAGCTTGGTGTAACTTGTGTGGTTGAAGGGAAGAAATGAGCTATAGTGCATACCAATTTCGAGAAACAAGCAAGAGATGTGTTAAGTAGAAGAGATAATATATTAGGTCGATGCTTGAGATATGATAAGGACATATTCCATATATGATTTCAACTCTACTATCAAAACCATAAATCTTCAATAAAGTCACAAACGAATTTACCATATGATGATATTACTAGAGAGAAAGGTGGTAACCCATCCTTAGTCTTGGTAATCCATGCATCATGTTCCTCTGTTAAGCCAAGACCATGAGAGTTTTAGGCACATTAGAGAGTTCATTGTTTCGAACTATGTTAACCAATTTAGTCAAACCAAAGTATTATGTATGATATGGCATGGTAAGTAAACTATAAGGTTGTCGTAGTGTGCAGAAGGAGCCTACTAGGACATAAGGTCAAGTTTGTTGCAACTTATCTGGTTGAAGGGAAGAAATAAGATATAGTGCAAACTAGTTTTGGGAAACCAAGTGAGAGATATGTTAAGTATAATAGGTAACATATTAGGTTGTGCTCAAGGAGGACATTGAAATGCATAAGAGATGGCAAATCAAGCATCGAATGGATTACTATTTGGATGAAAACTATCCAAGAAATCACTTTAGGACTGGATGGAAGGGAAATGGTTGCCTTTGTTAAGCTACATCCCAGTTTTTCATTTGTTGGTGGAGGGTGGTTAGATTTCATCTTCGTGTCCAAAGCAAATGCCCAAAATTCTATGGAAATTTGTTGGTTATAGGGACACTCACCAGTATAGTAGAAGTGAAGTCCTTGTTTTGATCCATGCATGAAGCAAATGCCATTAAAACTAGTATGGTTGAAGCTTTCGAGGTTGTGCTTGGATTTATAATCAATGGATTGTTGGAAATATTGGTTTCATTGATGTTAAAGACAGGGGGAGACTATAGATGTCTAAGATGAAGATTGTTGAAAATATTATTGTCGTTAATGCTAAATATATAAGAAGATTGCAAATGATATTGATATCCAAGAAGAAGTTAAGGTGTCAAATGAAGTCAAGATGTGAGATTAAGAGAAAGAATAATAAAATAACCGTCGGAGTGTTAGGTCAGCCTTGCTAGAATATTGAATAGAGTTAGGTTGGCCCAAAAAAGTGACTTAAAATAGTATAAATATACATAAAGGAGGTGTGTTTTTCAAGGAGAATCAAGTAAGAGTGGATCTGAAATAAGGTAATGTGCACTCTATGAGAGGGAGGAAAGTTTGGAGATGTTTTAAGGGTTGATTATGGAGAAGATTTCAAGGTGGTCTTATGATGTTTTAAAAGTTGATCTTGAAGTAGATTTCAAGGTGATCTTGTGAGTGTTGTGGAGATGTTTTAAGGGTTGATCTTGGAGCATAATTCAATGTGATGTTGTGACAATTTTAAAGATATATTAAGGGTTGATTTTGGAGTAGATTTGAAGGTGATTGTGTGACAATATAGAGGGTTGATCTAATGTTGATTTTGGGGTAGATTTGAAGGTGATTATGTGACAGTATAAAGGGATGGTATAGGGATGAGTATAGCATAGATTTCAAGGTAATCTTATGAAAATTTTGAGGGATGATATAGATTTTAGTATGAAATAGATTTCAAGTTGATCTTATGACATTTTTTAGGGCTAATCTAGGGTTGAGTATGACATAGATTTTGAGTAGATCTTATGACAGTGTTAAGACATATTATGGCACAATATTTGAGGTGATTATATCAGTGTTATCGTACATGTTTCTTCATTTTTTGGTGCCTACATGAGATCTTATTGAGTCAGTACTCATTTGAGGAGATTGGTGTCTACGGTAGATTGGTGCCTACAAATATTGTTGATTTGGTGCTCAACTGAGGAGATTTTTGTCCTTAGTAGGTTGGTGCTTGCAGATCTTGCTTAGTTGGTGCTCAGTTGAGAGGATTGTTGTCTCTAGTAGGTTGATGCCTACAAACTCTTTAACAATAGATTGGTGTGCACATGAATTTATAAAGATAAGATTTTGTGGTTTCTCCCTAAAGGGTTTCCACATTAAATTCTATGTATTGTGATTTGAGTTTATGTGTATTTATTGTTTTGAAGTTAATGAATGATTGATGAATTCTCATTTAAAGTAAAAAGTATCATATATAAATTCACCCCATCCTCTTAGTATAATCATAAGTCCAACATCGATGTATTTATAGAAATAGCCAACAACATTAGAACCTTCATGGTGGTACATAATATTTACTATAGATCTGACACATGCACCATTGCTTGCATTATGGTTGCAATGGACTTAAGAGATGGATTGGCAGAGAATATAGTTATACATATAAGGTACATGCAACAATGCCAAGTTTTAGGATATGTGGATACTTCATTCATATATGAAAGATGTCAGGTTTATGGTTACCCAATCATATATTGTGCGCTTGAGTTTAGAAAGAATGTATGGGTTACATAAGTGAATGAAGTCCAAAATCTAGTGAAAGAAATGCCTATGTTTTGTCCAATGATGAGTTTGGACCAATAGAAGGAAAAGTTGATGAGGGTTCATTCATTTTAAAGGAGCCTCAGGAGGGAGAAATTGACTCACTAAAAATTGTGTTAAAGGAACCTCCATTAATCGATAATATGGGGGAATCACATATTCTAGGTGATACCTAGGAAAGATCATAGGATGTCATTTTCTTCATGGGGGAAAAGATAGTACTAGGAGTTTCATATGAACTTCAACCACTATCTAATCTAGGTAAGTCCACTTCTACTCTTTCAAGCTATATATTTCTTGAAAAGTCAACTCATTCATTAGATATTGATCATTAGAGAAAACTTGGGGTTTACAAGGGTGTTTTACCTTTAGGTAATAAAAGAGTAAATTTGGGTAAAGGGAAGTTCACCATTTAATTCCTAGATTGGAGGACTTAGTAAGAGGGGTATCTATAGAGAAGGAGTTGTGAAAATTTGTGGCCCATAAGAAAATTAGTGTAGGGATGGGGGGCTGTATGTGGACTTACTTCCTTCTACATCTATGGGGATCCATAAATTTTGTAAATATTCAAAATATCCTTTACGATCTGACAAGCTACCCTATACATGTTAAAGTAGGGATTGAATATGGTTTCATCATGAAATCTCAAAAGGAGCGTTCACTCTTAAGGAGAGGGGGGGAAGTTAGATATATACATAGCCAAAAATATAGCCAAAGAGAAGAAAAGACACTACAAGGGGCCATTTGAGTAGGCCAAGGCTATATGGAGGGTAACTCATGAATTTTATGTTATTCAAAGTTGGAGGTTTATGCAACCCACCAAAAAAACACGACTTGAGGAGATTGGTGGAACTTCATAAGCCAAATGTGATCATGATTGAAGAAGCCATGGGGGAAGGGGTCAAGATATCAAGAGAAATGTCTAAATTCATTAGGGATTGGTAATTCTTTTATCTATAGATCATGTAGGAAAGTCATGGGTATTGATTAAGAGATGAAGTGTAACATACCCACATAACCAGGTAAAATGCATATATAAAAAAAAATCTTTCACATAAGATATGGGCCATGATTTTTCCTCTAACATTCATTCCTAAGCTTAATTGTTTCTGCAAAAGTCCTTCCGCAAATAAAAATCCCTTCCACAAATAAAAACTTCCTTTCGCAACTCCGCTTCCACAATGCAGATTGTGGATTGTGGAACTTGCTTAACTCTTTTAGGATCTTACCCTTCCGCATTCCCGCTTCCACAATGCGAATTGCAGAAACCTCATATTTTATTTATGATTTTTCTTCCACTTTCTGCTTTCCGCAATGCAAACTACAGATTGCGGAAATCCCCTATTTTCTTTATATTTTCCTTTCCACTTTCCACTTTCTGCAATGCGGATTGTGGAAACCCCTTATTTTCTTTATATTTCCTCTTCCACTTTCCTCCTTCTGCATTCCGCAATGCGGATTGTGAATTGCGGAAGTACTTATATCCAATACATTTCAACCATTTCCTTTTCACTTTCTGCATTCCACAATGTGGATTGTGGAAACCTTAACATTTTTATGACTTATCCTTCCTACTTTCTACATTCCACAATGTGGATTGTGGATTGTGGAAACCTCCACATCCTTCTCAGTTTTATCCTCCGCTTTCTGTTTTCTACAATACGGATTGCGGATTGTGGAAACACTTAATTCCTTTATAGTTTCACTTCCACTTTCCACCTTCTACAATGCGGATTATGGATTGCGAAAATTCCTTATCTTCATTGTGTTTTTTAACTTGGTTTCCGCTTCTGCAATGCAGATTGCGGGTTGCGGAACCACCCCACTCCCTTACAGATTTTTACCTTGTTTATGCTTCCGTGATGTGGATTGTGGGTTGTGGAAACACTTAATGTTCCTTATAAATTTTATTCTGCTTCCCACTCCTGCAACACGGTCTGCGGATTGTGGTTTACGGAAGCACTTGAATTATTTATACATTTTTAGGCCTTCCAACCCAAGGTTTTCACCTAACTTCTATGTGTTTCCTTGGCAAGGCTAAGGAGTTTCCAACCCTCAATGGACTCACAGCTTAAGCCGAATGATTTATTTATACAAGCTCAAGCTTAAGTATTGTATGGTGATGTATAGTGGCCACTTCCTAAGAAATTCAGTGGCCAAGCTCTCCTTCACATTTTTTCCCTCCCTTAGGAGTTTAAGGTATTATACAGGGGCTTCACTTAACAGAAAAGGGATAAACCCAAAAGAACACATTGTCTTCCCTACCAAGGGTCCCTTTGACTGGATTTAACAAAGAACCCATACAACATCCTAATAATTCCTTATAGAGCAATATTACACCATTTGAGCAAACAATAACACCAAATATAAGTCACAGTCATTCCAAAAAGAGTATGAGTATACACCAACTCATGAGCAACATTTTCATCAATAAAGCTAAAACCAACATATATCATTCCAGAAGCATTGAACACACATTTACACATATGCAAATATACCCTGAGTTGAATAGATTTGCATAAACATAAACCCAGTAATGAAACTTGTTTGTAAAACAAGCCATAATGAAAAGGAAATAACCACGTTCCACCCAACTGTATATTAGGTAGAGATCTACTATGTCCTCAATCACCTCCAAGCTAAACTATGTATGACAATAGTGGAGACAACTAACCTTAGTTCAGTTTCCAAGCAGAAATCACTTTCCTAACAAAGAGTTATCACGCAGCAAGTATTTCTCTCAACTCTTTCCTAACACAGAGTGCTCACACAGTGAGAGTTCATTATTTCCCAGCATACTCAGCGGTGTCTTTCCTCCTCACATATTCCCCCTTATAGCTTGGTTTCCTAGGTCTTACTTTGCAGCTACAGTCCATTCCTCAAGGAATCCTCGTTAACCACTGTGCCCAGATTTGCTCCAGGGTAGGTCTTCCCCTCTTGCATGCATAGTCTCTTCTTTTAACATGGATTGTCCCTTTCATTCTGAAATTCATTAAAGGCAGAAATGTAGCAATTACAACTGTCCTCTAGAAACCGTTTGGAGGGATTCCTCAATCAGCCGAACTCATCAAAAAATACAATGGAAAATAACATTACAGATAATGTTTATAAATCGGGGGATATTACATCCACACCCCCTTATTGCCACACTGTACACAGTGTTCTTAGTCTTCCTCCACGACTTTTGGAAATAAACCTGGGTACTTTTTTTGCATGTCTTCCTCTAGTTCCCAAGTCGCCTCCTCTGAGATAAAGTGCTTCCATTTCAGCTTAACCCAAGTGACAACCCGGTTCCAATGTACAGTTTCTTTCCTATCCAAAATGCACAAAGATTCCACTTGAAATTCTCCTTCTAGTTCCACCTGCACCACATTTCAATCAATGATATGAGTGGAATCATGTATAAATTTCTTCAGCAATGAAATATGAAAAACATTATGAATTCTCAAGTGTGCTGGAAGAGCAAGTTTGTATGCGACAGATCCAATCATGTCCAAGATTTGAAAGGGTCTGTTGAACCGTGGTGCTAATTTGGTACAACTTCCCAATCTCAGGGATCTCTTTTTGGGCTTGAATCGGAGGTAAACATGATCTCCGACTTAAAATTCTTTATGTTGTATATTTAAGTCAACATAACTCTTTTGGCGATCCTGCGTCGCCTTCAATTTATTTTGTACCTTTCGAACAGTCTGTTCCATTTCTTGTAACATTTCAGTTCCTACTATCAGTCAATCCATAGGGCTATCCCAACTAATAGGGGTAGTACACTTTTTCCCATACAAGATTTCGAATGGGGTCATCTTGGATGAGGCCTGATAACCATTATTGTATGCGAACTCTACCATATGTAAGTAGCCTTCCCACTTAGTGGTCCTCTCCATGACATACATCCTTAGCATGTCTTCGATGACTTGGTTGGTTTGTTCTATTTTCCCATCCGTCTCAAGGTGATAACTAGTGCTGAAATTTATCTTGGTTTCTAATCCTACAAACAATGATTTCCAAAAGTTTGATGTAAAATTGACATCTCAGTCAGAAATTACCATCTTTTGTACTCCATGAAGTCATAATACTTCCTTCATAAATATTTTTGCAACATTGACAATAGTGTAAGTGGACTTCACAGGAATAAAATGAGCAGACTTGCTTAACTTATCTACTACAACCATAATTGAATCATGTTGTTTATGATTTAATGGAAAACCTGTGATAAAATCCAAATATGTTACCTCCCATTTCCATTCGGGAAATGGGAAAGGTTGTAACAAACCTACTGGATGTTGATGTTCAGCCTTCACTTATTGACATTCCAAACATTTAGACAGATAATCAACTAAAACTACCTTTAATTTGGGCCAAAAGAATTGATTTATGAGGGTTTTTATCATCTTTTGGTAACCAGGGTGCCCTACATAAGGAGTTATATGCATTTCATTGAGAATAAACAATTTTAAATATACAACGTTAGGTACGCATATTCTCCCTTTAAACCAAATTAACCCTCTCTAGTCTACTTTGAATTTTGGCCCATTCAAGTTTACCTCGTCTTTCAGCAATTTATTTAGCCAATTTTCCTATTCATCATCATGGATGCTGGTTGTTTTTATTTTTCTCATCAGATCACTTTCTGGTTGGCTCATAGTGATCTCATATACTTCATGAGTTTGTCAATTGAATGCATCAGCCACCCTATTTTCCTCACCCTTGATATGATTTACTTCAAAATCGAATTCACTTAAGAAGTCCATCCATATTTCCTATCTAGCATTTAGCCGATGGTGAGTAAACATATTATTTACACAGGTGTTGTCTGTCAACAAAAGGAAACGTTTCCCTAACAGATAGTGGCACCACATTTTTGAGGCATGCACTACTCCTGCCAACTCTAGATCATGCACTACATAATTTCATCCATGATCTTTCATTTGTGAGATTCATAACATACCACATGTCCTTCTTGAGATAAGATTCCCCCCAATCCTTCCTTACTAGCATTTGTACATACTGTGTAGTCTTTATAGGGGTCAGCCACCTTTAAAATTGGGGCCATAGTTAACAATCTTTTTAGATTTTTAAATCTCTCTTCACACTTCAAGGACCACACAAAATTTACTCCTTTCTTTTGCAAGGAAGTGATGGGATAGGATATCTTTGAGAATCCTTGGATGAATCGTCGGTAGTAACTGGTGAGTCCCATGAAGGACCGAATGTTAGCGACATCCTTAGGCACAGGCCATTCGGAAATTTCCTTAATCTTTTGTGGATATACTGCAATCTCATCTTCTAAGATGACGTGACCTAGGTACTGAATTTATTTCTTAAAGGATTCACACTTCTCTAACTTAACATACAGTTGATGCTCTCTTAAGGTCTGTAGCGCAATTTCAAAGTGTTTATGATGTTCTTCCTCCGTCTTGGAGTAGATTAGGATGTCATCAAGAAATATCAACACAAATTGATCTAGGTACTTGTTGAAAATACTATTCATTAGGTGCATGAATGTAGCAGGGGGATTGGTTAAGCCGAAAGGACTTACTATGAATTTGTAGTGCCCATATCAAGTCTTGAAGGTTGTTTTACTTACATCTTCTTCTTTAATCCTGATCTGGTGATAACCAAACCACAAATCTTGCTTAGAGAATATTTTAGTTCCCCCCACTTGATCAAATAGATCATCAATCCGAGGCATAGGATACTTGTTCTTGATGGTTACTTTATTCAGTTGTTTGTAATCTATGCAAAGTCTTAGAGTCCCATCCATTTTCTTAACAAATAAAATTGGTGCTCCTCAAGGAGAGACATTGGGTCTGATGTAACCCTTATCTATCAATTCTTGTAACTGAATTTTCAATTCAGTTAACTCAGGGATGCTCATACGATAAGGTATCTTAGATACCGGTGCAGACCCAGCCACAATCTCAATGGAGAAATATATTTCTCATTGAGGGGGTAGTCCCAATATCTCTTCTGTAAATACATCCATAAACTTACAAAAGACTGGGTGGTATTTTACCTGTGTTTGACCTTCATTAAGGAGCAAATCAATGACCCGCACTGCATACATATTACAACCCTTTCTCATACATTTCTTCAATTGCATGGCAGAAATTTGTCTTAAGGAGACAGGTTTAATGACACCTTATACCATCCTAACAATTTGATCCTTAGTCACATAAGTAAAGGTTTTATCAAAACAATTCAATATTACTTTGTAATTTGCTAACCAATCCATGCCAATAATCATATCATATGACCTTAAAAGAAAAACATCCAAGTTAATCCTAGTCACATGATCCATTATTTCAACTTCACAATCAGTAATAAACTCAATTACTTTTCTCCTGGCTCCGGTAGCCATTTAGACTAACCAGGGTTTTGCATGCCTTACCTTGGCGAGTAGGTGGTCCTCCATCACCTTAGGAGTGATGTAACTTAAGGTATCCCTTGGTTCAATTAGCATATAAATTATTTGGTTAGATATAGTACCTTCAATATCCACAATTGCAGATTGATAATCTGCTTGTCGATTCTCCAGTGATGCATTAATATGGTGGTAAATTTTCCCAACTTCTTGAATAGTGGAAGCTTCTTGCAAGTTGTGAACAACCTTATTAGTTTGGTTAAGGCATTGGAAGTTCCTTCTCAAGTGGGGCTCTCCACATTCCCAACACTTCAAGGGTTATTTAGGGGCTCCAACAATCCCCTTAGGTCCAAGGTTCACACATTTACAGTTCTTCTGTGGGAGTTGTTCGTTTTTGTTGTAGGAATTTCCTTGTGGATTCCTTGAAATGCTCCTGAAGGGTGGGGGTTGGAAGCCCTTCTTCTATTGGTTGAACATTTCATGTTCTTTACCCTTCCATACCTTTGAGAGGACATTCATTTATTTGTATTGTTCAAAACACAACCTTTCCTTTCTTAAGGCTTCATCCAAGGTTTTGGGATTGTCGAACTCAATTTGGTCCTTATAATATTGCGGCAAACAAATCAAGAACCTTTGTATTTTTACCTTTTCCTCTTCAAAACACAGCCTTGCCTTTCTTAAGGCTTCATCCAAGGTTATGGGATTGCCGAACTCAATTTGGTCCTTATAAGAATACGGCAAACAACTCAAGAACCTCTGTATTTTCAACTTTTCCTCTTTGATATACGACACAAACCACAACAGATCCATAAATTTGTTAATGAGGTCCTCTATATTCATTTGGTCAAGCGCAAACTCATAGAATTCCTTGGTCTTTCTTTCATAGTAGCTTTCTAACAAGTATTTCTTCTTGAAGAAATTCTTGAATTCCGACCATTCCAGGTTCTTCTCTTTTATTCCCTGGGAAATCTTCAGATCCTGCCACTAAATGTTGTCCCTTCCCTTCAGGTTGTAGATGGAAATTCTCACCTTCATGTTGCTAGAGTAATTATAAATTTGAAAGTACTTTTTAATGTCTAGCAGCCAATCCTCTGCTTCTTCTCCAGTCTTATATTCTCCATCGAAGCTGGTTGGCTTGATATTTTTAAAATCACCTTCCAAGTGGTCAATTTTTCTTTTGTTGACCCACTTGGCTCGATTCTCATATTTTTGAGTTCCATTGGAGGAAATGCCTTTTCTTTCGGCACTCTCTAGAACTTTTGGGTCCCTCCCAATCCTTGTTTGGGGTTTTTCCCCATTATTCTTGTTGCTAGGGTTTTCGCCCTAGCTTGTACGAATGAGTACCTACTAAGGACAATGGATTCCTTAGTAGCAGTTCAATGATATATGAATTAAAAGCTATAACTTGAAATAAAAAGATGCTAAACAATAATGAGAATTGAATCTAAACAAGTTCATTAAACAAAACAGTAAAAAGTAAATAGTAATTTTGTATTAATCTGACCTTCAATGTGAAGGTTGGTGAAGCCCTTTGCGGTGATCCGAGTCGGTAGCTCTGAGCTTCAAGCTGCTTCTTCTCTTTCTCCAATGGTGGAAATGGGCCAAAAGGGGCTCTCACGGTGAAAGTAGCTTCAATGGTGAGCTATGGTTTCACGAGCAATTTTGGTAGAGGCAGGATACTTGTGATTGTGGATATGAAATAAGGGATCTCCACCCATTATTTATAGTTGGAAACCATGCGGTTTAGGGTTAGGGTTTCAGCTGTTTAGGGTTTTTTCCTCATTTCCTCATTATTTAATATTTTTCCTTCCTTTTTGGATATTTTTGCTTTTTTGGAGGAATTTTGGATATTTTTAGCTGAAAAGAGGGTTTTATGGCCTTTTGGAGGCATTTTAAGCCTTTTGGAGGCTTTTTACATGGTTTTACGGGTTTTGGATGGAAATATGGTATGAAAATGGACAAATGAGCCATGTGATGGGGTAGATGAGGTATTGAACCTTTTTTGGGTGTTAACAGATTGCCCCATGATGTGCGAGGGCAGGAGCTCATCGTATGGCCGATGGACATCATGAGTCATATTCATGGTTTTCCTGGGGTGTGGAGAAGAGAAGGAACCAACTGAAGCTCGGAACAACAATCTCGAACCACCTGCAAGGACTGAAAAGTACATAACCTCAATAATGGATGAGGAATCATCTGATCATACGGATGAGGCGGGCATTCCCATGCTCGTATCAAGATACATAAAAATAATTGTGAGGCCCAAAAAGGAGGGTCCTGTAGGATACATAGGAAACCACTGTGTATATCATAAGTGTCCAGAGGGGACACAATGCTGGAACATACTGCTGGGATGACCATGTTTGAGCTGAACAACTGATGCACTGGAATGACAGCAGTGCTACTGAATGTGGTTCCGAAGGAACTGATGAGCTACTGGATCAAAGTGACAACGGTCATACTTGCAATGGTATACTGATCTGGAACTGAACTGGGTATGCGAGGAAGCATGGGACTGGATGGCTTCCGAATACAATCTCCAACGCAGCCCGAACATCCACGAGAACATATCACTGAGCGTTCCAAAGTGACTCACCAATGTGCTAGAGTCGGGGGAAATCCGGGGTCTTCGATACATAATGGAAAGGATATACATCCTGCGCGATTCTCAACGATGCGATTAAGGTGCTGAAGTCGAGCATGTGAGAAACAACGATTCGGAAAGGCAATGATGATTCCTCCCAAAATGGTCCATAGGCACCCACCACAGATGGTGATGGGTCCAAGGCGCAGGGGCCTCTGGGTCTATCCTCTGGAATAGAGGGGCTGTCGTCGACAGAGGGAGACCTGCAACTATCAAGGCAATGATGTTTCCTTGATAGGAGCGCGAGGTAATGAACTGTGATAGTGCTGATGGCGGGAGTGATAAACTGGGGGGAATAACTGGGCAAGTAGAGTGGGTGGACTCAAACTTCCTTTGTTCAGAGTATGATGGCGGGGATGATCCGGCAGCATATGAGACTGACTGGTGGTAAAGGGATCATAGCGGTATAGGATCTGAGGGTGAATGGGCTGAGGTAGACTCAAGCTGTGGTAAAATGGTAGGAGATTGCAGAATACTCTGAACAAAGGCGACCTGATTGGGGGTGTTGCCGAGATGATCGATCATAGCGCCAAGAGGCGCGGGGGGACTACTTCATGGGTTAGGGAACTTGAAGAAGTGTGGATATAAAATGGTACTGTCATGTGGATTTTACGAGCCCAGGACAGTTCATGCTCGTGGTCGCTTTCAATTTTAAGGAGTCTGAAAGCAAATAAGAAGACTCTGAAATAATGGAATGATACTATCGTGTGGATTTTACGAGCCCACGATAGTACATGCTCGTGGTTGCTTTTAGTTTTAAGGAGTCTGAAAGCAAATAAGAAGACTCTGAAATGATAGAATGGTACTGTCTTGTGGATTTTACGAGCCCATGACAGTTCATGCTCGTGGTTGCTTTCAATCTTAAGGAGTCTGAAAGCAAATAAGAAGACTCTGAATGAATGGCCAGGCAAGGAGGAAGTGTTCGATCATGGAGCATGTATGATGACCATGACTGAGGGTGGGGGGGAACACTGGTGGGCTTCCTTGCGGGGTGAATGAATGGAGGCAAAAGAACGAAAGATTTGCAGTATGACAGGAGTGGATGGCTCATGTAAAAAGTGTGAAATAATCTGATGACGGCCGATGTGGCGCGCAAATCGATGCGGCAAGGTGTAGGGACGCAATGTTGACATTGTACCAAGTGAGAGCGAGAAATGATCTCAAGCATCGTCACGAGCTCAGAAAAATGGATCTGGTGATATAAAAAATGTGAAAAACGAAGAACGGTCGATGTGGCACGCAAATCGAGGCGACCAATGGTGTCTGAAAAAATGGGTAAAAACTGACATAGAGAAAATAAGGCAACGAGGTGACCATTGGGATGGTCTCGTCGTGCTGGTTCCAGTGGTGGAAACGGTTCAAAAAATGGACTCCGTATGGGTTCAGAATGGCCAAACAGGAGAAAAGTCAACGGACTATAAATAGTGAGTGGGCCCAACATGACATGTGTCATTTGATTAGTGGATATTGACTTGTGAGCACAGTGGACCAGAGCTGATTTGTCGTTTCTGGACGATCCGACCGCTCGACTGCAGATTCGGGAGAGACAAGTAGGTCGTCAAACTTTTGCCTGCATTATTTTTTGGGTTTGGGGGGCGAGAAGTGGATCCTAGGGTATGTTTGTACGGTCTACATGGGTGGACCGCGGGTCAGGGAGTCTAAATCGCGGACGCCGACCGCGGGTACTGACCGGGACAGCCGCGGTCGCGGACCGCGGCTGTAGGCCAAACAGTCGCGGTCGCGGACCGCGGCTGTAGGCCAAACAGTCGCGGTCGCGGACCACGGCTGTAGGCCTAACAGTCGCGGTCTCAGACCGCAGCTGTAGGCCTAACAGTCGCGGTCTCGGACCGCGGCTGTAGGCTTAACAGTCGTGGTCGCGGGCCGCGGCTGTAGGCCTGAAAGCCGTGGTCGGAGACCGCGGCTGTGGGCTTGACAGCCGCGGTCAGGGCCGGGCTGTACTGGTTTTTTGTTTGGATGGGTGGGAAAGTCTATTATTTTGCCTTAAGCCTGATGAGACTTTGTTGTGTGATTGACAGGATGCCACAGGTGCCATGGAGGGAGCGAGAGGTTCCAGACGAGATAGTGACAATGGTTCGAGAGGATCGCCGTGTGCGGTCACTGCTAGGGATCTTCGGACTGCTGAAGTTCGCAAAGGTTCCTATTATGCGGTCAGCAGGATTGCTACTGACCCGATTGGTCGGATTTTGGGAGCCAGACACACTAGCGTTTCGGGTGCAGGGAGAGAGGGTGGACCTCACTCTCACTGATTTTTATTTCTTGACTGGGTTGCCCTGCCTTGGGAGGGTAGCAGATACCCAACCGCGGGTGTCTGCGGACCTTGACCTGGACGATGTTGTGGAGCAGCTCTGTCGGCCGGGGGCTAGAGTGCATCGGAATGCACTCTTGGTGAGGGATTTGCGGGAGCCAGCAGTACAGGCGATGGCGGCGTGTGTGGTTCGTATTTTGGGATCCCAGTCACCTGAGAAGGTGTCTGGGGGTCAGATGCAGCTCGTGGAGCGTGTACTGGCCGGGACCTACTTTGCGTGGGGCTAGATGTTCCTGACCTGCGTGCAGCGACAGCTGACCGCGGCGAAGGAATCTGGCAAGGGATTCTATTATGGTTCCTTTCTTTGTGCCTTCTTTATGGAGAGGGTTCCCACATTGCGGCCGTGGGTGCCGGTCAGGGCAGGAGGCTTGAGGGAGCCTCGGATGGTGCGGTGGGGAGAGATGATGCGCCGCCGTGGTGGTGGGGATGTTGGGCGTTATTTCACTCAGGAGCTATACTTGCAGTGGCTCCAGCTACCACTGACGCTGGAGGACTATCCATACAGGGATATGGATTTCACGGGAGATCTGGATGCTCCACGGCCACCAGGACAGGCATGGGGGCCTGATGGTACGTATGATTTGTTTGCATTGTTCAGTTTATGTATATGATATATTGCTGATATATGGTAACTGACAAAATGGTGTTTTGCAGATGTGGGTCCGAGGCCACCGCCAGGACATGTGGCACGCAGAGGGACTGTGGCCATTCCAGCGTTGCTAGGGCGGGGGAACGTGCGTCATCCAGATGCCGAGAGGACGCTGGAGTCTGTACGGGTGCTGTTAGAGCAGTTGCTCGTGGGAGTGACTGACGCGGGATGGCGGGACCTGGATCCGGCTATGGTCCAGGATTGCTTGGGGGCACCCCGAGATTTTCGATCGATCGCGGTCCGGGTGGCTCTATTGGCGGACAGAGCACGGGCCCAGGGGCCCAGACTGGATGTGGGCACGCCGGAGGAGGCGCGAGGAGAGGAGTCAGAGGCCGCGGACACTGACAGTGATGTCGGGTATGACTCCCATTAGGGGGTGCAGGGGACTCCTCCCTATTTTTTGTAGTTACGGCCTGTACCCTATGAGGCTTTTGAGGATTGTACATACACACATTTTTTGGTAGAGCTGAGTACAGGGGTACTCAGGACATGTACAGCTCTGTATCATGTATTTTTTGATATGTATATATTTATGCACATGGATGCACAGTTTGCTAGGATGTTGGGCACGTGGATGCCCCTTGTGTATTTTATGTGATGTGACATGATTTATGCAATGCAGTATTTTTGGTTTTTTATATGGTTGGATGAGATGCTATGATGCATGATGGAGATGTTTATATGGTGTGATTGATATGCCAATCTAGGATGTTATTGGCCATTTGATCTGCGACACTATTTTGAGCTCTTGGGACATGTGTGAATGTGATGGATTCAAACTGTCGGCTAAGTTGTTTTGTACGCAGGAATTTTCTAAATAGGCAAGGATCGCGCACCTGGTAGCAGTTGTTGATCTGGGAGACAAGTAGCTGGGAGTCCAAGAACACATGAAGGTGACGTATGCCCATCTAGAGAGCAGCAGTCAGGAGACCGGTCACAGCATCATACTCCGCCTGGTTATTGGTAGCAACGCCTATACATGTTCCGTCAAGGTGAATCAGTTCGTTGGAAGGGGAATATAAGACCCATGCTGCAGAGGCCAGGTTGGGAGACCAGCGGCTTGCCCCATCAGCGAAGCCAATGTAACGAGGTGGAAGATGGTCCATCTGTGGGCATGCAAAAAACGATGAATGTGAGATTATGGTAAAGATGGTAAAAAACAAAAAAGGAGCAAACTGTACAATGCGGACTAATGGGGTCGCGGTTTCAGTTATGGGTAAAAACGTTTAAGATACAACCCATTGCGGGGATTGCATAAAGGGTGGCCTTCCGAGTCGGCTAAAACGTATGCCCCCTTTCCGAGGAAAGTCTGAACGATGTAAGGGCCTTGCCACATGGACTCAAACTTTCCTTTACCGGTTTTGTCGTGGGCTTGGTCGTAGGCGAGGACGAGGTCCCCTTCGTGGAAAGTTCGAGGGTGAACATGTTTGTCATATTGGGCTTTGGAGCGGTTTTTGGCAGCTTCGATGTTCTGGAGAGTGGAACGACGATCTTCA
>LPNX010426631.1:206233-275712 GCA_001517045.1 Pseudotsuga menziesii | reverse complement strand
GCTTTTTTGGAGGAATTTTGGATATTTTTAGCTGAAAAGAGGGTTTTATGGCCTTTTGGAGGCATTTTAAGCCTTTTGGAGGCTTTTTACATGGTTTTACGGGTTGTGGATGGAAATATGGTATGAAAATGGACAAATGAGCCATGTGATGGGGTAGATGAGGTATTGAACCTTTTTTGGGTGTTAACAATTCTTATCTTGCAAACTTTGGAACAATATCTCACTAATCTCATGTTGCCTTTCCTAAGCCTTCTTTAGATGCTCAATGTCTACCTTGAAGCTTTGTATTTCTACGATGAAGTTCCTCATTGTTTCCAGAACTTGACTAGCTTCAGAGTGTTCTTGCTCTGCATGGTGTTGATGCGTCTTCTTTGGATCGATCCGCATTCTCACTTTGCGAGACCATTGTTGTATCCCTGTTACAAAACAATTTCGTATGTGCACAAAACATTCCAACACAAATTCTTATGATTAGAACAAAGTTTTCCATAATTTAGTAGAGCTAGATGTTCCTAAAAGGCGACAGGGTTGAAACCTATAGCTCTGATACCATATATAACATACCCACATAACCTGGTAAAATGCATATAAAAAAAATCTTTCACATAAGATTTGGGCCATTAGTCTTCCTCTAACATCCATTCCTATTCTTAATTGTTTCTGCAACACTCCTTTCGCAAATAAAATTCCCTTTCTCAAATAAAAACTTCCTTTCGCAACTCCACTTCCGCAATGTGGATTGTGAAACTTGCATAACTTTTTTAGGATCTTGCCCTTCCGCAATGCAGATTTTTTATTGTGGAAACCTCATATTTTCTTTATGTTTTTTCTTCCACTTTCCTCTTTCCACATTCCACAATGCAGATTGCAGATTACAGAAACCCCCTATTTTATTTATATTTTTTTCCACTTTCCACCTTCCGCAATGTGGATTGTGGCTTGCGGAAACCCCCTATTTTCTTTATATTTCCTCTTCCACTTTCTGCCTTTCACATTCCGCAATGCGGATTGCAGAAGTCCTTATATCCATTACATTTCAACTGTTTCCTTTCCGCTTTCTGCATTCCGCAATGTGGATTGCGGAAACCTTAACATTTTTACGACTTATCCTTCCCGCTTTATGTATTCCACAATGCGGATCGCGGATGGTAGAAACCTCCACATCCTTCTCGGTTTTATCTGCCACTTTTCATTTTCGCAAGGCGAATTGCGGAAATACTTAATTCCTTTATAGTTTAACTTCCACTTTTTGCCTTCCGCAATGTGCATTGCAGATTGCAGAAATTCCTTATCTTCATTATGTTTTTAACCTTGGTTTCTACTTCCACAATGGGGATTACGGGTTGCGAAACCACCCCAGTCCCTTATGGATTTTTACCATGTTTCTGCTTTCGCAATGCGGATTGTGGGTTGCAGAAACACTCTATGTTCCTTATAAAGTTTATTTTGCTTCCCTCTCCTGCAACGCGGTCTACGGATTGTGGTTTGCAGAAGCACTTGAATTCTTTATACATTTTTAGGCTTCCGCAAGCCTTCTGGCCCAAGGTTTTCACCTAACTTCTCTATGTTTCCTTAGAAAGGCTAAGGATTTTCCAACCCTCAATGGAATCATGGCTTAAGCTAAATGATTTACTTAGACTAGCTTAGGCTTAAGGATTTTAGGGTGGTGTACAGTGGCTAGTTCCTAAGAACTTTAGCGGCCAAGCTCTCCTTCACAGTTTTTCCCTCCCTTAGGATTTTAAGGTATTATATAGGGGCTTCACTCAACAGAAAAGGAATAAACCCAGGAGAACACATTGGCTTCCCTACCAGGTGTCCCTTAGACTGGATTTAACAAATAACCCATACAACATCCTAATAACTCTTTCTAGAGAAATATTACACCATTTGAGAAAACAATAACACCAAATGCAAGTCACAGTCATTCCAAATAGAGTATGACTATACACCAACTCATGAGCAACATTTTCATCAATGAAACTAAAATTGGCATTTATCATTTCAAAATCATTGAACACACATTTACACATATGCAAATATACCCTGAGCTCAATAAATTTGTAGAAACATAAACCCAATAATGAAACTTGTTTGTAAAGAGAGTCGCAATGAATATGTAATATCTCAAATACTGACATTCTCTAATGTTCTATGGTAGTGTTGACTCACCAACTCAATCTCATACAGAATTGTGAAATAACTGTGCGTGCAAACTTGCCATGCAAAAATGCCCTAAGATGTAGTTGAATAAGGGTTAGGGTTTTGCAGAGCGAAATTAACACTTACCACTGATATTCCAGCTAGTAATGACTCCAGAGATAGTTGCATGCATAAAGATCCAGATAGGTAGTCTAGTAATGCTCTTTTCCTCCAGTGTTACTACCCCGCAGTACCATAAGCACCCTCCATACTAAAGGTGACGGTTTTGTAGGAGGAGAGGTCCGATCGGGATGAAACTTTCTGATCTTGTCCATCTACTGATACTGGAGAGATGGACTGGCACATGTAGAGGTTTGGTTGCCTCTAATTTCCCTAGCAAATTGATTGGCAATTCCGCTGCTCATGCCCCCAACTAATCTGTTTGGCTGATAGCTACTCTAGGTGAGAAAATTGATGGCTGATAATCACTATATGATGTAGGATAGGCCTTCTGAGAAAGAGGAAGCTAACATGCTGAGGAAAGACTGGGTTTTGTGATCCCAGCGAATCCTTCTGTGGTTTCCCCACTGCTTCCAGTTGGAAAATGTGGATCTGCTAATAACCCTTTGGAATGTGCTGAATCTATGAATAATTAAGTATATGATGGATGCAATGGAAAAAGCCGGATGATCTATCCCAATAAGATACTAGGGCATATATCTCTCTATCGAACCCTTGCTAACTGAAGACATCGTCGCCAACCCCAACTGTCTCGGCTACACGCTGTGTTTCTACTCGAAACTCCAAAATCAATCAACAATAATAATAGCTATCTTCTTTGGTCTCATAACCCTCTTAAATAGAGTCTCATGTACGTTTAGGGTTTGCATGTCACTTTTAGGGTTTCTGCTTCACTTTTGCATGCATGCAATTCTATTTTGATGTTGACTTTTAAGCCTAAAGAAACAAGGATTCGTTTATCCAATTGATGACTTGACACTAAAGGAATGTCTTGTTCTACTCTAAGTATCAAATGCCCTCAGTCAATTCCCTTTCATGCAGTACCCGCTTGAACCTATGGTAATTAAGTAGGTTAGTGGGTGTTTTTGGATGCTTAATTAGAGGGGGACATTATAGTCCTCCTTGCTTGAAATTGATTTTCCTCAAGCAACTGCAAACTAGGATGCTACAATACCTGCTCTCCTTCCCATGTGGCATCCTCCATAGGTAATTCCTTCCATTTCACCAGATACTCTCTAATCACCCTGTTTCAGAGCTTCCTTTCTCGCACCTATAGGATTTTCTCTGGAATCAGTACCAGTAGCCCTTCATCATCTAACGGAGGTAACTCAGTGGATGGAGCAATGTGTTGTCCTAATGTTTTCTTGATACTAGACATATGAAATACATTGTAAATCTTGCTTTCCTCCATGAGTTCTAGCTCATAAGCCACCTCTCCAACCTTTTGAATTACCTTGTAAGGACCATAGAAGCGAGGTTTTAGTTTTTTCGCTCCTTTCTTCTTGAGGGAAGATTTTCTGTATGGTTGTAGTCGTAAATATACCATATATCCTACCTTGAAGCTCCTCTCAAGCCTGTGTCTGTCTGCGTATAATTTATGTTGGTTATATGCTGCTTGTAAGTTCTCTCTCATGATCTTAAGGATATCCTCACTGTCTTGTATCCAATATTTGGCCTTGGGTGCTCTGTTGTCCCCAAAAGCTAGATCTGCGAAGCTCAGTGCCTCATAGCCATACAATGCTTTAAAAGGTGTCATCCAGATAGATATATGGTAGGTGGTATTGTATTAGTATTCCCCTAAGTGTAGCCACTTAATCCATGTCCTCTATTGGCCTGCTACATAATTGCGCATATACCCTTCAACCCACTTGTTGACAATCTCGGTCTATCCGTTGCTTTGCAGGTGATAGCTCATACTTGTAGCGAGTTTTGTCCCTACCAATTTGAATAGATCCTGCCCGAATGCACTGGTGAATTTACTATCCCGGTCACTGACAATTGTCTTGGGTAGCCCATGCAATTTGAAGACCTCTCTGAAAAATAACTCGGCTACCTAGTCTGCAGAGTAATCAGATGAGATAGTAAATAAATGGGAGAATTTGGTCCGTTGATCAACCACGATATATAAGCAATCTCGCCCTTGGACCTTGGGCAACCCTGTAATGAAGTCCATAGAGATACTTTCCCACTTCTGTTCCGGAATCGGTAGTGGCTGAAGTAACCCTGCTGGATGGATGTGCTTGACCTTGTTCTACAGACAAATGTTGCATTCCCACACGTGCTGCATAACCTCCCCCTTGAGACCCTTCCGTGAGAACCTCTCTCAGATCTGCCTAGAGGTCTTCAAGAAACCCTAATGTCCTGATAATGGAGAGTCATGTGATGCCTATATGATCTTCTTTTTAAGGTTGATTCTAGGACGAGGTATACCCTGCTCTTGTAATAGATGATTTCATCGACAATTCTCTACCTTTCATCCTGACTCTGTCCATCCAATAATTCGCAATAATTTTTTTTGGGAGTACTCTACTAAGAGAAGAGACGCACAATATGTGGATATACTCATGAGAGATAATGAAGCGGGTCGTCTGGATAATGAATCAGCTACTATATTGTTCTTACCCTTCACATACTCTATCTCGAAATCATAGGCTTGAACCTTGCTGACCCATTTATGTTGTTGCTCATTCAGCTCCTTCTACTCCAAGAAGTACTTGAGGCTGTTATGATCTGTCTTGATTTTGAACTTGCTACCCACCATGTACTATCTGAATTTAGTGAGAGCATGTAAGATGGATAGCATCTCCTTGTCATATATGGATTAGTGGTGCTCATAGTTTTTCAGTTTCTTGCTCTCGAATGCAATTGGGTGATGGTTTTGCATTAGTACTACCCCTATCCCTTCCCCCGATGCATCACATTCTACTACAAATGGCTGTGAGAATTCTGGTAGTGCTAAACTCGGGCAAGAACTCATGATGACTTTCATCTCCTCAAAGGTTTTATGTGCTAATTCTGTCCAGGTGAAGGCCCCCTTCTTTGTGAGATCAGTGAGTGGTGCAGCAAATTGGGAGAACCCATTAACATACCTTCGTTAATATGTGTAAAGGCCTAAGAATCCTTTCAATTCTGTGATTGTTTTTGGCGTGGGCCAATCCCTGATACCTCATATTTTCTCCATATGAACCTATACCCCTTCTGCACTGATGATGTGCCCTAGATACAACATCTCCTTCATGCCAAATTCACACTTAGACATCTTCATGTAAAGCGGGTGCTCTTCTAGAATGCTCAATACTTTGTCTAAATGTTTCAGATGTTCCTCCCATGTTTTGTTGTAAATCAAAATATCATCAAAGAATACTAACAAATAATTACATAACTGAGCTTTGAAAGTATGATTCATGCATGATTGGAAGGTGGCTGGAGCATTGGTGAGTCCAAAATGCATGACCAAGAACTCATAGTGACCATAGTGGCAACGAAAAGCTGTTTTAGAAATGTCTTGATCCCTTACTCGGATCTGGTGGTACCCTAAGCAAAGATCAACCTTTGAAAAGTATTTGGCACCTCACAGCTCATCCATGGGTTCATCAATCCTGGGAATGGGATACCTGTTTTTTATGGTCTTTTTGTTGAGTGCTCTGTAATCGATGCACATTCACAGCATGCCATCCTTCTTCTTAAATAAGACCACTGATGATGCAAAGGGACTAGAACTGGGCTGGATATATCCTAGCTCTGGTAATTCCTTGATCGTCTTCTCGATCTCATCCTTATATCTTTTGGGATGTCGGTAAGGAGTGGTGATGATTTTCTGTGTCCCCTCCTCCAGCTCAATGATGTGCTCAAATCCCATGTATGGAGGTCTACCTGCTGAAAGGTCCCAAAATACCTTTTCATGCTTCTGCAATAAGGCTTGAATATCTTCTGGGTGTTGGGTGTTGTTCTCTGGAGTTTTCCTAAAGGTGGAAAAACATTCTGATGACCATTCTATGTCATAATTCCTGAGCACTGCCACCATTCTCTGTGAAGAGACTGGTTTTTGGGGGATAAGTGTTCATGCCCCTCAAAACTACTCGTTTCCCATCTAGTCCCTGGAATTCCATTTCCATTACTCGTTATTCTGTAGTATATTTCCCTATTGAATAGAACCATTGAACGCCTAATACTACATGTGTATCTTCCACATCCACTACATAAAATGAATTTGTCATCTGGTAGTTTCCTAATGTGACATTCAGTTTTGGAATCCAATAGTTGCACTCCATGCTAGAGTTTTCGGTTACTGCTACAATAAATCCCTCAAACTTCTCTGTCGAAATACCCCTCTTGGCTACCCAAGTTGCATCAATGAAATTGTGGATTGCTCCCCCATCAATCAATACTCCCACTCTGTGGCCCTGTACTACTCCCTTGACCCTGAGAGTATGGAATCTAGGTACTCTCGATAGTGTAGCAATAACTCCCTCTAGTGTATCACCCTTGAGTGAATCCTCTGTTGCCAACAATTCTTTTGTTGTTTCCTACTCATAGTCCTCCACTTCATTGTCTGAATATACCCCTATGTAGTGAGCCTGGGCCTTTTCTACGCACCTGTGTCCTGGAACCCATGGTTCCTGACAAGTAAAGCACAATTTCTTCCATCTCAAGTATTTCCTAGTGTCATCGTCTAACCATGTTTTCTTCGGTAATTCTTGCTGGAAAGGTTTATTGTCCTTGTCCCTAACCAGAAAGTTGGTACTGAGTGGGAACCTATTCTTCAGGACCGAGTCTTGGAGATCTCTGGCTCAGTGATGGCATCCTGTAGAGTGGAGGGTTTGTAGGCTTTCACCCACCCCTGTAGTGGCTCTGTCAAGGCCTCAGTAAACAACATAGTCAACCTGCTCTCCGACACATCTGTCACCATAACAGCTACCCTCTGGAACTCTGAGATGAAGGCCTTAGCACTACCTGCCTGCTTGAGTTGAGCCAACTCCTTGAAATGTATCTATGGATATTTCCTGTCAAACCGCTTCATGAGTTTTTGAGTGAACTCCCTATAGGAGTGGATGGTGTTGTGACCTGTTGAGGCCTAGAAAATACCAGGTAACAATAGTAGGGATTCTCCCCAATAAGTGTTCCCAATTAGCTCATTATTGTTTGGTATGGGGAATCTGTCTGGTTTGCGGTCCGGCTATCGTAGTTCAAGTAAATTTTAAAGCTTGTTTTTATTGGTTGCGGCCCCGTCCACCGTTTAAGTGTATTTTTTAATTTTATATTTATGTATGATATACAAGTGCCTAATTAAGTGCAATTGATAGAGATAACGAAGAGTTCACAATGTGATGCGCAGGATCTTACCTCTCGTCTTACCTCTTTCGCTTCTAAATCATAAACAAAGAACAACTTATGCTAATGCTAACTAATTCTATCTAACCTATCCCTAGGGAGCAAGATTGTAATTAATGATGAGTAATGTACTGCAAAACATGCATTGAGAATATTACAGATAATCGTTCATATTTCAGAATACATGAATGTAAGTAGAAAGATAAACAAAGAGATAGCTCATTGTTAGTTAAAACATTCATTACTCAATATATTGCATAAGTTTCACAAAATAAACAAGAAACCATTCATAACATGGAAATCATTCGTAAGTTAGAACGATCTCACAGTTTGTAGAAAAAGCTGAAACAGAAGTAATTCCACTTTCAACCAATCTACAACATGCATTTGAGACTTCACAGTGCCTTCTCCAGCAGAAAATATAAGTTCTTTATTATAATAGGAAGTAGTTCTTCTTACAACAACTTTTCCGAAAGATAGCATGAAAAAAGGTCCTTTACTCTATCAACTTGATCTCTATTTATTTAATTTGAAATGTCTCTTGGTCTCCCCTTGCCCTTTGGGCTTCTTTTACAAATCAGTTAGAAAAATGCCTTTGTCTCCTAGTGGACTCGCTAACTTAGGTAAATATTACAAAATGTATTAATAAAACAAAAAATGCTAAGTGGATCCAGCCACATCATTTATGAATTTCTTCCAAATATGTGCATCTGTCGTTATGGTTTCAAACCCTTATGGCTCTAGGAATCTAATAGTGATCTCATGTTTGGCAGTTTGGGATTTTTTATTTTCCACTCTAAATGGAATCAAATGAAGTTGATATTCTAATAGATGATTGCTCACTGCTACCTAGGCTATTACAGTTTTCAGCACCTTCTCACCTAAACTTTTGACCATCTGAATACCCAATCCATCCTCCTGCCATCTAACTTGTAATTGCTTTAAATATTCTTCATGCTCAAGTAATTCTTCTAACCGTTTCTTTGCAGATGTTTGACAACGGTTGTAAGTTGTGAGCACTTTTCTGCAGAATTCTGTACAAACACCTTTAGTCCTCTGGACTGCCTTTACCAATTCCTCCGCAGCTTTGCTCCCAAATTCTATTAGTTCATACTCTAGTTTCATTGTCTCTAAGTCTTTGATGGGTGCATTAACTGGAGGTTCCTTGGTTGTTTCCAACCAAGTCAAACGTCCTTGAAGAATTTCCAAAATGTCATGGGTCCTGTCTAAAAAATAAGAAGCTGTACTCACAATTTCCTCCAACCTCGTTTCTACTTGTCAAACTTTCAACATATCCTCTGCTATTTGAAGCTGCATCTGACAAAATTTTACTTCTGAGCATGAGGGAATGCTTCGTCAAAGGATCAATGTTCGTTCTTTGCTCATTTGCTGCTTTTAATCAAACTTCCAGTGAAGCCTTTTGGGCCTCCAATGCTGTTACTTGGGTTTCATAATGCTTGGCTTTCCCCTCAGCAGTAGTCTTCTGCAGGTCCAAATCTACTACCTTATTTTCAAGACTTCCTTTCTTCTTACTCAACTCTTCATTTGATGATTTCAAACTGTCCCATTCTGCTTCTAAGATTTGATGTCTCTGCTGAAGCCTTTCAAAATCTGATAAGGTAGCCTCATATTTTCTTTTGGATTCTCTTCCTATCTTTTCTTCTTTCCTCAATACTTCTTTTATTTCAGCCATTTTTCCCTTGTATTGCTCAATGTTTTCCATAAGTCTATCCACATTGTGAGCATTTTCATATGCATTTGCAATGCCCATTGAAGCCAATTGTTTCAGGTACTCCTCTACATTATTCATGACTGTTTTTTTCGTTACTGTGGTCACCGTTGGCTGAGTTCCCACCTTCAAAGTTTTCTCTGTCCTCCATGTGAAAGATTTCCTTTTGGGATCAAAACGAATATCCTCTAAACATGCCACATCATATTGATTTGATGGTGTAAAAGGCACGAGCCCCATTTCATCTATGGGCACATGACCTCCTGTAAGGATGATGCTAGATGTGGCTGGCAAGTTCTCTGGATTAGCCCGCATAGGCATTTGCTCTGAACCTCCACCACCTTGACCTTCTTCATTATCCTCACCTTTCCTTCCTGGAATCCTTCCTGTATCCTGCATGCCTTGATCAGAACTTGAATCTTCTTTAGCCAAGGCCTTTTCCAACTCTGCCATTTTCTTCAAAATAGCCTATGTGCTCTTTTTCTTAGCAGCTTCCTCCTGAGCCTTCTGTGCTTCCTCTGCCAACAACCTTTTTGCTCTTGCTGCAAGCCTGCGAGTGCTTTCTTCTTGAGATTTCTTTGCAGCTTCCTCATCTCCTTCATTTGGATTTGGGTTATTGCTACTACTTCCTTTAACACCAAATGCCTTTCCTTTTAATATCTTTCTCAATGCTCCATACTATAGACATTTCTTAATACTTTCTATTCTTTCTCTATATAGTATGCATACTCAAAATTTACCTTGTGAGCAGCCTTGTGAGCTGCCACCTTTCCTTGTGAATCATTCCTGTGGAAGCTTTTCTCCCCAAAGTGGAAGATTTCTAGCTCTTTAACAAAATCTGGAGAACTTTTGACTTTGTTAAACTTGTAACTTCCCACAAAAAAGGTAATGGTGGGAAAACAACTTTCTTAATATCGAACAAATCGCTTCCAAAACCATCTAGGAATACTTGTCTGACTGCTTCCTTCAGTACTATGTAGTTAGTTGCATACTTGGGTAGCAGCGAGGGTTCTCTGGTGCCTCCATACATTCTTAAATAAGTGCCCTCTTTGGTGAAAAAATAGTCACCATATTCTTTTATAGACTCTACTGCTCCTTCTGACAGACATCGACTGTCTTCTAAAAAGATTAACTTATATAGGGGCCTTATGAATTCTTCACAAATTAACTGATAATGATTGTGATATTTATGGGCTCCCATAATTTGGTATGCAATATAAATAGGAGCCTTCCCATCTATCCATACACAATTTAGCTTCTCAAACTAGTGCTTATAGAGTATACAATCTATCATGAAGGAGGACATAAAGAATTCCGATTTGTTTTTCTTTAAACCCTCCTGGGATGCCTTGATACATTTGGACAGGTTTCTAGTAGCTATATCCACCAAGTTAAAAACTGTTCCCTCCATAGCTACATAATACATGAGGAGAATCCAACCAAAATTATACATTTTTCCGTCAGGCCTACCATACATCCTGCTTAACATCAATGCTATTAATCTGAATGGGGTTGAAGATGAGTGGTTTCATATTCTCCTAATTGCTTATGTCTGAATGTCTTTCCTTCAGTTATCATCCCCTTTACTATGGTGTTATAGTCAAATTTCAGACTCTTTACCCACTCTGTTTTCACCCTTATTTCTAACTCTGGTAGACTGTATGCTTTTGAAATGAATGTCAGTGTGAATGATGCAACAGGCTTTCCCTCTTCATCATTTATTATCATCCCTACCGTGTCTATTTTTGGTAACAACCATCCAATGACCTATGCGCATGGAAAAACCTTTGGCCTGGTGGCTATTATGGTTAATCCTAACCTCAAAATATTCTCATACAGAGCTAGATCTCCCAATCTAGCTTCTGGCACTTTCCTCTCTGCCATCAGAGGATAGATCTGGCCCCATTTCAACTCAGGATCTTCCACTGTAACTGCTTTAGTGTCTTCGTATAGTATCTCGACTTTTATTGCAAGTGGTACTTCAACAATATCTGTGTCAGAATCACTCTCAGTGATTTTGAGCTTCTTCCTCCCCTTCTTTGGCATGGTTTCGGCAGTAAAAAGTACCTGCAAAACAAACTTGTCTTAGCATCCATATGACAAATGTAAGCGAAACCAACTACGTATACATCACCGCAGCATAAAAACTAAATTTATTTACCCTGTTAGTTTCATCCATTAAAACCCGCAATACAAGCCCAGGTCAGGGATACAGCTAAAAAAAAACTACGCGGGCTGTGGGAAACTACTTGTTGAAAAACACCCTTGCGCTCTTCTTCCTTATGAGTAAAAACCCCCACTTAGCATCAGAAACTCTTTCTCTCACAGGCGCAACAAAGCCTTGAAAAATCCAAAAATGGCAATGATGCCCAAGGGCAAAAACAATGCCACAAATCTCATGGTCTATACCTAAGGATCCTCCACCTACGGGCTCTGCATAGAAAAATAAAACTGGCGCCCATACTTACACCCACGCAAGAGCGAATGAGTGTCTTCATGCCGGCGCAATGCTCGACTTCCTGAGAACTCACCTCTAATCTAGCCAACATGGTAAAAAAATGCCTCTAAACATGCATAAGGCTTAGGTTACTCACTAGGAAAAAACACACGGTGACAGCCTGACCTAAAAGAAAATGGGAAGCAAAACCCCTTATAAACCCAGCCAAACCTAACCACCCACGACGTTAGACAACTTGCAAGCGTAAACAAATCATTTTCTGGGAGAAAAAATAAGAAACCTACATGTCCGATCAGAGAAACGCCACGCAACTGCAAATGACTAGTGAGCACGAGCCACAAGAGATTCACCGCAGAAGTCGCACAGTAGGCTTCAAATGGATAGCATTCTCCAAGCTCACCGACTCCGTAAAAACAAAACGTAAAGATAAAATAGAATGAGAAAATCAATAGGCTTTTTGGGCTTTTAAAACCCCTCATTCATCTGCACGTGTGAACCCAAAACACCGTTGGCGCCAACCAACCGCGAGCCGAAGCACTTAAGTCATCATGGGTAATTCCTCGACACGGTGGTTCAAACAAGCAACTCCATCCACAACAGCAGATCACAATCCAAATTTTCCCCGCAATCTCCTTATGGCTCGACGATAAAAAACACATCGGAGAGAAAACAAGCTGTATCCGTAACAGCGTCTCAAAACTCAGAATACTTCCGCGACAATGTATCAAACAATACCTCCACCACAAATTACGTAGAACACTCCGTCGTTGCGAGTCGAAGAGAAAGAAACCCCCGCCGTAGCGGCTTACAATGTCAAATAAACGAACCTCAAAGTCCATCATTGTAACAGTCATGACTTACACAACTTTCTATCGTAGCGGGAGTAAACAGGCGACGACTCGCAAATAGAAGAAAGTACCCACCATAGTTGCTCACAACAAAGGAAACGTCAGTCGTAGCGGCTCTCGAGAAATCAAATCGAAAGACAACAAAACCCTACCGCCATAGCAACTGCAACTTGAAGCGCTTTCCAACATAGAGGGAATAGACAGACATCGGTGCATAAGACAAAAAGATACCGATCGTAGCGGCCCAATCATGAACAACCTTATGCTACAGTGACGGTTAAATAAAAATACGCCCATCATTTTGGCTCGCAAACTGCGAAAGGCTCGCCATAGCAACTTGAAAACAAAGAAGAGCCCACTGTAGTAGCTCGAAACTGAGAAACCGTCCGCTGCTGCGGATAAAAAATAGACTATCTTCCTTGTTGAAAAACAATTTTTTTTTGAAAATTCATGATGGACAGGAAAATCAAAATGACAATCAAAGCAAAGGAAACTAAGATTTTTTAAGGGGGCCAAAAAATATCAAAAAATATTTTTGGGAAATGTTGCAGCGGCAACATCACCTAATGTCACTAATCCATGGTACCACCACTCATGAGCCTCTCTGTCCAGGTGCAGTGTAGCCAATTTAATACCATCTATCTCTGTCATGGGATTGAGTTGGAAGTAGGTATCCAACTTCTGAACCAATATGCTCACTGAACCTCCGCGAGCCCCATCAAATTTTGGGATGGTCAACCTGCCCAAGGTTTTCTACAGCTCATAGTTATGATTAAATCCCTTGATAAATTTCTAGGCTTGTTCCTACTCTTCATGTTGCAAAAATCTGAAAAAGACATGGATGCATGAAACTCATCCCCTAAGTCCCTGTATTCCTGCAAATAGGCCCCAAAGGGTTCACTAGGCTCTACTTGCATGATTGGACCTGCTACTGCATCTTCCAAGAAGTGAGGCATAGTAGGCCTGTTGGAAGGTATGTTATATATGTGGGGTGTGTTCTGAATATTGGTGTATGCATGCTTCCCACTACTGCTTGTAGACCCTCTATCTACTAGTGAGAGAGGTGTACTGTTGTTATCTACTTTTGGTTTTGTCGACAGTCTGTTGATTTCATTAAGTACATCCTTTTTCCCTTTGGTTAAGTCTTGCAATGCGGTTACTAGGTTGCGAAACTTCATCCTATCCTTATCTTCTCTCGTTCCTTTTCCCCTGCCAGAGTGTATACATGTTCGGTCCATGTCTGAGTTGGTATCTTCTAGTTGGATATCCTCAAATTCCTTTGTGTACCTACTCTTCCTTCTCCTATAGGTTACAAACGTGTCCTCTTCCATATTCATCTACTTCTCATGTTCAAGCCCACAGCTGGCAAGGAACATGCTTCGATACCACTGTAATATCCCAAATACTGATATTCTCTAATGTTCTATGGTAGTGCTGACTCACACACTCAATCTCATATAGAATTACGAAATAACTGTGCATGCAAACTTGCCATGCAAAAATACCGTAAAATGTAGCTAAATTAGGGTTAGGGTTTTGAAGAGAGAAATTAACACTTACCACTGATATTCTGGCTGATAATGGCTCTAGAGATAGCTGCATGCATAAAGATCAGGATAGTTGTTCTAGTAATGCTCTTTTCCTCCGGCGTTACTGCCCCGCAGTACCGTAAGCACCCTCCAAACTGAAGGTGACGTTTTTGGAGGAGGAGAGGTTTGATTGGGATGAAACTTTCTGAGCTTGTATGTCTGCTAATGTCAAAGAGATGGTCTGGCACATGTGGAGGTTTGGTTGCCTTTAAGTGTCATAGTGAATTGATTGGCAGTTATGCTGCTCACGCCCCCAATTGATCTTTTTGGCTAATAGTTATTCCAGGTGAGAAAACGGATAGCTGATAATCACTGTATTCCGTAGGATAGGCTTGTTGAGAAAGAGGAAGCTGCAATACAGAGGAAAGACTGGGTTTTGTGGTCCCAACGAATCCTTTTGTGGTTTCCTCACTACTTCTGACTACAAAACGTGGATCTGCTAATAACCCTTCAGAATGTGTTGAATCTCTGAATACTGAAGTATATGATGGATGTAGTGGATAAACCTGGATGATCTATCCCAATAAGAGACTAGAGCATATATCTCACTGCCGAACCCTCGCTAGCTGAAGACACCGTCTCCAACAACAACCGTTGCGGCTGCACGCTGTGCTGCTACTCCAAACTCCAAAATCAATCAACAATAATAATAGCTATCTTCTTTGATCTCATAACCCTCTTAAATAGAGTCTCATGTACTTTGAGGGTTTGCATGTCACTTTTAGGGTTTCTGCTTCACTTTTACATGCATGCAATTCTATTTTGATGTTGACTTTGAATCCTAAAGAAACAAGGCTTCTTTTATCCAACTGATGACTTGACACTAAAGGAATGTCTTGTTCTACTCTAAGTATCAAATTCCCTCAGTCAATTCCCTCTCATGTAGTACCCCCTCGAACCTATGGGAATTAAGTAGGTTAGCGGGTGTTTTTGGATGCTTAATTAGAGGGGGACATTACAAAAAAGGGAACAACCACGCTCCACCCAAACGTAGATTAGGCACATATATGTTATATCCTCAGTCACCCCCGAGATAAACTATGAGTTCCAAGAGAGGAGACAACTAACCTTAGTTCAGTTTCCAGGAAGAAATCACTTTCCTAACATAGATTGCTCATGCGACAAGTATTTCTCTCAACTCTTGCCTAACATAGATTTCTCACACAACAAGAGTTCAATCCTTCCCAGCATACTTAGCAGTGTCTTGCCTCCTCGCATTTGCCCCCTTATAGTTTGGTTGCCTAGGTCTTACTTTATAGCTAAGGTCCATTCCCCAAGGAGTCACCATCAACCACTGTGCTCGGATTTTCTCCAAGGTCTGTCTGATCTCATTTTGCAGTTACAGTCCATTCATAATTCAATCCATGTCAACCACTGCGCCCTGATTTCTCCAGGGTCTGTCCAACGCCATTAAGGCATTCCGGGTCCTGGTGTACTTTCCTGAGGTTTACTGCTTTACGTCTCCCCCTCTTGCACACATAGTATCCTCTTTTAACGTGGCTTGTCCCTTTCTTTATGAATTTCATTAAATGAAGAAATGTAGCGATTACAACTGTCCTCTAGGGACCGTTTGGATGGATTCCTCATTTAACCAAACTCATCGAAAAATACAATGGAAAATTAACATTACAGATAATGTTTATAAATAGAGGGATATTACATGAAGAAATATATTCATGAAGCTAACTAATACTTTGATCCTTGAACTAGGTATAAATGTTGAACTCACCTCTCCAGAGCTAATGGAAGCCTTTTTTGTTGTTAATATTTATGGTCCTTGTGAGGGTAGAGTGGAATTATGGGATGACTTGCTAGCTATGTGGGGATTTGAATTTCACAATATGTTGAACAAGGATTTAAGGAAGTGTTGCTAGATCAAATCCCTTGGTTGATTTCCTTATTAATAAGATGGAGGAGGTAGGTTTGGTGGATTTTCTACCCATCAAAATGGTTCTTACTTGGACAAACATAAGGATAGGGGAAGAGAGGGCAGGAAATATATTAGATTGGTTTTTAATCTCAAATTATCCTATGAGTGATTAAATTAGGAGAAGAACATAGGTTCAGGTCTGTGAGGATCAAATCACTTGCTAGTTTCTATTCAATTTTCAAAGGGGAAATCCAAGCCTCCAATCCATTTAAATCTTAACTATGCCTTGATGGAGAATGAATCCTTTGTTATTTTTGTAAAACCTAAATAGAAACCATGTAATTCCTCCTTATGGGAGTCAATTAAAATAAAAAGTTACTTCAAATCTTAAGACTATTAAAAACATGGCATCATCTTGGGCACATGCTAAATAAATGAAGGATAAAAAAAACATACTATCAATTGAAATTCAAATCGTTGAAATTTATGATAAAGAGGTTGATGGTTTTATTGATTAGGAGTTTAGAACAAAACTAAGGACATTGCAACACAATAAGGGGAATGTTTTGGGAAATAAAGAGTCATTATGGAGGCTAAAGAGTAGGGATTTGTGGCTAAGGGTGATGTGAACATGAAATATTTTCATAATTTTGTAGACTATATGAAAAAAATAAATAATATTGGGAAGTTCAATGAGATGATGTTATTGAGCACAAATTTTTAAGTACATTGTTTCTCTAGGAGTGACTCGTTTTGGAAAGATATATCAGGAGGATATAGTAAACATTGCATAGGTGCTTAAGATAAATTATTACTTTCCTATTTTTGTTAATGAGGCAACAAACAAGAAATTAATTTGAAAAAATAAATTCAAGTGGTTCTTTATGGTTTTCAAAATGAGAGCATACTTAGGCCCGATGGTTGGCCAATGATTTTTTTATGCATTTTTATGATTTAATAGAAGATTATTTGTTAAGGGTAGTATAGGATTCAAGGAGTTAAGGGAAGTTCCTGGTTTCCTCCAATACTAATTTCACTACATTAATCCCTAAGAAGGACAAATATGTCTCCTTTGACGATGTTATGGCTATCTCCTTGTGTTATTGTATTAATGAGATATTACTAACAATTATTTCTATGATAGGTAAGAAGTTTCTAAAAAGTGTTTATATTGTGAACTGTATGAAGAGTTGCTTGACATTAGTATATTTTGCATTCTTAATGAATGGGTTAACATGTAATTTTGTGTTACCCTCAAGAAGTCTCAAGCAAAGATTCCCCTTTCCACATTTACCTTTTCTAATAGTAGTTGAAATCCTAAGTGGGGCTCTAATAGTGGAAAGAATAGCTAGATCTATAGAAGGTATAAATCTTGGAAGATATTTTTATTTTACTTATTTTCACTAATAAACTAAACATGTAACAAATGAGATATCATAGGTCATTACACAAAAACTAGAAGTAGATAAAAAGAAAAGAAAGGTGTATTTCATTAACTTGAATGAACGAAGGTGAACAATATTTAAAGGAAGGCAATTCAAATTACATCAAGAGGCAACACAAATCGCTCATCTAGTGTAAATTCTAGTAAAGCTTAACTAGAGCCAAGGACCCTTAGTTAGCCATGCTAACTTTCCTTAACTAAGTTACACTAACTCATGATTTCACAACCACTAGTTTTGACTAAAGGATGCTTAATTAACTGACAGAATGAACATGCAAAACCCTAAGGATACTCAACAAAGGTGATAATGGCCAAATTTATACATGAAGGTCAATTTAGTACCTAAATTGGGGGAGAGCTTTTGGTTATGAACTGATCTGGAATTCAAGTCATCCTAAAATCAGGGAAAAGTTCCCATGGTCAAGGAAGGTGCCCCCAAATTTTCTTCCAGTGGAATATAAGGTGGTTTGGGACCCTTAGAGATTAGAATTAGGCACTAGGGTGACTTATGTGGTCAATATAAGTGAGGTTTGTCCTAATTTAGTCACGAAGTTAAGGTCTAGGTTACTAGGTGGGAGAATTAAGTTATGAAGATGCGCATTTGCTCCAACAATATCAAATAAGGGGTTCTAGATTCAAGTTCTCATTTAAAAATAAATTCAATCTATTTTAGTATAATAATGCATTAGAGAATCCTCTAAGAACATCCACAATGTGTTTATAGTTTGGAAGGACATTTTCCTATCCTTTCCTCTGATTGGGAATTTGCTAGTCTGGAATGTTGATATTGGTGAAAGAGTAAGTGTAGGAGTTTATCCCTAGGTGGATATCAAATAAGCATATAAACTTATTGAATCTTTTCTACTACTTTTCAAGGGAAGGGTATTTTCAATTTGTAGGTGAAGAGCATTGGATCAATATCTCAACGGTGGTCTTCTTTGGACGTCCAGTTGAGGTACAAGCCCTATCCTTTTGTCGTTAGCATTTTACTTTTATATATAATATTTTGGAATTGAGTTGATTTTTGGTGTCACTCTGTCTGCTACCCCAAGCCAGAGGAATATTCTCTGTAACTCTCATGTACCTTCATGATACCCTTTTGTACTAACTATTGGAAACTTCAATTCCCTTGATACCTTATTGTACTAACTCTAGGAAAGTTCTCATAGTAGTATATTTGTAAGGAAACATGATTTCTTAAGTGATAATTGATTGTAATTTTAGGTACACAAAGCCATGAAGCTTAGGGAATTAATTGAACAACTTCTAAAAAGGAGGAAAATGAAAGAATTTTTATGTGTTCTTGTGTTGATTCAACTTAGGTTGAGCTCGATCAATGCAATTTTACATTATTTGTTGCCAAACATATGGGGTATCTTAAATGAACTTGGAATCATTTAAGCCATCTATCAACATAAGTTCTAGACTGCAACACTTCATCATATATTTTAGGAAAAACATGTTCACATATGGAACATGCCTATATGGCCTACCTTGTCCCTCTACAAACTCAGCATATCCCTTATGCTTAGTTTTGAACCCTAAAAATCACACTTTTGTTGATGTACACGGGTCAACAACACTACATCCTGTGTATATGCATCATGCTCCATTACACCCTGCGTACATCAGGTTTTGTGCTCAAAAATAAAAATATTTCAAGTTTTTCATGCCAACTCACTATTGTTATGATCCTTAGCCTTCCATTTGCTATAAATCGCTTCAATTTGACCCGCCATATCCTTTTTTAGGGCTATATATTGAAACATTATGAAACATTAAAGAAGCGAAAACTTTGAGAGCAAGTAAACTACAATGAAAATTTTCCCCATTTCCCTGAGTCTGCATCTCATTATCCTTGTTAAAGCGAACCCCTTATGTTCATATCCCAATCTCTTCCTTATCTTGTGAAAGAGGAACCCACTTAATCCTTATACTTGTGAGCTTCCCATTGCGTGGAGGATTGAAGTGGTGGAGGCGTAAGGATGGGGGGGGGACTTATTTTCTCAATTCCAACAAGTTGCCGACACAAGGTTGTCACTATGTACTTATATTCTCTATATTAATAAAAATATTATTTTCTCATCCAATTCATATTGCAAATGTTTATGTTAATTTCCATGGGTATATTTTCTTATTATGTGAATGGATTATGATAGATTAGATGCTAACAATTTATATATATGTTATATTCTTGGATACCTTTGTTGTTAGGGACAAGTTGTAGGTGAAGAGCATTAGATCAAGAGCTCAATAGTGGTCTTCTTCAGACATTCGATTGAGGTACGGGTCCTATCCTTTTGTCATTATCGTTTTACTTTTGTATAGCATACTTGGGAATTGAGTTGATTTATGGTGTCACTCCATATATTGTGGTCTACCCTAAGCCATAGGAATATTTTCTTTGTAACAGAATTAGTGAATCAGCTGAGGATAATCTCTTTTTTGGGGGTGTTTTGGGTGCATTTCCTCTTTTATCGCTCTCTATCTTCCTAATTTTTTGAGTTGTCGGTATCTTGATAGTCAATGTTTGAAAATTTATCTGAGTGGTTTGGATTCACTCTCTTTTTTTAGTCCCTTTTCTCAATATACATGGGTCATAGTTTTGATAGTCACATGTACCTGTGGGTTGACTATGTTTGGCTCATGTACATACGTTGGTGTTTTCTTGACAGTCTCATACATCTCAGTTTTAATCTTGTTTCTTGATTGGAAAGTTTTCTGGGTGAATTATGAGTATTCTTGAGTCTTCTTGGGTCTTTGTGTTGTCTATTAATTTCCTTTATAGTGAATGGGAACTCTATTTTCCTTAGTTTTTTAGGAAAATCGGTTCTTTTCATTTTTTACATTAGTGGTCTTTATTTTAGTGTGTGAATCATGACTTCTTCTATCTTTCTTATCTTGCATGTCTTGTCTTCTTATACTTATGTAGAGTTTGGGAAATTCATGGTTCAATTTTCCATCTTCATTTAATTATATTGAAAATACAAAAATATTTGCATTTTTGCATATTTACTTGCATACCTGCATTTTGCATATTTACTTGCATGTTTGAATTTTACATTTCTAGAGCACTTTCATTTGTACTTTTTCTTGGAATGACATTAGTCTAGGCATATACACATAGTCATATACACATATACATACATTATATATACTATGTAATATGCAAAAGGAAGATCATTAAAATACATACAGATACAAATAACAGATTATGCCAGTTATGATAATCATAACATATCTAACTGATCAATTAAAGGTTCACAAATATCTTACCTAATATTACACTAACAATCAACAGCTGGAATCAAGGAAACCATTGCTTAAACAAATGAATTATACAAGTATATATTATTAATCCAAAATCAATCTACATGCACATACAACAAGTTTTCCCCATCAAGTATTTTACATGGTTGTAGGTCCATCATAGATGGCAGCCGAGGATCATTTAAAGTATAGTAACTAGATAAAAAAAAATTTAAAACCAAATGCATGCATTACATTCTACAACCACACTGGAAAACTATGACAGATAAATCAAGAACACTCCACGTAAATCGCAAAAACCCAATGGGTCGTATTAAGAGTTAAATTATATTAACAATGTCATGTATTAAACACAATTTCACAACTATGTGTCCGTAAGACCATTTCGATGGCACTCGCATTCGGTTTAAACAAAACTACATTAAAATTATTAAGTTACAGGTGGTGGTAAGTCCATCCATGATAGCTCCCACAAAACCCTTTTAAACCTTAACCAAGATACCACACACATAACCAACAACCAAAACAAATGAAAGAACAAAGAGGCCATAAGCCCTATGTCAAATTGGTTTAAACCCTAAATTTTGAATTAAAAACGCTATAACTTATCTTGCTAAAGACTGAATCCTGAACCCTCTGCACGATTCCAAGACACTGCCAAGAGTTGCCTGCAGAAGAAATATACATAACCGTTATTTAAGCAGTGCATTTCAACTTAAAAAAAACAGAGTAAGGGATTTTGTTATTCATAGCTCACCTTGGCGTTCTAAGACGCAGGCCTAGGAGGAGGTTACCCTGTATCCTTCCTCACCAATACTTTCCACCTGCAAAACAATTAGCTTCAGTTTGAACTTTTATAAGAATGAAATAATGTAAACAAGATGTTAAACTTCGAAGTTCCTTACCTGGTGGAGTTGTAGAGAGGGCTAGGGGTCGACTCCTCTAGGATGCCCTTATCCATCCTCTTCCTACACAAAAACAAAAACCACATTTGTTTACATCGAAATCACTTAAACTATAAATAAAGCCTTGTAGAGTCGAATTAACAGTCCCTTACCTGATAAAGGGCAACTTCATAGCTAAAGATGGTGGCAGGGTCTATTGGAGGCACAAGCAACATGCTACAGGTGGTAGTTGGAACCATGAAAACCACATGTACACCTTGGAAAGCATCCAAGTATAAGGCCATTAAAACCATGGGCAAGTTTTCACACCCAAAACCTTATTACAATTGCCATTAAAAGAGAAAAGCTTCAACTCTCATGAAATTACAGACCAAACACCAAAACAATGAAGGGTTCGGACCAAAACCTCGACACATGAAACCCTATCAAAACTTTACAATCATGTTGTACAGCTGGACAACCAAGATACACTCTCGAGTTAGCAGTAAAGGCCTAGTTGCGTTGTCAACTCGCAGCCAGGGAAACACATTAAACCCACAGGTTAATCAATGTACCAATTATTTACCACCATCATAACTCACGACCAATAGAAATCATGACATACAATCATTGTATTTCGTGCCAAGGTTCAATATATGGTAAATACCCCATAGTTTCTGACATATAAACTTATAAAAAAAATTCTACCATAACCTACGAATCTTTACTTTATGCCAAGTTTTGAGCTATGGAGTAAACCCTTGCCAATATCATATAATCACATAAACATTTAACCAACGAACCATTATATTCATTAACAAGTCAACTATGGCATATAACACATAGTCTAATGTTTAAAACATACTTTCAAATTATTCAAGCCTTACCATATTAACCCTTGCGCTCTAGGACCTAGGTCCTTCCGATGTTATATGTTTTAACATTTGTGCATAGGAATTAAGGTAGGCCATGACTTCCTTATAGCACCTTATTACACACTAAAGGGTGGGATCAAGACTATAACATAGTCTCACAAGCCTTGGGGCTAAGCAAGCCTTCTTGCAAATCAAGATAAAAACAAAAGAAGGAATGAAACATAACCTTCGGGTGTGGTTGGCCGTATGCTGTTAAAACTCTGTAAACACCCATAGTTGGCGAAACCTGTCATAAAACAATTAACATTTGTGTAAGCGATTATACACAACAACAACAATTAAACTCATGCCATAAGTAACTAATGCTTGCTAGGAATCTTAAAGGTGTGATGTTGGTAATATGTTATATTATTTTACTTATTTATTTATGGATTTTAGAGGTGTGTGTGATAAGGTAGATCCCAACATGGTTGGTGACATCATCGAGGGTGGATCCCAGTACAATTGGTTGTGACTCGTATCACCAAGGATAGATCCCAACATGGTTGGTGGCATCCCCAGAAGGAAGATCCCAGGAAGATTAGTTGTATCTTCAATAAGGAATATCCCAATGAGATGTGGTATGACATTCATTTGTAGACGTTGTGGTCTGACATTTATTTGTGTACGTTATGGTCTGGCATTCATTTGTAGACATTATGACCCAACATTCATTTGCGGACGTTGTGGTCTAGAATTCATTTGCAGACATTGTGGTCTGGCATTCATTTGCAGACGTTATGGTTTGGCATTCATTTATAGATGTTGTGGTCTGGCATTCATTTGTGGATGTTGTGGTCCTACATTCATTTGCGGACGTTGTGGTCCTGCATTCATTGGCGGACGTTGTGTTCCTGCATTCATTGGTGGACGTTATAGTCTGGCATTCATTTACAGACATTGTGGTCCTCCATTCATTTGCAGACATTGTGGTCATGCATTCATTCATAGACGATGATATTCCAACATTCTTTATGTCGTGGGTGATTCCACAATAATTTGCGGATCTTGTGTTCTGTTTGCATATGTGGAATTGCAGGTGATGCTTATGACGATGTGAGGAGATGCGATGCTCATGATGATGCGATGTGATGTGATGATGTGCCAAGATGCGATGCTCATGATGATGTGCTCGTGATATGATGATTGAGATGTGATTCTCTGTGATGATGATGTTCCATGAATGATGATGGTGTTGATATAGTTGTGAAAACCTCCTATGACTTATAGACTTACCAGTCAGTTGTACATATGTCTTGTTGTATTATATAATACCTTCCTTGTTAAGAGGGAGTGTTAAAGAAATGTAATTGCGAAAGATATTCTATTTTATTATTATTATTATTCATCTCTTGGAGATGTTGTCCCTCTGATTAGGGATGTTATTGTTGTATTTGGTCATGTAAAGTCTTGAGGTAAAACCTCCATTGTAACTCGGGTAAATAATACCCACAAAAGTATTATTAGAATGTAATATTGGGTCTCCCAGGGCAGTTCAAACTTGATTGGGAGGAGAAGTTGGCCCTATTGGGTTATTAGGCCTCTCCACCGATCAATATAAATAGGGGAGGCACCTCCCTCATTTGCACACACTCTCAAAACTCAAACAAGTTCGCTAGAGAGAGAGGGAGCAGTCCATCTGGAGGAGAGGAAGCATTCTAGTCTTATTCTTGGAGTCTTACAAGTCTATTTATTGGGGTCTTACACTATACTTGGTTGAAGTCTATATCGATGAAGTTTTGCTAGGTTTTCTCCCCCACGAGGGTTTCACAGGATAAATCTTTGTGTTCTTTTGTGTGGTTGTTCTTGTCTTTCTTTCAGTGATCCTTTTGCATATGGATACGATGTTATGATGCTAAATGTTTTAAGATCTTGTATAACAATTAAACTCTTAACAAATAGAAGGATAAATCATTAGTACACATACAAACACATTCATGCACACACATACACAAATGCACAAACACACATTTTCATTGTGAAAACACTCCATGGATGGGAAGAAGGAAAAGTTGTCACTTTCAAATATTGAGGTTTCGAGTAGTAGATGTAAAAGGGATTGTTTAAATTCCAAGGGTGTACTCTATTGGTCGATTAAAATGTAGAGAGAGAAAAGCGTGTGAAGAACTTATCCATTGCAAAGTTCTCATAAAAGAAAAATATTTATAAGTAATTTTCTATGATTTTTTTTCTAAATGGTTTGATTAATTTTGAGAAATCAAATGTCTTTTAAATATTTTTTGGGTTAGATTCCAAATTCTATTAATAATGTTAAACATTGGATGGTGGAAATATAAACTCCTCTAGGTGATAGGAGCATTCACGAATAATAAGAATGAACGTCAAAATTAAGCATAAGATTATGTTGGATGATTATATAAATGACGTTTATGATTATATGTGTCTTAAAGAAAGCTTTCCAAAATGAAAACTTACATATATTGTAAAAAAAAACCACATATGAGAAGAAAAAAAAATTGAAACTTCAAATATTAGAATTATATTTGATAATGTTTATTTTTACCTAACAATACATACTTGGGTGGGAAGGATAACACTCCATCCCACAACTACTTAAGCTAAATCCAATTAACCATTCTTATAATATACTAAATATAAGTAAAATTTATGATTAATTGTATCTTAATTATTACTATTAATATATGTCTTTAAATAGAATAGATTTAAATTAAACTTTTTAAACCTATTTCCACATTATTTTCATTTTAAATTAAACCTTTTTAACCTATTTCCCCATTAGTTGAAAATATTCCGTAATCATTTCACAACTAAATATCATATCAAACACATGAAGAATATAATGAGGAATATAATGTCATGCAGACTGCATGATATCAAATGATAACAAAGATCAGTGATGTATGTAGCAAATATGCATGTCTCCATGATAACGAGATCAATGATGCATGTAGACATATGAAACAAACAATTGGAAGTGACACTTCGATCATATTTGACACACGCTTTAGAGCTCGTTACATTTATTTAATTGCATAAATGCTATAAAATGAAAAGATATTAATGGTTCTTAAATTCAAAGCTTTTTCGTAACTCAATGAAAGAGTAATTTGGGGTACTTACATATATTTTCACATGTTAATAAAAATAAATAAAATTTATGGTTATTAAATTCAAAGCCCTATCGTCACTCAATGAAAGACTAAGTTGGGGGTTATATATTTTCACATGTCAATATAATCCAAAATGGAGGGTGAGGTAGTTGATAGTTAGCTCTTTGATTGGAATCCGATTTTCAGTTCACCAGTAATCTACCCAATCTATCATATTCTTGGATTCAATCTAAGAGTATATTCCGACCCTTGCAGCCCATGGATTCTAGGGCACCTCTACACCAAAGAACTAAATCGAACCCTTCTTCACATGGCCGTCTGATTCCCACCCATCAAATCTTTGACCTTCCATGTATGACATTTCAAACTGCCATTCTTTTCGGTCCAAATTTCCCTAGAAAGTACGAGACACACTGCCCAATACAGAGCCCCTTTATAAGAGAGATAAAGATTAAGGCACAATCCATTGGATCTGATCCGCTTCGTTTGCTCAGTTTTATGCTCAGCACCATTCTGTAGATTTGGCCAAAGGTAAATACACGCTTCATCACTTCTTCTTAATGTCCACTCTGTAGATCTCTGAGCTGACATGTGTCGGATTTCAATTTGCAGGTTCATGCCAGTTTTACTCAACACAGGATGAGCTGGATAGACTGGGAGAGCGAGGCGTATCCCGCAAATGAAGATCTTCTTATGGTTCCTGTCTTTGCTCTTTTCTTCCCCGTAGTGCGATTCTTCCTCGACAGATTCATATTTGAGGTAATCATCATTAATTCCAAACTCGTTCTGTGTTTTTTTGGATTTTTTTTTGTCGGCCTTCAAAAATCACAATCAGACTTTTGGCAAACATCTGAGAATTATCTTCTTGTTTTAAGTCATTGGTTGGCACATGCTAACAATATTCGCGGAACCCAACCACAAAAATAAAAAAAGGCTCTGAATGGGCATAACCACTATTCAGTGTAGGTTCTCACTTGTAACTCTCTGTGATTGGAACTGGTGACCTCAAAGGATGCTGTTCTTTTTGCCATTAGAACCAATCAGTTAATTGCATCTGGACAACTCCTGCTAAGTCTTGAATCCAGTGCTTAATTTCATAATAAGTTACAAAGATATGTTCGCTCCCTAGTAAAAGTTCAGGCTTTAATGGGTTTGCCCTTGCAATGGATTTGTACTAGAATTATCTCCTTGTGCGACTTATCAAAAGAGAAGTGTGCGATGAGGTCGATCACATCCGTAATCAAATGGAAAACATGCATATTATTTTCATATCCCATAAAAACAAGAACAAGAGAAAAAATATCAAAACATTTTACTGGAGTAATATGAAGGCCTCTTATTTTGCACCAGTCAACTATTTATAACTGATATTTGCAGCTAATGACAGATGTGACAAACAAGCCATGCAAGCCCCCGGGTAATGAACATGTCTCAAACAAGGCTTTTCAAGTTCAACTTTGACAGCGCTGCCAAATGCAACGCTAGATCTGTATGCTGTGGAGGGCTCATTAGAATCGAGGAAAGAGAGACGTTAGTGGCCTTATCCCATAACTTGAGAGAAGCCATGAACAACAGAGCCGAGGCTGAAGCCCTCTTACAGGGGCTGAACGGCCTGAGGGATCTTATAGGGGCTTTACATAGCCATGATGTGGGGCATCCAACACATAGAGGTGGAATCTAATTCTTCCCTCCTCTTGATGAGAGTGCTAAACACTAACCATGGAACCGAAAGCTTAAAGTAGGCTATCAAGGCCTAAACTTAGCCTTCGTTCAACCTCATCTCTTTACCTCAGTTCCCCATGTGCTTCACCACGTGGTAGGCCACCTTGTCAATATCACCACAACGACGCGCTTATCCAACCTATCTTTCACGGCTCCCCGAGACGTTAGGTTAGACAAGATGTGCATGATCCGTATCAAGTTGGCATGTCAATATTGCCCAATGGCTCAATGGATTCCATAAGAGTTTTAAAATCTTAATGAATTTAATCTTTTAAAGCTTTAGTGGTGTATTCTTTAATGCAAGCACCGCAACCATTCATTGATATACACCGCACACAAAATGTTGGTAACTGGGGAACCCTCATGGGAAATAAACTCCATAATGACATTAAGTAGTGTATTTTATATCAGAGTGTATACTCATCTATCTTTAATAAAGTTTCCAAATCATAGATGACTGATGTCCTAATGTCTAAAGTCAAACTGAGTTTATTTAAATGCAGGCAATTAATTTATGAACATAGCATCAATTATACAATAGCTAGAAAAGTAAATAGTGGGAGCATAAATGAAATACAGACATACACAGATGATTTCTTCTTCCAATCAATTTCTCATTCCTTAGATCAAAGTTTGCAAGATGACCTCTGCATCCTGCTCCAAACAAACAGAGGTGAATGGCCTGTGTAAGAGGGGAAAAGCTACAGCAGTACGGACTGCTCTTTTCCTACTTGTCTTTTCCAGCAGATCATTCTTCCTCTTTTCTCAACAGCTGAAACTCACTCAAACAACCGCAAAAGACAGTGCATGGCCTACTCTGAAGGTGTACAGCTTGCACATAAAAGGAAAAACAGCATCTGCATCAATATACGGCCTGGGCAGTCTGCTGTATGGCCTGTTAATGCTTGCTGGTCAATCCTCTCTTTTCCTCCCTGATGTGCTCTGGCTCTTCTCTTGTTTGCTTGCTCTGCCCAACTGTTCCGACTTTTCTATCTTGTTTGCCTTTTTATGCTTTGCCAAAACCAGAATGTCCCTAACCTTAATCACCACCAATAGATGTACTGCTGAGATTAAATTAGTCTAAGCCATTAATGTATTAAATGCACTTTATTAGACTCCTAAGACTAAGTCAACTTCTAAACATTAGACTTTCATTTTTCCTAAGTGAAAGGACAAAACATAAATATTGCCCACTTTTCCTAAATGGTCACTTTACAAAATGTCTTGAACAACTTCGTGCACATTCACATGAAACATATGCAAGAAGTTGTTGTCTGACTACATTTCTCAACACTCCCTCTTAGTGAGGAATGAATTTTGTATCAATCCAAGTTCGTCTTTGAATGCTACAAACTTCCCTTGTACTAAAGGATTGGTTAGAATATCAGTTGCCTATCATTTGTCAGAACATATTGGAGCTGTACTGCTCCCTTATGAATCTTGTCTCCTATGAAGTGGTATTTGATATCTATATGTTTGGACTTGTCACGAAATATTGGATTCTTAGAGAGTTTAATATGACTTTGATTATAACAGTAAATCACCATGGGATCCAACTCTTGATTAAATAACTCTGCAAGCAACTTCCGAAGCCAAATGGCCTCACAACTGGTGGTACTAGCTGCCATGTATTCTGCCTCTACTGATCTAAGTGCACAAAATTCTTCTTCCCGCTCAATCAGGATATCATACTTGATCCAAGGCTAAAGCAACGCCCGTAGGTGCTCTTCTTGTTTGCCGCACTACCTGCCCAATCTCAGTTTGTATACCCCTATAACCTCTCTTCACCATCTCCAAGATATCTCAGACCATACTCCACTGTGCCTTTTAAGTATCTGAGCATGTTTTGTTGTTATTCAATGCTCTTGCCTTGAATCTACCATGTATTGAATAAAGATGTTCATTGCAAAACATATATCTGGTCTAGTGTTGACCAAATACATCAAAGAACCTATTAGTTGCTTGTACAACGTAGGGTCCACCAACATTGAATCTGAAGCTGCCACCTTCTTTAGATTGGTGATCATGGGTTTGTAAAGGCCCTACTTGGAAATTTTGGGAAAAGATTGCAATTTAGGCAAATTTAGGCTTAACTAGTCATGACTATGGGAGTTCCAACTGACTCCAAATGATCCCGAATCTGAAAGGCAATGGTTTGATGAGTCTTAGTATATCCCAATATGGCCTCTGAACATTTTTATCTGACCTTAAGCTTCTACAGCTTGGTTTGGGGATGAACACAAAAAGAGTAAAATTTCTAGGAAATTGTGGTTAAATTCCCCCTTAGGGTGTAGGCCAAACTGGATTCCCAACTCAAGTACGACCCTCCCAAATTTGTGAACCAGAGTATAGGGACTGATATCAGACATCAGGGGCTGTCATTACACTTCGTTATTAGCTCTGCAAACTGGTTATGAAGTGCAACATTCATATGACAACTTTCAATAAAATTGCTTAAGGGGAAATGACATTCATATCTCGATTTTAACTCATGAAAAGTACATGGGATAGTTCAGAGAGTGGCATGATAAATGGAAATTATCTACAACATACAAATTGTTGCCTCAACAACATTAAACATTAGAGAAATTCCTTAACACCTATTTTGGATATAACTCTTTCAAAATGGAAGCCAAATACATGAAAACTAGTCAATTAAGAACTTGGAAATGTGAGCCTTTTTGCACATGTATTTCTGATATTTCCACTGACAGAGCATATGGACATAAGATTACAGAGTCAAACATATACCCAAGCTTGGGCATCAACCAGTCTCAGCCAAGCACAAGCACCACTCCAACAAGTGCGCCATCACATGAGAGTGTGGGGAACGGTGAAGTAGGAATGAGAGAAGGATGGAGATAGATAAGTATCGAACTGTATGAGCCTTCAACTTGCAACTAAAACGCTTCATTCAACTCCAAATGAGAGGTCTGAATGGACTCTCCATCAACCAACTTGGAAAGGAATCCAACTCCCTCGAAATTGGTTCACAAGCAAGGAGAGTGAACACTCATCGTGCAATGGCCAAGCAAAAGCTCTCCAAAATGCCCAAGGCAAATTAACAAATGATCAAAATCCATTCTCCTTCCTCATGACATCCTTTTATTAACTTCACGAGGCCTCTTAAGGTTGAATTTCCCTCCATAGTCTTCCTCCAACTCATCTTAGTGATTTAGTAACTCTTATGACACTTGTCCCCTTCCTCACGCTCCAATTCGAATGGTTGCCTCTAACTCCCAAATGTGCCTACTTGGTGGCTATTTTTAGCGCTGTCATGTCAGATTTGTCATAGGTCTGCAATCATGTTTGGATTTGTCATAGAATCTTTCATCATTAGTTGTCATAGAGTGCATGGAATCTTCCTCCAAGTGGCACACATTGTCTTAGTCTCTTCCTCTTCCATGGTAGTTACTCCCCTTTACTAATTCAAATTCCTTGGTTCATGATATGTTATTTGACACCACATCACCCTCGAAGAACGTTACATTCCCCATGGATTCGAATTTGGATGAAGGTCATGCCAAGTGTGGGGGGGGAGGGATCTAGCCACCCAAGGACTGCATGAGCCTCCAAGTGTCTCCATGAACCAATGCCACCTTATTTCCTCAACATTTCTTATTTATGTGATCCAATTTAATGTGAATATGTTAGACAAAGGTCCTTTTAGGTCTCATAGCTCCCTTATTACAAAATTTTATGCCTCCACCTTGTTGACCACCTAACCAACTAGGTGGCCAACCATGTACCATGCACATGTTGGATGTGCCTTGAAGATAAGAATGAAGTACTTAATGATTATATCAAGCGAGGCAACTCTTCTTCTCTCTATGAAATTTCCGCACCCCTGCGGGGGATTTTGTAAGGATATGTCAGCGTGAAGGTCTAGTTTTTTGTAACTTAATCACCCAAGACTTAGTCATTAGGGAAGTCCTTTCATCGAGTGTTTTTTCACTTGGATAATTAAAATTTCTTTTTAGAGATTTAATTATTTGAGTTTTTCACTCAAAATTACCTCCAAAGTGGTGAAATGTGTTATAGTGATCGAGTCCATTGGGAGATTGGGGCCTAGGAATGTTCTATATTACCATGCTAGACATTATCCAGAGTCTTGCGGAATTTCAATAAGTTTTGCATAGGGTTTTTTAATTTTTGGTCATTAAAAATTGTCACTCTAGACAATTTATTGTAATGTAAAAGAGAGTTACTTGGTCATTTTTAGTGTTGTATAGGGGTATGGGTACTCAAGACAAATGGCATGAGTCCCTCCACACCCTTGGGCCAAGTTTGAAATCATTCGGACAAATATTACTATGGTTTTGGTCACTTTTTCCCAGGTCAGTCATGGAAATCAGGAAATTGAGCATTTAATTAGAGAGCCAAATTTTGAAAAAGTGACTATAGTCGCTTGGAGTGGCCAAGTAAAGGTTCTAATGTTTATGTTAGGTTCCTAAGATAAATTTAAGACCAAAAGGGCCCCCCCCAAGCAAGCATGTGACAAGTTTTGAGTTGCCGACTCTAGGGGGTGCCCCCTTCTTTCTTTGATTGGTTGGGTGAGCTAAAGTCAATGGGAAGAGCCCCATTATGGTGGTTTCCTCCCCATTTGACATAGCAATAAGGTTAAAAGCATTAAAATAGGGGTTTCTCTCCCCATATTTGAGATCTCAAACCATGGTTTTGCCCTCCTTGAGCAAATTTGCCCCCCTCTCTTGGGCCCCCCTCTCTCCCTTGTGACACTTGTCTAGCAAGCAAAGAGCCTCTCTTTTACATTTTTCCTATTTAAGTAGGTTTCCCCTCTTCATTTGGGTTACAATCTCTTATGCTCTCACTCTCTTGCTCTCTCTTGTTTCCATTTTGCTCTCATTCTTTGAGATTACTGTAATTTCCAGCCATTGGGCATTTTTAATAAAAGATTTGGAGGAGATCTTGTGTTGTTTGGTGGGGACTTGCTTCCGTTTTCTCAAGTTTTTCAAGCACAAGTGAGGTCAAAGAGACAAATTGTTTTGCTTTGGTAAGATCTTCTTAGTTTGTGTAGATCTTATGAGTTTTTCTCTCTTGCATTCAAGAACTTCAAGCATTTCTTGGTTGAATAGTTTGATTTCTTTAATCATTGTGAGAATCTCACCTCTCTTTGTGTTTGTTTAGCTTATCTTTCAAGTTGCAGGTTATCCGGATTGAAGAGTGAGATTTTTTGGTTAGATGCCCCACTTCTTCAACCATTTGAAGAGCAAAGAGCACACTAACTCCTTGCTTAATAAAAAAATTCTGCATTTTTATCTCTATTTGCATGTTTAAGTCTAGTTTAAATCTTCATTTTACAAGTTATTTGAAGCCATTGATTCTATAATTTTTATTACATATTTTGAGCAATTTTTTACACTTGTATGTAGGGTAATCCAAAGTGATTTTGGGCATCTTTTACCTTTTTTTGCATGCTGTTTTTTTTGAAGGTTTAGGGTTTTACAAAAGGAAACTTTGTCAAAATTTGGGCCGAAAATAGCGCAAAGAACCCTTAAGGGTCACCACTTCAAAACCCATTGCCTCAAAGCGGTTAAATCCTCATTCTCTTTCTCATTTTTCCTTATTTAAAGGTGTTGAAATTTCTGTCATTGTAACAAGTCTAAGAGAGTCTCTTGGACTTGATTTTTTGTTTGATTTTCAAAGTTATATTTGAGGTACATATTTTATCCATCCCTTGCATGCAAAGGAGGTAGGGCTTGCCCACCCTTGCATTGCAAAGTGAAGAGGGGCCAGGGCTTGTTATTTTCCATTATTTACTTTCAATTGCTTGCCCCATCTCTTCTTTAGGAAGAGAGTTGTGTGGCTAAGTTAGCATTTGTTATTCTTTAAAATTTGCCATCCATTGCATGCAAAGGAAGTTGGGCTTGCCCACCCTTGCAAAGCAATTGAAGAAGGGCTAGAGTAATTAGTTTTCATATCTGCATGTTTATTTTTTTTGTCCCATCCTTTCCATTCGGAAAGTGGATTGAGTGGCTAGGATTAGTTTGTTGTTTAGCTTTATTTTATTTTTGCCCACACCTTGTAAGTGATTTGGCTTTGCCATCCTTGCAATATCGTGCTGGCTAGTGTAATAAAAACTCTTTAAAGTTTTTTTTTGGAAGTAAATAAACATTGTCTCAATCTTCGCCCCGTATTCACACCCCTTGTCGGTTGGTCTGACCTTGGGTGACAAGAAAGGGAGAAGATTTGAGTTGGCTAGATTAATAGGCATCCAACTCTTATCTTGATAAGAAATTGAGAAAAGTTGACTTGTGGAGCTAGAGGGGTAGAGGCTGTTGGGAGTCTCGTGGCACTTAGTGTCCTTCTGTTGAGCGCCCAACAATCTTTGGGATTGATTTGTGGAGCTAGAAGGGAACCTTTTGTTCTCTTGTTGAGCACCCAACAATCTCTCTCAAATCGTAAGAGATAAGTGTTAGGGATAGACACATTAGATAGGTTGTACTTTATTGTTTCACACTTTAATTCCCCTAAGTTCAAGTGAGACCTAAAATGAACTAAAACTTACAGGACCACTTGCAAAACACTACAATCTCTTGTCTCATTCACAATTTTGCTTCCAAAACATTTTCAGTTCAAATTATTTACATTTTTCAGATCAAGTTACATTTCATGGTTACATTTCATTTAATGCAAGTTGAGTTATGTTAATGAGAAATTTATTGTATTCAATGATCTAAGGATTTGGGAAGCATTTCATTGCACAGTCTTGTATATCTTGTATTTTTACATTATTGTGTATTGTATTTTCCAAAGCCCAATAAAATAGGCACTGGAGTTGAATGGTTGTTTTTGTTTTTTTTTGTAATTGCATTTGATTTAATTGAAAAGCAAGGTGTGCATGTCATTGAAAACTATTGCATCTTTGCATGGTTGCTTGTCATCAAACTTAATTTAAACCTTAATAAATTCTAACTCCCGATTAAAATCTTTAAAAAACTAAGTAAGTAGGGACTACCCCCCTTGACCTTTGGGGAGTTGGGTTTAAACGGAGGAGTTAGGAATCGAGGTGGCATTGGGTTCTAAAATCATAGTTGCCCTCAAGAACACACCAAGCGGTTGGGAGACTTTTATGTGGTTAAGTGTGTTTTAGGCGGCAACACACCTCAACCTAGGGAATTAGTAGGTTGGTGAAACATTGTTTGCTAGTAGTCTTATTCGGATGGGGACATGACAATTTGTCCATAGGTTTGTAATCCTCCATACAAAACCACTTCAAGATCTCGACAACTTACTTATCTTGTCCAAGGAATATTTCCCTTGGTCTTTGCCAAACCTCCAAACCCTAGAAGTAGTGCATCATGCTGATGCCCTTCATCTCAAACTCAATTGTCATATCTGCTTCGCACCTTGCAATGAACTTCTCTATGTTAGAAAGTGGCAACAAGGAAGGTCTTCTATCATTGCATGTGTCCTTGCATGCTAGAAGACATTAAACAAGAAGCCAAATGTATTATGTGATTTTCCTAAGTTTAGACTTAGGAAAATACATTAATTAATCTAATTTGATTTTGATTTAATGGAGTCACTTTTATAAAGTGAAAAGTGAAATAATTTAAGTGATGGCTTATCTAATCTTGGTCATTGATCTCACCAGAGGATTTCATCTATTGATCCATAGTGAGGGTTAGGGTTTTCGCTTGGCCATTGAGTTAAAAGAAGATTTGGTGGAGAGGACACAGAGACAGAGACAGACATAGACAATCAGAGAAGTCAGACAGAGAAGACGAAGAAACACTCACCTGGAGGATTCATTGAGTTACAGGAAAAGCACAGGGCCATACAAGATCACGCAGAGGGAGGCCCTACGCAGCAGAGGAAGGCCGTACTGATTTTGTACAGATGACGTAGGACCGTACAGATTTGTATAGCTGACACAAAGGGCTGTATAGCTGACGCTGGAGGTTGTACAGCTGCGCAAGGAGGCTGTAATGTTTGTTGTTTGCCGGGCTCGCTTAGTGATTTAGCAGAGGTTCTATTTTTCTAGGTTGGGTGTATTGATTCACTGGATTGTATTTCTTCTATATCTCCATAATAAAATTTCATATCTGACTACTGCACCGATTTCCCCATCTTGGGTTTTATCCGGGGGTTTCCATACCCAAAATACTGTGTCTATATTGATGTGATTATTGTTGATGTTTCTCAGTATTTATTTTTCGCTGCATTACTAGTAAAAGAAGCTCCTTTGTGGTTATCAGTAAAAATCAAAATATACTGTGTAGTCCTCGTTTGAGTTTTAAAGGAAATTTACACTCTACACCTGTAAGAAACAAGTCATCTACATATAGCACCAAAATAAGCAGATTAATGACAAGAAGTATATAACATAGGTTAGGATTTGCTTTATGTTTGGTGAAGTCCACACTCTACAAATATCCATCTATTCTAGAATACCATCTTCTTGTTGTATGCTTGAGTCCATACATGGCCTTCTTAAGGATGCAAACATGGGATTCCTTCCTAGTTACCTCAAAGCCTTAAGGTTGCTCGATGTACACTTCTTCCTAAATTATCCCATTAAAGAAAGTTGTCTTCACATCCATCTAATGTATTCTCCATCCCTTAAATGAAACTAAAGACAACTGCTCTAATGGATGTGTATCTGGCGACTAGAGCAAAAGTCTCGTCATTGTCCACTCCCTCTTTTTAGGAGAATGCTCTTGCCACAAATCTTGCCTTGAACTTCTTGATGTTTCCATCAAGAACATGCTTAATTTTCTAGAGCCACTTGGAACTCACTATTGAATTTTTTTGCGGTCTTGGCATTGTGTCCCACACACCATTATTCATGGAGGTGTACTCCACCACGGCATCTTGCCAAATTAGTTGTTTTGTTGCCTCTTGAAATCTGGAAGGCTTTGAATCTGTGATGTTGCTCATTAATGCGATGTAGTTTGAAAACTTCTTTGGAGGTTTTCTCTCCCTAAACGTGCTTCTAGGAGTCTCAACATACTCTTGAGCATCCCTCAATGTTTGAGTGAAATGTTAGAAAGTGGCAACAAGGAAGGTCTTCTAACATTGCATGTGTTTTTGCGTCTTCTAACATTGCATGTGTCTTTGCATGCTAGGAAGACATTAAACAGGAAGTCAAATGTATTTAATGTGACTTTTCCTAAGTTTGGACTTAAGAAAATACATTAATTATTCTAATTTGATTTTGACTTAATGGAATCACTTTTATAAAGTGAAAAGTGAAATAAACTTAAGTGATGGCTAATCTAATCTTGGCCATTAATCTCATCGAAGGATCACATCCATTGCTCCATAGTGAGGGTTAGGGTTTTCGCTTAGCCATTGAGTTAAAAGGAGATTTGGTGGAGAGGACACGCGCACATGAGAGATACAGATAGAGAGAAGTCAGATGAAGGAATTTGCTGAGAAGACGGAGGAGCACTCACTCGACAAAGTCACAAAGTTTCCAGGCTGAGCTAGAGGCCATACAGGATCATGCAAAGGGCAACCTTGCAAGCCGTACAACTGTACGGAATCCATACAAGTCGACGTCAGCGCTGTACGGATTCGTACAGCTGCGCAGAGATCGTACTGTTGGCGTAGGGGCCGTACAACTGCATTGGGGGTGTGCTTGGTTGTTGGATTTGTCTAGTGATTTTGTAGAGGTTTCAATTCGCCAGGTTGGGTGAATTTATCTGCTGGTTGTAAAAGTTCCATATCTTTATAATATAAATTTCATATCTGACTGCTACATCGATTTTCCCATCTTGGGTTTTATCCGGGGGTTTCCATACCCAAAATACTGTGTCTATATTTTGTGTGATGTTGTGGATGTTTCTTAGTATTAACGTTTCGTTGCAATACTAGTAAAATAAATTCATGTGTGGTTTCCATTAACAAATTTAATATACTGTTTACCCCTAGTTGGATTTTAAAGGAAAATTTACATGGTCTTAGAGCTCAGTTGATCTAAATTTGAGAGACTAGCAACAACATTGATAGATCAGGGGCAGATCTATTGAAGACACAAACCTAGAGTTCAGATCTAGGGTTTGACATGTACACTTCAGTATGGCCGTGTAGTTGAGAGTCGAGGATAGACTCCAGGGGGGCTCAAAACTTTCGTACATGGAAAGAAAGGATCACAAGGATCCTGGATGTTAGTGATGCAAATGAACACATTGACTCCACGAAGGTTGCGCCTATTGATCCGACAGAGTTGGTAGCTTGGAAGAAGATAGATTCTAGAGCCATGTAGATTATCTTGGATGGAGTGAAGGACCACATAGTCCCTCATCTTTCCGGGAAGAAGATCGCATCAGAGATGTGGAAGGATTTGGAAAGTCTATACCCGAGAAAGAATGAAAACCGGAAGATGGTGTTGCAAGAGAGGATGTGCAATACCAAGATGGCCAAGGGTGAAGGAGTGGTGCCTCATCTCACAAAGCTCACGCATATCAGAGACGAGCTTGGAGAAGTTGGCTCTAAGACTGAGGATGAGGAGCTAGTTCGGATAGCCCTCAATGGCTTTTCTAAGCCATGGGACACCTTTGTTAAAGGTGTTGTGGCTAGGGAGAAGCTCCCTAATTGGAAGAGGCTGTGGGATGATTTTGTGCAGGAGGAGACCTGCATGGGTTAAGGATCAAGTTCATCCAGGAGTGCCCCACAGATTGTGGATGAAGAGGCTCTAGCCCTGACAGGGATGAGCAAGGGTAAGGCAAAGAAGAGGAAAGGTGGTAAGAAGAACCTTGACATGTCCAAGGTCAAGTGTTTTATCTGCCACAAACAAGGACACTTTGCCTCCCAGTGCTTGAGCAAGAAGAAGAAGAACAACACCCAGATGGTAGGATCTGCAAAGGTGGAGGAATTCAGCAAAAACTTCGACGAAGATTTTTGCTTGATTGCTTGCATGGCAAGCACCATAGGCAACAACGTTTGGTATGTGGACAGTGGAGCATCTTGTCATATGACATGACAAAAGAGGTTCTTCAAAGAATTGCAGGAGGGTGGATTAAGTCTCCACATAGAGCTGGGTGATGATGCGCAGTATCAGGCGTAGGGAGTTGGCACTGTTTCATTTTAGAGGGAGTTTGGCAAACGCCTTACTTTTGCTGATGTTTTGTATGTTCCGGGGTTGACTAAAAACCTCATATCCGTTTCCACCTCGGAGGACAAGGGATTTCAGGTGAAGCTTGGAGACCATAGGGTGTAAATCAGGCCAAAGGGGTTGGATAGGAGTTTGGATCGGGTGATTGAGATCCGGAGCGGGAAGGTGTATAGACTACACTTTGAGTTTGCAAAGGCTCTAGTCAGCAGCAACAACAGTTAGGGTGATTTGTGGCATAGGAGGATGGCACACTTACACCATGGAGCACTGAGGCACTTGAGACAAGCTGCCATTGGAGTTCCTCAGGTACAGAAGGAGAAGCACAACCTTTGCAAGGGTTGTGCGTTGGGGAAGAACATCATGAGACCTTTCCCACAGAGTGAGCACAAGTCTAAGGGGACCGTGGACTTAGTGCATTCAAATGTTTGCGGACCTATGAGTGTCCAATCTTCTAGTGGTTACAGTTACTACGTCACTTTCATTGACGACTATTCTAGGAAGACCTGGATCTATTTTATGAAGGCCAAGTCAGAGGTCTTTGATTGGTTTCGAGAGTTCAAGACTCTCGTGGCAAACTAGACAAGGAGGAAGATCCGAGTATTGAGGACGGACAGTGGGGGAGAGTACACCTCCAATGAGTTCTTGGAGTATTGCTCAACAAAGGGGATCAAGAAAGAGCACACCGTGCCTCATACTCTGCAACATAATGGAGTGGTGGAGAGAAAGAATAGGACAATGGTAGGAGCAGCCAAGGCCATGCTATTTGATAAGGGATTACCACTATTCCTTTGGGCCGAGGCATACAGGACTGCAGTATACATTCAGAATAGGTGTTCCCACACAGCTTTGGGGAGGAAGACACCGGAGGAGGTCTTCACAGGCACTAGACCAGATGTGAGCCACTTGTGCTTATTTGGGATTGTCACATTCATGTTGACACTAGAAAGAAGCTGGACCCTTCTGGAGAGAAGGGGTTATTTATTGGTTACAATGAGACTTCGAAGGTGTACAAAGTTTATATTCTTTCTCACAAGAGGATCATTGTGAGCAGGGATGTCCAGTTTGATGAGGACAGAGCCTTGCAGAGATCTATGGACTTACCAACACACGAGCAGCCAACACAAGACTCGGGGGCCTAGTTGGAGGAGCCATAGGTACAGGTACAGACACAGAGCACATGTTCTGGCAGTCAGAGGGAGTTAGGTGGACAGGATCCCACAGTCATTGACTTAGAGGATGAGCCACAGTAGGAGACATATATCCAACAGCCGCAACAGGTAGACACTAGGCTAAGGCCTAAGTGGTTTAGGTCCACAGTTCAAGATTCCACGTAGGTGAATCCTCCACAGAGCTCCATGAGGTGGAGCAAACCACCAGAGAGACTTAGCTATATGGCACTAATGACGGAGTTGATTAACTTCGACCCTTTCAATTTCGAGGAGGTTGCACAACATGATGTGTGGCAGGAAGCCATGGTTGAGGAGTATGACTTAATCATGAAGAATCGGGTATGGGAGGTTGTGCCAAGGCCACAAGGTAAAAAGGTGGTGGGATCTAGATGGATCTACAAGGTGAAGCATGCAGTAGATGAAAGCTTGGAAAAGTACAAGGCATGCTACGTGGAAAATGGGTTTTCACTGAAAAAGGGTATTGACTATGAGGAGACCTTCGCCCTTGTTGCCAGGTATTCTTCCATTCAGACCATTATCTCATTAGTAGCAGAGATGGGTTGGCATGTCCATCAGATAGACGTCAAGACTGCTTTCCTTAACGGAGTTATAGAGGAAGGCAGTCTTGACGTTAGTCTTGATCTTCACACCTGTCAGGCTATGTCACAGGGTTCGCCGAATTTCGAACCTCAAGGTTCAAATTCAGTGAACCCTGTGACATAGCTTGACATGTGTGAAGATCAAGGTATTGAGGTCAGATAATGTGGGAGAGTACACCTTAAATGACTTTAAGTATTTATACAAGGAGGCAGGGATCAAGAGGGAGACAATCTCGTACAACCCATATTAGAATGGGGTTATGGACAAAAAGAATCGATCCATCATCAATACTGCAAAGGTTATGATTCATGATCAGGGTCTACCAATGTTTCTTTGTGCAGAAGCATGTAACACATCCGTGTAATTGTAGAGTAGGAGTCCTCACAAGATATTGGAGGACAAGACTCTTGAGGAGGTATTCACAGGAGTGAAACCAGAGATCGACATCTCAAGATCTTTGGTTGTCCAATTCAATCCATGTGTATGTGGAGAAGAGGACGAAGCTGGAGCCTTCAGGAGAGAAGGGCATATTTGTGGGGTACAACGAAACTTATAGGATCTTCATACTAGCATAGCAGAAGACAGTGGTGGGCCGCGCTGTTAAGTTTGAGGAGAACTTGGCATCTAGGAAGTCTCATGAATTACCACCTGTGGCAAAGGATAAGCAATAAGTGGCTCTGAAGGGAGAACAAAGTTCACAGACATCCAGTTCAGGGAGTTAGCCTTCAGGTGATGAGGAGGAGTTAGCTCTTTCCAACTCTATCAAGAGATCCAAATGGCTTGAGTAGACCTTGAGGGATGCTTGAGAGCATGTTGAGGTCCTCGGGAGCTCATTCAAGGAGAGTAGGCCTCCGAGAAAGTTTCTGAACTATATGGCATTGATGAGTAACATCATAGGTTGTGAGCCTTCCAATTTTGAGGAAGCAATCGACCATTTGGTTTGGAGGGATGCTACGTTGCAGGAAACGCAGGTCTCAACCAAGTTTCATCGTCGAAAACGTATGGAAACTTGGAAACGCATGTGGGATGCAGAGGAAACGCGTTTCCTCCGTACGAAACGTGTTTCTCATTTAGGAAATGTGTCCATATGGACGGAAACGTGTTTCCTCCTCGAAAAATTGCGTTTCCTTTTAATTTTTTCCTAAGTTGACTTAAATCACGAAATTGGCCCACAGTTTTGAATTTAAAAAAAATAAATATAAACTAAAATTTATTTGAGTAAAAAATTAAAAACTTAGAAGCTTCTAAGAATCCAAGTAAGCTTATAAGAAAACCCAGTCGTATTGTATTTCATCACACTCATTCATCACGGAGATTGGAGTTCATCCGGGCTTCCATGGAGTTCATCACGCTATTGGAGTTCATCGCAGTGATTGGAGATAGTTTAGAGTCCACAGTTTGGAGTCATCGCGACGATTGGAGACGGTTTGGAGACAGTTTGGAGTTCATCATGGTGAAGCAACCGCACGGAGTATTCCTCACACGGCATGAGTAGCCCACACCCTCCTGCTACACAGAGATCTCAGTCACCTGCTAGAGTCATTCGCACGGATTATTTTGACAGCAAAAGTCAAATGAGATCGCTGTTGATATACTGAAGTTTGTGATAGCAGCCGCTGTCAAAGCATCTAGCAGCCGCTTAGAGAGGACAGCAAGTGCAACATTGAAGTTTCGTTCAGAAATTCTGAAAGGTTTTTTTTTTAACTATTTTAATTTTCAATTTTTATGAATTCACTATTCCAGTGTTTTGAAATTCATTGTTGTTTTAAAAATATGAAGTGTTTTAACTTTTTTGCGAGTTTTTGTTTCTAAGTTCTAGAATCTAACAATTATTTGTTTTTTTTGCAGATCTGTGTTTTGTAGCAGCAATGGCAAATTCCAACCAAGCTACTCCATCACTGCCTAAGCTCAACAAGAGGGGTGACACTATCCTCTTTGGAGGCATGTTCAAAAAATTTCAAGATGTGGAGGTGGTAGTTCATGGGAATGGCAGTGCAATTTGTGCCATATAATGTACAAGGGCTTGTATCCAAGGGTTAGGGCACATTTTTTGCATGAATCAGGAAAGGGGGTTGAACATTGTCCAAAAACAATTGATCCAGTTGAGGGGAGGAAGTATCAGAGTGAACAGGATGATGATGATAGGCTTAAAAGAAAACATGAACAGCTTGCTCAAGCTACTCCTCAAGCCCCAAACATTGAGCCAAGGATTGTGCAGCAGGCTAGGAAGAGGAGAACAAATCAGTTACAACAAGAAGCATAAAAAAATCCTGTAGGAACACCTTCAAGTTCCGTTCAAGAGAGCAGAATAGCTAAATTAGTGAATATTCAAGGAAGAGAAGAAGCTAAATCAAGAGTGGCTAGGGCCATCTATGCTTGCGGTATCCCTTTCAATGTGGTTCAGTCCCCTTACTGGCAAGATATGGTGAGGGCAATAAACACAACTCCTAAAGGATTCAAGGGGCCCAACTATGAAAAAATCCGAATAGATCTTCTAAAAAAGGAGAAGGCGCTTTTAGAAGATGTTTTAACACCGATTCGTGCTTCATGGAGCAGCTATGGGGTAACTATTGTCTCAGATGGATGGACAGATACTAGGCGTAGGCCATTGATAAATATCATTGCCATTTCACCAAAAGGAGCAATGTTTATCAAGGCTGAAGATTGTTCAGGGGAGCTGAAATATGCTCAATTCATTGCTGATATTTTAATCAAATCCATTGAGCAAATAGGGCCTAGTAAGGTGGTGCAAGTTGTCACGGATAATGCACCAGTTTGTAAAGCTGCAGGTTTAATCGTTGAGAGCAGGTATGATCACATTTTCTGGACACCTTGCATTGTCCACAATTTGAATTTGATCTTAGAAGAGATTGACAGTAAAGTTCCATGGATAAAGGAGCTCACATGGGAAGGAAGAGAAATAATCAAATTCATCACCAACCACCAACCACCACCACTCTCAAGCAATATATTGAGAATTTTTCAAATTGGAGTTGTTGAAAGTTGCCGAGACAAGATATGCCTCCAACTTCATCATGTTACATCACCTTCTCGATGTTAAGCAAGCATTGGTTTCTATGGTGGCGAGACAACTTTGGGCTCAATGGAGACAAGCAGATACAGAGCGGGGAGCTATGGTGCGTAGGTTGTGCCTTGATGAGCAATGGTGGACCAAGATAGATTTCTTTCTCAAGTTTACAGGACCTGCATTTGAGCTTCTTCAAAGCGTTGACACAGACCAACCTTTCTTGGGAGAGGTTTATGATGGCATGGATAGCATGGTTGAGAAAACCATGGAAATCATTTCAGAAGAGTCTCCTCAGCTTTTATTTGTTGATGTTGGTTTTGCTGATTTGGTATAGAAAATCATGGTTGACAGGTGGAACAATTTCAACACTCCATTGCACACTTTAGCACATGCCTTAAACCCCAGGTAATATGATGAAGAGCTCATTGCTCAAAGCAATGGGAAAAGGAAGGCTCCACATAACGAAGAGAGGTGGCCAATGGAGTGAAAAAAGCCCTCTTAAGAATGTTTCCAGCAGATCTACACAGGGAGGTCAAGGAAGAATTTGCTAGTTTTGCTGTAGGTTTGGATCCTTATTTAGACATATCATCTTTGGATGAGAGAAACGCCTTGAGCCCAGTTAAGTGGTGGGTTTGTCATGGAGCAAATGGTGTACATTTGCAAAACCTTGCCATTCGTATTCTTTCACTAGTGGCAAGCTCTTCATCGACGGAAAGGAATTGGAGCACCTATGGTTTTATTCATTCTGTGAAGCGCAACAGGTTGGGCTCACAGAAAGCTGAGGATCTTGTTTATGTGCATTCCAACCTTCGTCTTGCTTCTCGTAAGGCCCTAGAATATAGCAGTGGCCAATGTAAAGAGTGGGATGTGGATCCAAAATCCGGTGACTTGGATCTCCCTTTTGCTGCACTACATATTGAGGAACCTAGAAGTGGAGTTGGAAATACGACTTCCACTTTGCATTCTGCTGTTGAGCATGTTTCTACTTCTATTTTTGAGGATCAGGGAGACTATGTAGATGAGGATGACGACTATTAGTTTGAGTCTTGAGTAGCTCAGCTCATGCTTTTATTTTATTTCTATGTTAGTATGTTCATTGTTCACAGTTCGAGACATTGTACTTGTAGCCTCATATATAAAGGCTAATTTTGGATATATATTATTACTATATAGCCTCGTTTTATAAAGGCTGTTTTTGGATATTACTAACTGCATGAATGAAATGATATAGACTTGGGTTCATGAGTAAGATGTGACATCATTTATCACTAGGCAATGTTTGAAATTTGAATGTTTGCAGTTAAATGTAATTAATAATTTATGGTTTATTTTATAATAAGTTTTTCTTGCTCATTATATATATATAATATAATATAATATATATATCGCGTTTCCCCGTTTCCAAAATTTGGGGGGGTCGCGTTTCTTATGTTTCCCCGTTTCCCCGTTTCGTGCAACTTGGAGGGATGCCATGGTGGAGTATACCTCCATCACGAAGAATGATTTTTGGGACATTATGCCTACACCAGAGGGGAGTTTTGTGTGACTTCTAGGTGGCTCTTTAAGATTAAGCTTGCTGCAAATGGTAGCATTGGGAAGTTCAAGGTGAGGTTTGTTGTGGGAGGGTTCTCTCATGGAGAGGAAGTGGATGACGAGGAGATGTTTGCTCTTGTCACCAGATATGCCTCCATTCGAGCTGTTATATCTATTGCCTCAGTCATGAGGTGGAGGATTCACCAGATGGACGTGAAGACAACCTTCCTCAAAGAAATCATTGAGAAGGAAGTATATATAGAGAAACCTCAGGGATTCGAGGTACATGGGAGGGAGTCTCTTGTGTGCAGGCTTAAGAAAGCCTTGTATGGACTCAAACATGCACCAAGGGCATGGTATTCCAGGATTGACGGATACTTGCAAAGCATGGGCTTCGCCAAGAGTGATGCAGATCAGAACTTGTACTTCATACTTGTTGGGTTTGATCCACTCATCTTGGTGTTGTACGTAGATGCTTTGTTTCTCACAGGTATAGAAAGGCTTATAGCAGGGTGCAAGGCAGAGTTGGCTACAAAATTTGAGATGAATGATAATGGCTTGATGCATTGTTTCTTGGGGTTAGAGGTATGGCAAAGATCAAGTGAGATCTTCCTGGGTCAAGCAAAGTACACAGTAGAGATCCTGAGGAGATTCAGGATGGAGGACTATAGACCTATGGCTACCAATATGAAGAAGGTTGTCACTACAGATTGAGATTTGGTGGATCCCAAGTTATACAAACAATTGATAGGTTCCTTGATGTATTTGGTCAACACTAGGCCAGATATATGTTTTGTTGTGAACACCTTAAGCCAGTTCATGGTGGAGACAAGGGAGGTGCATTGGGCAGTAACGAAGCATGTGCTTAGATATTTGAGAGGCATAGTGGAGTATGGATTGAGGTATCTTGGAGGTGATGGAGTGAGACTGCAGGGATATTTAGACTTAGATTGGGTAGGGAGTGCAACGGATTGGAGGAGCACCTCAGGGTGCTGCTTTAGCTTAGGATCAAACCGTGATTTAATAGTTCAACAAGAAGTAGACTTCTGTAGCACTCAGTTTAGCAGAGGCGGGCAGGGTATATGGTAGCAAGTATGCCTAGTTGTGAAGTTATTTGGCTTTGCAAACTATTACAAGATTATTTGATCAAGAGTTGGAGCCCACGATGATATACTGTGACAATCAGAGATGTATTAAGTTCTCTGAGAATTTTGTATTCTATGATAGGTCCAAGCTTATTGAGATCATATATCACTTCATTTGAGATAGGATCTAGAAGGGAGCAATCATGTTCCAATATATCTCCATAGATGAGCAACTTGTAGACATTCTGACCAAACCCTTGGTGAAAGAGAAGTTTGTCTTCTTTAGATTATGAACATGGAGTGGTGCATAATACCTTCCTCGCTAAGAAAGAGCGATGAAGTTTGTAGCTCAGACAGGTGTTTCCACATGAGTTTATGTCTAACAGTACTCTAACTTGTGGAAATCGTGATTAATACCTCTCAACTTTGGGAATTCACTTTATTAATTTAATTATTAAATTGAATGCCATTTTAGGATTAGTTGAGGTTAATTTAATAAAATGCTTGAAGTTGTTGGCGTGAATTATTTAATTTTAGCCCTTGATCTCAAGTGAGGTGAGATCTAATCTCAACCATTGATCACTTTGGAGGTTAGGGTTTTGGCTCATCTCAAGATTATAAAAGGCAACCAAGGTGAGAGGAGAAGACACACAACACACAAACATTGAGTCAGTGACTCATTTTTGAGAGTGGAGGACTTTCACTTTCTAGATTTAGCAGAGAGAAGAGGGCAACAACCAGAAGATTTTGCAGAGGGATGTACTAGCAGCAAGAGGCTGTACAACCCTGTAGGAGTCGTATAGGAGGGTCGTACAACAGTACAGCAAGCAGCAGGCAGATTTCTGCAGGTTGTATGGACCGTACAATAGGCCGTACAATGATCTGTATAGGATGTACAAGAGGCCGTATAGGCTGTATAGGCGCAGTAGCAGGTGCAGAGGGGTTTTATGAGGTAGATTTGCAAGCAGAGATTTTCTTAGGAGGGCAGATTTGCCAGGTTTGCTGTTGATTGTATTTTCTTCATTGGGCCATTTTGCTTGAAAGGGAGCCCTTGTATTCTTGAATATTATTTTAATGAAAAGCAGATTTGAAGGGCATACATTTTTTCTACATGTGTTATTGACAAGATCTGTTTCCGCTATTTCATTTCTATTAAAAAATGCCAACCAGTATAAATGATTCAGTGAGCTGTAATTTAATTGTTGTGTGAAGGAAATCACTAGGAAATAATTATCTGAGTGCTGGGATTAGAAACATTAACACATCTTTTAGCATGTACTCAAGGTAAAAAGGAACTATGATTTGATACACTTTGCGTCTAAGTATTTTGCTGAAAATGGGTTATAGTATTAAATCTTGGAGAGCTAGTGGTGCCACTCATCACTACAAATGTGAAGGTGCTGTTATATAGCTGTAATGTGCTTCCAAATCTGCAACTTATTTGCTAGAAGGGAAAACAAAACATAAATGCAACATCAAATACACAAGAGGGAGAACCTTCTCACATTGCATATTCTTAAGTCAATTTTAGGTTCATTGTTAAGCCTTCAAATTAATATGACAGCAAGGAAATTCTATAGCAAATGAACAACAAATGAAAGACAAAAAGGAAATACAACATAAAGATTCAACACCTAAATGCTTCATTGTCCATCAATCTTCATAGTATAAGGGAGCTCCATCAACTGTCAACTGCTAAGCTCCAATGCTTCATCACTTCTCTAGCTCCTAGCTCCCAACTCCTCAATCACAATGAAATGGAGAAAAAGCTCCTTTATATGGAAATGAGCTAGATATCTCTCACAATAAAATACAAGTATTTGTCTAATTGACTCCTTGACAAGTCCAACAATATATTTTTTGGGAGTAAGTTAGGTCTTTTGCCAAGTCAAAAGGTCTTCATCCCCTTTAGGAGAATTTGCTCGACGAGGAAAAATGATAAAATATTGCTAGAGGAATCTTCAATAGAGAGGGCACATCATTTAAATAAGCCTTGTTTACCTTGTCAAAGCTCCATGAAATAATAGAATATTCTCCTCCCTATGAGCGGTCTCCAAGATTTATGAATGAGGCACGCCACACAACAAAATAATGTCTTTCCTAGTAGCCACCTCCATGTGGAGTCAATAAACAATAGAATAATGAGATGGTTACAACCTCCATATGTGTACCCTACAAGATGTTTCCATGCAAAATAATAAATTAAAACTTGACATAGGAGGATGCACACATAACAATGCTTCAAGGTGCGCCCTCCAAGATGCATGAGTGAAACAATAATAAAATTATTTTCCCCTTTGAGGGTGCTCATCAACAATCTCCTCGAAATAGTATCCACAACTATTCACAGGTGTGAAGGAAGAGGGCACTCCGATTTTTTATTGATAAATGTGCAAGATACCAACTAACTAGAGTGCTTCTCAACAAAAGGGCTTGGTCAACCAAGGCTCTTTCTCCAAAGTTCAACCAACTCAATAAAATACTCCATTTCCATCTAACTTCACATGAGTAAGATCTAAGGAGATGTGCCAACCTCCTTACACGTGTGAGAGAAGCTAGAGTGCTCTAAGAGAGAGAATGATGCAAAGTGTAGCTTTGGCAATGAAGAAGAGACCATCGAGGAGACACATCCTAGAAGAATGTGCCATCTCAACTACTTCCAACCGACAAATAATAAAATATTTCTAAGTGAAGTGTGCTCTAGGAGATAGTGCCATTGATGGTTGATCTCATCAAAGCATGTGCCAAAACCATGTGTTATTTTTCTAAACCATCAACTGATTCACTTCAAACCATGTGCATAAGCATAGGTGACCTAGAGAAGGGTGCCAAGTTTTTTACTCTCTTTATTGATAAATAGTAAAATATTCCTCCATGTATCTTGGAATCTATGCCATAGGAGAGTGCTTAGAATAAGCATTCATAACCTCCAACAAATCTTTTTCCACATGTGAAAAGAAGCCAATGAAGGAGGTTGCTCAAGTATTAGCCTTCTTAAGGATTAAATTAACGAATGAATGGTTAAATCAACATTAACATGTGTGCACCAAGGCTAAACTTATAATCAGACCATATTCCAACCTCCAAATAGTCACCAATTGATTAAATTACCATCAACATGTGTGTCAATGAAGTGGGAGTGGGGTGGCAACTAAGTGTTGTACCATGCAAATAAGTTGTTTTCCCTAGTAAAACCCCACCATGATAACAACATAATGAAAAATGAGAAGCTCTAGCTAGGCTTGAATCAAGGGAGCACCACCAAAGGACTGATGTATAATTAATACTCCCTCAAACCTTAGGAAAAGGCTTGATCATCAAGAAGATGTGTAATGCCCCCTTTTTTATCTCAAACTTAGGAAATATTACATCACAATGGTACTGACATTATCTATTACACATCCCCCTTAAGAAATGTCTAGCAAATGTTACAACCACCAAGGAAAAGTGCACTACCACAACACAACACCAAAGGAAAGGGGACATGAGAAAATTGTTAAGTTTAGCTAGCATCAAATATGTCCCCACCACACATTCAACAAAAGGGACCATGTAGAACATTCTCTCCCTAGCGACACCAATAACATAACATCACCGTGCAAACTATCACTAGGAATCATCCATATGTCAATAGAATGGAGAAACTGCATGAAAGAAGCATATCCCATTATAGAAGAACCATTAACCTGTTCATCCACCAAGAGAAGTGACCATCCACCAAGAGAAGTAAACATCCTCTATCAAAGATCTTCATCAAATATACATCTTGAAGAAGAGAAGAAGCTGCATGAAGACGCAGATCCCCCAAGTCCATCAAGATGCTCCAATGTACCAACTAAAAACCCCAATGTGAAACCTCATACAATATGAGGCGTAACTTCCTACATAACTTGTCATTGTCCCCAATTCATGGTTTTAGGCTTGAATCCCATGATGATACATGAGCTTATAGGTGTGCAACACCAGATCCATCACAAATACAGACTTGAAATGATGACATGGGTTGTGAAAACCATTCAACAATATCCATATAACCCCCAACCACCACATGCACAGGTAAATGCCTGATTGCAACTACCACTCAATAGTGCATAGCATAGATCGTTGTTTTGAGGTTTCTAGTAGAGCTTGGCCTTGGGTTTGAGCAATGAAGACAAGAAATGAATGGAAGGAGGCCTGTGGGTTTAATATCACCTCGATTGGCAATTTGAATGGGAAAATTGAATGAGGATAGATACAAATCATTGCATGAGAGTGATGGTAGACAAAATAGTCAAGGGTTCGAGCCCTATGGATCACCCATAAAATAGTCAAAGGTTTTGAAATAGCTTTGTCAAAAGAGCCATTTCAGGTCTTTTTTTTATGCCCATATTTGACTCAGATTGCCAAATGATTGCAGACAGGTCTGTTTCAAGCCTTTTTATTTGCCCAGAATTCATGGCACTGTTGATTTATTTCCCAGATTTGAAAAAAATAAGGTTTTATGACTGTGGACTGCTATAAGGGTGCACAGGGACAGGTCTAGCATGCCCAGGTTGTCAAAGAATGCGCACACACTTGAGTAATACTCCCCCTTACTGCTGTTTGAAGGTGGAGAAAAAGTTAAAACCATTACAGGGCTGAACTCTGCCCAGAAAGTGCCCGGTATTAGAGATTTATAGCTGTTTGTTGCTTTTTGGTGGTGAAATAGGCAATAAATCATGCCCAGGACTAACATTGAAATCCTTTCTCTGCTGATCTTCAACTCAGAACTGCCCTTTGATGCTTGTTTGGGTTTGAAACAGGCCCAATATTGCCCAAAACATTCAGACTGCTGTTCAGGTCCATACCATGCTTTTTAGGTCTGCCCTTTGTTACTGTCTGCTGCTGAAGGTGACTTTTCAAATGCCCAGACCTGCTGATATATGCCCAGCAGTGTTTCTTTATGGCAGCAACTAACCCAGAACAGCCTTTCATGCCCAGGAGGCAGGATGCCTATAATCCTCCCAGACTTGAGAAAACAAATTCCCTTTTGCTGATATACTGCTGCATTAGGGCTGTTGTTCATCATCATGACAAGGATACCCTCTTACCATGCACATGCACAGGACACCCATGCGAAAATGGGGGGAACAGGTCTTGTTCTTAGGGAAAAAGGTTTGATTTTCATTTTGCGGTTGGAAATGCACCTTCTGCACATGAAACTGCAGGGAAACTTTGTTGAAATGTTTCTCAAAAGTAGATACAGGAAATGCCTGGGAAGTGTTTCCCATGGGTCTTTTACTAGTTTCTTTACCAGAAAACATTTTAGTTTGGAAAGAAGGAAAGAGTGCCCCATTTTGGGTAACATAATTTTTATAATTTTTTCCCTAAACTTTGGATTCCATCAAATTTCATGTGCTAGGAACCAGGATATTAAATATTTGTTACTTGGGTATGCCATAGGAAAAGTACACAGTTAAGAGCTCATTTCACTGATTCGAGTTAGATTGAATGCATTTTAATTCCATTTCACTAGACTTGAGTCATATTGAATGCATTTTTAATTAAAGATATTTACTTCTGAAACAAAGGAATGATTTGCATGGATTTAATATTTTTCAAGTTTTTTCTTATGGAAACTGCTGATGGTGGCTGACTTACTTGCAGCGATTAGCAAGAAGATTTGTGCCAGGCTCTGAAAAAGGGGCATCTCAGGATCAGCAAGATGAATGCAACAAACGACATATTAAGTTCAAGGAGTCTGCATGGAAATGTATATATTACTTATCAGCAGAGATTATAGCGCTAGCAGTGACATACAATGAGCCATGGTTCACAAATACAGGAAATTTTTGGGTTGGACCAGGGGACCAGGTCTGGCCAGATCAGAAAGCGAAGTAAGATTTCCTTTATATCAAAAGTTACATTGGTTTCTATGTTTGTTCTGAAGGAGCTTGCATTTCAGTCATAAAAGCTGTATATCTTAAACAAAGCAATTGTCCTAAATTTTTGCTACTGTTAATGCTGTTGATAACTTGATATTCCACATGCACTGGTTTGCAGGATAAAATTAAAGGCATTGTACATGTACACAGCAGGATTCTATACATATGGTATTTTTGCATTGATTTTCTGGGAAACAAGGCGGTCAGACTTTGGGGTGAGCATGGCTCATCATGTGGCAACTGTTACTCTGATTATATTGTCATACTTGCTAAGGTTTGTTTTCTGATACAAAAATGTATTTTGTTGCATTCATTTCATGCAATTACTGTTTACAAAGTTTATCCGCAAACCATATAATGATGCTACACAAAAATAATGTCTAATAGCAAAATAATGGTTTAGCAGTAGTGGCCTCTTAGATCTTTTCTCTAATTTACTTAGTAACTTACCAGGATATGTACATTAGGCAGAAACTCGTGGTGTATATACATTCAAATATGGGCTTGCAAGTGTTTGCTATCCATACAAGAGCAAGTTTTCCATATGGTCTTAAGAATTTGAAAACTCAAATGTAACCTTATTATCTTTGTGAGCCCTGTTCACCAGTTTAGATTTGGGGTTAGTTTTAAACTTAAAAATTGCTTTCTTTTCATTATCCTTGTCCCTATTACTTTGCACTCAATAACAAAATTGAAAATTTTCATCTTCTTATCTAAAAAAATATTTATATTCAATATTTCTAATGAGAAATCATATTATACACTAGTCCATCTTTTCAGGCACTATTAGTTTATAAACTATACTTGATCAAAAAACAGATTGCGAACCTGTCATATGACCACTTAATTACACTCCTTGTAGGCTCCATAAAGTTAATATTTAGAGTTACTCCAAAAGTGTTTACACCATGTTTTGGGGTGCTTCATGAGATTTGGGGTAAATGGTGTATGTTTATCCCTTGGATGGTCTGAGATGGATTGGCGTATAGGAGATGGTCCATGGTGCACATTGGAGACAACTTGTTTAGTGGTTGCTTGACCTCGGTTAGTTGCTGGCTTGGCATTCTTTCCAAGTGTGTTGGAGTTTTCTAGACAACTTGGTGGACATTCTTCATTGTGGCTACATGGAGAGGTTCACTTGCTTGGAGAATTCCTTACATAGGAGGAGGAGCATTGTGCATCTTGGAGGAGGTCATCATGCCCTAGACAACTTGGGGTTGCTTGGATTCTTGGAGTTGGATCAGGGATGCCTACTGTGCGACAACTCATGCAAATGGAGTGGATCTAGTGGAGAACATAGCTTTCGAGTGATTGAGTACTTTTGGGCTTGTGATAGAGAGATGTGGGCACACCTTGTGTAGCTACATCATCTTGGAGCCCTTATTGTATACGACAACACCCTGGAGCATGACATTTGTGCCCTTGGAGTGGAGTGCTTCGCTTGTGTAAACCTACAAGTTTTTGTTGTAGGTTGCTTGTAAGGGAATTGGCCCACATTGTATTGTTGGCCTCCCTTACCTCCCATATAAATTGAGGGAGAGAGTCTTTATTCATATTCATTCACTCATATATTTCACTCATGTAGAGATGTGATCTAGAGGAGTGTGCACTAGTATTCCTTCTCTCTCTTGATCTTCATTTGTACTTGGTCTCTCTCTCTTTTGGAATCACTAGGGTCTCATGGTCTTTTTGGAGTATCTTGAAGTCTTCTGGTTAGGGTTTCATCCCTTGGAGGTTAGAGATTAGGGTTTTGAGATGAAACATGGTGTATCTGGTGAAGAAAAAGAAGAGAAGAGGATGTCTTGCCTTGGAGGACTTGTTTGTTTGATTCATGCATGTTGCTCCTTGGTTGAGCTAGGGTTTCTTTATTTTCTCTAGCTAGGATTTTGGAGAGCCGGTGGATTGTACTAGCCTTGTGATAAGGTTATGGTATGCACAATAGCTTCATCTTGAGTATCTTAATGAAGTTTTCAGCTTAAACAACTCATTCAAATTGCAGATTTGATTTCCAACCATCTATGTTCATCTATGGTTATTTACAGTTATATATATCTTGATGATTTGACATAAGTAATGGACAATTTTGTTGAGTGATTTGACATCATAATTGATGAAGTTAAGGGATGTTGTCACATCTGCTGTAAAAGTGAGTTTTCAGATTTGGTTTGTGCATGATAAGTTTGCCATAAAGGGACGATACTTATCAAGACACTTTGGTATCTGTAAGCATAAGCATATATATAAATAAGCATCAATTGATAATAATAATAATTTTAATATTAATAAATAATAATAGTAATAATTAATTAATGAAGTTGCATGACCGGATGAAAGGACATAGCCATTCATCCATGGTGACCAGTCAATGCATGTATAAGTATGCTGTCCCATGGAAATGTAATCAATATCTCTTATTTGTTATACATTTACTATGTATACTTCTCCTTCATGGATATTCAATAAATGAACTATGTTCATATTTGGGAAATGTTCATTTGGTATCAGAGCTTTGTTTTTGGATTCCAGCCCTTGGCTTCATTTTTTTTGTTAGGCCTTGTCTTTGGCCTTTGGCCCCCATTAATTGTGAGTTTCTTTGAACCTGGTCGTTGACAACTTTAGGCCTTTGACCATTTAAAAGATACAAAGATCATTTTGCTACAAAAATTGTTAATTAAAGAAGAAAATGATCCATAGTCACCGTACAATAGCGCACTTGCTGTACAACCGTACTACATAACATCACTGTACGATGGTTGTAGTTGCCTGTTAGCCCACTCTACGTTTGTATGTTCACATTCAAAACTGCCAAGAACCAAATTTCATGGAACCAATTTAATGCAAAGGAGGACTGAAGCATAGGTCTAAAGTTGCTGCTGCTGTAAATTGTTATTGTGGTAATCACTTTGTCCAAGCATCACGAGACATTCATCATGGGAATAAACCTTGTCTGTCGTTTGGTACAAATGTCCCCACATATCATAGAAATTAAGAAACAAGAAAGATTGCACACATTGGTTACAATTCATTGCTGGAGGAAGAGAGACCCATCAATTACACAACGGCTAGCACCAACATTGATCTTGTGTTCTTCTGAAATCCGACATCACTTGCCCAGTCGTGGCTCACTCAATCACAGTGTAGCAGGTCAAAGTACTCACGGGTAACCAAAAATACCAATATCCACTAAACAAGCAATGGTGAGGAGGAATCTCAGGTGTCGTGTCTGATGAGCCACTATTTTGAGGTTGAGCAAATCTAGGTATTGTCGTCTATGGTTAAACAATCTAGTCGCCTCAATCAGAATTTTGTGGGCCATCTCTGACTTTGAAGATTGTTTCTTTTAAATACATGTTAATACCTAATAAGGTTTTATTATTTGATAGTAGCTCGAAAAGAGAAGAAAACATGACTATTGCAATAAATGTTAAAATCTTGATATGATACTATATTAAAAGAATAACGTTACTAATCTATTTTTAAGGTCACGGCCAAGGCAGACACCAAATTGGTGTATGAGATCCTCTTGTTTGCGGCATAAGGAACCCGCTCCACACAACGATTTGACTGCTAAAATCTACGAAGGTGTACATACCCTACCCCGTTCAGATTATAAAAGTGACTCTTCAATAACTGAAAAGTCATGAAGGGTTTCATTCAAAGTTTATACATTCCCTATTCCTAAGTCAAAAGGAAAGAGGAATATCAAGGGACAAGTTAAAAGTGGAATATTAAAAGGATTTGAGAAGTTTTTTTAAAAAGTGGAGTCAATTAAACTCACCAAGATATCATGCAGAGGGCACATAAAGATATTATTGGAGCACACTATCTTCGTAGGATTGTTGTATGTGTAGCATCTAATTATTAAATAAACAAAATCGTGAACTATGAATTGCACAAATGATCCAACCTTACAAGCTAAATGTCCTTGTTGCAAAATGGAGTTTGAGTATTTTTTGATTTTCAAAAATAAAATTCTCGTTTGCAATAATTGTAAAAATTATACACTGCTAGGGAATATGTATGCAATGTGCAAATACATGAATTTACATTGGAAATTAAGAAACTAGACAATGAACAAGCAAAACGACAATAAAATAAGAAAATATTGGAATAACAAATTCAACAAATTTGACAAGAGCTTGCTAGAAAGAGATGAAGAGATTTCTTGCATGAAAAATCATAATTGAAAACTACTTGTAAAAATCAAGAAGTCTAAGGATAAGAAGCAGTGTATTCAAAAGTTAGAACAAGTGAGTCAATATCTTGAAAAGGAATCCAACAAAGATTATTTGAAAAAAGTGAAGAAGCTTCTAGCCTAAGGAACTTTAATTAAAGGTTGCTTGAGCAAATCGATATATTAAAAGAGGAGTAGTCAAAGAACCAAGACCTTAAGGACAAAGTAAAAAAGACAGAAAATAGTGTAGATCTTTCACACTTAAAATGTTCATAATCAAAGTTTACTTGCCCAAATCAATAAGCTAAAAAATGACCAGAAGTTACTATAGAACAAGTTAGAGAAATCTACCAACAAGGGATTCCTAAGTGATAAAGAAACAATGATTGATCTTGTTGAAATGAACAAGTCATAGATGTAAAAGTTGAGACATTGGAGAAAGGAGCCAATACAAAACCAATTCAAATCTTATCAACCAATAATTCCCCAGAAGTATCAAAAGAAGGTTACAAATCAAGTCACAAGATACAAGGATGCTTTATCGTAATCCTAATTATACATGTCATCAATGAATTGACTGAAGACAATCAATTTGCAAAGCTTAGTAAAGACCCTGTTATATTGAAGAGATATTCAAGTATGGAATCCTACCTTCTTCCAAATCATAGAAGTCATTGCCACACAAATCTATAGAAGATTGAATTTGGGTGGTCTGACCCATACACAATTCGACAACTTTGTTTAACTTTCAGAAGGTCATATCGCCTAATGTCCTCAACCGTGATGAATTGAAGAATAAAGAATCCTGATAAGGTAGTACAAGCCAAAACAAAGAAATAACTTTTGTATGTTTTGCGGACAAAGCATTTCTCAAGGGGAAGGCAATGTAATATATATATATATATCAATCAAATAATAATAATAATATTATTATTATTATTATCATTGCATTTCTAAAGGAGAAGGCAATGTAATAGATATAAATAATAATAAATAAGCATCAATTAATAATAATAATAATAATTATTATTAATTGATTAATGAAGTGATATGACTTGATGAAGGGCATGCCCATTCATCCATGGTGACGAGCCTATGCATATATAAGTATATCATCGCATGGAAATGTAATCATATTTCTTATTCATTATATATTTATTAGATATACTTGTCCTTTATGGATTATATCTTGTTTTCCTTCTTAAATTGGATATTCAGTAAATGAGCTGTGTTCATATTCGAGGTTCATTTTAGTATCTTATCTCCTTGGATTGCCTAGAAATTTGGATGGTTAAGAAGTGAAATATTGTTTTCTTTTTGCTGCTGTTTCATTCTATATTTCACAACAGCCCTAAGGCTGAAAATTCATAGGGGTAACTGTAAGACCTGAGAAATCTCTAGGTCTTTTTAGAGTTGAAATTTTTGTTTTGCATTCAAGTCTGAGAAGTAATTTTCTTTTACCTGGTATCAGAGTTTGTTGTGGCTGGGATCACTCTACAGTAAGGGAGTGTGTATTCCAGTTAAAGATTACTTGGAAGAGGTGACTAACCTTTTGAGGCTGTTGGGTGTGAAACCCTAGGTTGCTTGGGAGAAGCACTCAAAACCTTGGAGGGAATTTTTTTCTACTTCATATAGTGCTGATTTTGTGCACTTGAGACTGGTTTAGGATGTGTAAGGTGACACTTGGTCTTAGAGAGTGACAGGTTCGATGGAGCTTCAAATTTTGTTTCTTGGAAGCTTAGGCTCTAGTTCTTTATGAAGCAGACCTTTGGGAGCATGTTGTGAAGGAGTTTGCATAACCTGGTGATCCATCATAGCTGGCAGCGTATTAAAAGAGGGAAGCCAAAGTGAAGAGGATGATTCATGATTTTGTGAAGGATCATTTCATCTCACACATTCCATATAAGATGATAGATAATAAAATGTTTGATGCTTCGGTTGAGTTGTTTTAGAACAATTGTGCTTCTTGATAGATGCTTTTGCAAAGCCATCTTTTAGTGCTTCACATGAGCAAGACAGATACCATGGTGAGCTACTTGACCTAGATGATTGAACTAAATGATGAATTGGTCAACATTGCAACAAAGGTGGAGGATTAGGAGTTAGTGTCCATTTCGTTAAAGGGAATTGGTCCTTCTTGGATGCCTTTTGTTCATGGAATTTGTGCTTGAGAGACTTTGCCAATGTTTCCAATGCTTTGTGTTGATCTTGTGCAGGAAAAAATCAAAATGCAATCTTATTTTGACAACAAAGGGAAGTAGATGCTATTCGTATTGTCAAAAGGATGAAAAAGGGTATCAAGAAACGTTACAAGAAGGTATAGATTCAATAAAGATTGACTTGAGTAAAGTCATGTGTTTCTGATGTCATTAGACGATACATTATGCTAGTTAGTATCTATTGAAGAAGAAGGGAAAGGGTACAGAATAGGTTGAAGTTGTGATTGTAGCAAGTGTAGAGGAGATTAACTCTCCGTTTGAGACTGCCTTTCCCATGACCTCTTGTTTGACTCCTAAAAATGTATTTAGTGTTAGATAATATGTGGACAATAGAGCTTCAAGACACACGACATATGACAGGTCTTTATTCAACAGGATTCATGAATAAGAGGGATGCATGATTGTGGAACTTGGTTATGATGTCACTTATCCTGTGAGAGGAGTTGGCATCATTTAGTTTTAGATGCCTTTAGGTGATTTTCATAAGTTGAGTGATATTCTGTTTGTTCTTGGTTTGAAGAAGAATCGTCTTTTAGTTTCTTGTATGAAGATGTATAGTGGAGAGTTGCTTTTGAGGGATAGCAGTACACCATCAATGATTGTTGTCTAGCTAGTCCAAGGACTTTATCTAGAGGGTGGAGAGAGGCTGGCATTTATAGGTTGCTTGCTGATCCAATAACATGTACATTCTAGTGAGAAGAGGCTAGATGACTCTTCTAGTTTTGAGGAGGATCAAGAGCATACATGAGCATTTAGATCTTTAGTGAGGGTGAGTATATCTCCTAGGAGATATGCGAGTCATATTTTATTGGTTTCTTCCATCCATGGGTCTTCCAGTTGTCTTAATGAGGAGAGGTGTGATACCTTGATGGAGGATGATGCCGAGATTGATTCTAGGATTGTAGATGGGACTATTGTAGAGTACAGGGACAAGGTTGATAGATTTTCTTAGAGAGAGGGAGTTAACCATGGATTCTCTTAGATAGAGGGAATTTCCCATGATTTTACTCTTGCTTTAGGATTCTCTCTACATGAGGGAGTTTACCTAATTCAAGTTGTTTTAGTTGTCGAAGGATTTGAGGTCCAAGAGAGGGATTCTCATGTTGACAGGTTGTTGATGGCCTTGCATAGGTTGTTAACCATATGACGAGCTTGGTTTTCTAGGATTGATGAGTTGACTTGTGTAGATTTCTATCTTTGTGATTTTGATATATGAGATCCACTTGTTTTGATCTTGTATAGAGATGTGATCTTCTCTATAGGATGTTCTAGACAACTCAACATGTGGTGTCTGATTATTTTGACTTGGAGAATGATGGAGTTTGGCAAGTTGCTTTTGTTCTAGGGTTATATTCCTTCATATTCATAGGCAATTACTATTCTTTGGATCTACATGCTGTGATAACATGGGTGATAGGTGATAGTAGTTGATTCTAGCTAATACAAATTTGTAAGTAGCAAGTTTGGTGGAGTTGCAATATAAACTTAATTCATAAATCAAATACCTTCATTATTTTTGATTTTCAAGTCACTTGAATCCTTGCCCCAAAAAGATGCAACAAAACAACATTCTCTAAAGTAGCAAAGCAACTCCAAATACCACTCTTTCTTGAAACAACACATTGTTTGCCTTCAAAAGTTCTAAAGAAGAACAACACACATCCTCCCCCCAGACAAAACATTTTTGTTAAGATATAAAGCTACATATGTAATAAAGTCTCTTCAGTGACTTAGGTTAAATAATTGGGGTTTATGTATTAGGGTTTTAGTCAGTTAGGGTTTGGTCACTCAGGCTCTTTATAAGAGCGAGGATCCTCTGTGTTATTAAGATCATGTGTTTCGTAATGTAAGATCAATGTAATGTTGTACCATGGAGATATTAGCTATTATTAGACAATGTTGAGCCCTTGCAGGTTTGCATATGACCCTGATTTGTGTGACTTCCTTGATGATCCCTCATTTGACCTTGAGTTGACCTTTGACTTTGTGGTGGAATAACCTAGAAGCCACATTCCTTGCTATCTTTGCCTTGTCCACTTTCCTATATTTATATACCTTATCCTTTCCTAAAAATATCCTCATCCACTTTTCTATTTTCATGCCTCGTCCATTCCTAAAATAAGCTAACCTAAATTCAAATTTGCTATTTTAAAGCCCTAAAATCATGGTTCTAATGCTTAATTTTAGGGAGTTATTTCCTTACAAAATTTGTAGGTTTTATTTTAGGCATGTAAAAGGTGCATTAAAATAAGTAATTAGCCATATGCATGTGTACTTTACCGTATGGATGGTTATTATTGGAAGGTGGGTGATATTGTGAGGAATATCCTCTTCATGCATATGCTATTTTCACTCTAAAAGGAGTGCTATACTTGGGAGAAGTTAATTTTATCTTTCTATTTTTCTGTCCTCTCATTCACTTCCTATATACTGTATGAAGCATAAGGAAGAAGGGAGTTTTTCTTTGGTTCGATTGGTATTGTTAAGTTGGTGAGTTATTGTGTTTCTCCCTCATTTTTCCTTGCTTCTTCTTCCTAGCGAGATTGATATTGGCTACTAGCGTGGACTATAGGTGGTGGAGAGCTGGCTTTGCTGGGTTGTGATTAGTACTGTTCCCTCCATCCGAGTGATTTGTACTTTGGATTATTGTTGCCTGGACCTATCAGGACTTTGTTTTCCTACAATTCGTGATAATAAAGGCATAATTCTCTTTGGAGACTACTACAGGTTTTCACGTATTGAAACTTCTATTATCTTTGGCTTTCATAAGTTACTAATATTGATCTGGACAGGACTTGAGTGAATAGGCCTTGGATCTTCTTCTGCTCAATTCACTTTCTTTCCCCTTCTCTCTGACTCCATAAAGACATTGGTTCACTAAAGAACGAACTTTTCACCTACAGTATTTAATCTTGCATCTTAGGCATATTAAGATTTTTAGACGTTTTAAATTCTGTTTTCAGAGCATTACAACAAGATTAGCTTCTTGTAATTTTTTTTTATCACAGAAAATGAGAGAAACTATACATTTTTTCTTCTGTGCACAAAAATCTTAGTCATTGAAAAAACGAAAAAATATTAAAAACAACATTAAAAACACTAAAACAGTCCTATCAAGTTGCTGTAAATTCTAATTTTATATAAAAATTAGCATTGTTATTTCATCTAAGTTGCATTGGGTTGCGTGCTCAAACTCATAATAATTTTTTGTATAAATTTCTGTGTATTTTTCAGCTCTGAAATCACTTATTAGCTCGCTGTTTTTTCTCTCTTATTAGGAAAAGTTTTTATTTCGGTTTAAGTGTTAATGATTTTATTTATTTATTGTTAGTTGACCTCTAAAGTCATTAGGGACACTTGCTAGTGGTTAGCAAGCACTAATCCGAAGTGTAGGGAAATAGGGCATGGTGACAGTGCACTATTTCCAGTTGCCTTGGAACTGGACAGTTTCAAGCATTAACAATCAGATTTGGTAATGCTTGGGTTGCGTGCTAGGGCTTAGTCCCTGCCAAACATTTATGTGGAAAATTAGGGCATGGAGGAGCCATGATTGCTTGCTACTTCTGTAGCAAAAACCAAATAACCAGCCAAGAGGTGAGCAACCACATAGTGAAATGGATATCACTACACAATGAAGAATGTTGCTGGCCACGTAAAGCATTTACAACACATTGGCTCCAAAAGATATAGGGCATAATCCAATTCAACAAGAGGAATATGCAACAGCGTGAGCTCAACTAGTGAGATAATTCCATGGGATTTCCCAAACCAAACGCTGTATGTTGCCTCTAAGACTGCAAGAGACCTCCGTCATGCACCAAAATTGCTTGTAAATAGTTTAAATCTTTTGATCTGAATGGAGACAATCCGTCTTTTATCAAGTTAGTGCATTGTTTTACCTCCAAAGTGTGCTTGTGAATTCCTGCAAAGAAGCGTACTAAAAATATATTGTCCTCAGACTCTAGGAAAGTTTAGGCTACCGCTATATAGAGATCACAACTACTAATGACACAGGAGTTAGTTTTATTCCTCATGCAACAGCGCTTCAAAACCATGTTGAAGTTTTACATAAATAAACACATATTTACTTCACAACTTCGCAGATGAACCTATACAAAGAAAAATACAAAAAATAGAGAGAAGCACCATACTATACAAGTGCCTGTGGGCCTAACACTTATAAATTATAATAGAGCAAATAACTCATAAGATTATGATAGCAAAATGATACTTACGTGTTTATACAAGGTCAAGAAATAGGATAAGATAATTTTATTAATGTCCAACAAATGACCACAAAAGTAGGTCAATGGGACTGTTTGGTACCATGATGCCAATGCAAAATGGGAGCGCTAAGGCGAATCCTGTAAAAGCAAGAAGTATGACTCTAACCTAAAGACCAAAAAGAGCTAAATCCAAAGATGGAGAGCTGATCCAAGAGAGAAATGTACAAAGATAATGAATATAGTCTGTGTTACAAAAGTGGTAAATCTGTGATGGTTTACTAGAACCATTTCTTCTAACATTTGAGACTGAATGAAGGAATCTCAAGATAGTACTTTGTCTAGAGGAAGAATTGGAAGAGGAACTATAATGGGTAATGTGCCAGTGCTTGGAGTGGGGGTCTTGTTGCTGTGACCTAGATGAAATTGTTCGGCTGGTGGCATGGGGCTAAAACTGGCCATGCCGCTGGTGTTTGGTAGAAGAGGAGGTGGTCCTTTGTGTCTAAATTGATTTGGGGACGGAAGTAGTACCGCCATTCGTCTGTCTCTTGGTTCCCCTAGTAGAAGGGAGTGTTGGAAAAAAAAAGTAATCCGCTGGGTGGAGGTTGGTCCAAGCTATGAGTGTCGTTGGAGGACGAGGGATTGACGCTGGAGGGACTCCTGCACGTATAAGGCTAGACATCGCTAATCAGGATACCCGAAGAAAGTAGTCAGATTATGGAGATCCCTGAGAAGGTCCCTAAAAAGACAATGCAACCGCCCACAAATTTTGTAGTAGATAGGACAACAAAAGATGAAGTGCTCCTTGGTTTCAAACTCTCGAAGGTTACAAACCTGGGAAATCCTGTTTGATTGGTTGATTTGGTGATCAGTCTCCACCCTGAGATATGAGAACCCACTTTGAAGTTTGAACTAGCCTAAAGGAATACAAAGAGCGTGTGCCCAATGGAAAAATGTGTAATGGGGCCAAACAATGAGACCATCCCTTAAATTCATGAAGGGCTCAACATAAAAGGCCATCTTTGGACATAACCCACCTTGAGGGTTGATCCAAGTGACCTACACAAACTTCCTATAAATGTCTTGTTGGGTGATTATGTTCAACTCTTTCATGGCAGGTAAGAGGTGGCTAGATGCATCTAGGGAGTACTTAAACAAAGGAAGTTGGTCCATCACAATACTAATAGATGCCAAAAGATCCACGACCCCTGCATACTAGCATCGAATACAACCATAAGGGCTAGCAGTTGAGGCAATGGACTCTAATGAGTGATAGCCCAGATGCAGATATTGATCTCGCGCCTTTGCTAAGTAATCAAATCTTCGAAGGCTGTGTAAAAGTGAGACAATGCTGAACATAGTCCTAAGTTGAAAGGGCTATGCACCGAATTTATCAAGTATGATGGGTTGAGGTACTGTCTGTTAGCATCAAATGATGTGCCGAAGGAGGAGGATCTGCACTCTCTCTATTGAGGCCCAATCAGAGTCTAGTAGATAATGCCCCCAAACCTATGAGCCATAAGGATTGTGGGTCGAATGAGATTTTCCATGAGAGACATCTTGGATAAGATGTCCTGAAAAAGGTGCCTGAAACACTCTTGAGAAGGGCTCAGGATTAGTAGAGTTTGTTGACTTGAGGTTGAAGGGCATGCTGTAGATTGAAACAAGATCCTTTGAATTGTACCCCCAAATGGGCTCAAGTGCTAGTGATCTCAATCTCTTCCCCTCTAAAAAAGAAACACAGATCCGTGAGGAGTTTCTTCGACCCGTTGAAGACCATGACCTTGGTTTTATCTAGGTTGACCGTCAACTAATGAAGATCATAGAAGAGGGACAAAGCATCTAGTTGTCTCTGCAACCCCTTCGGAGATGAGGCCAAGAGGACCACATTGTTGACGAAGAGTAGGATAGAGATCAAGACCTCGTGGAGAAGGAACCCATCTCCGTCCTGGATTTGCTTTTGCAGAAAGGATTTTAGCTCGTCAATGTAGATCTCAAATAGAGTAGGGGATAAGGGACACCCTTGCTTGACCCAAATGGTACTCTTGATAAAATTTTATACTCCGTGGGCTGTGCGAAGATGACCAAGAACCAACTCATATAATCTCATAATGGCAGCCAGAAATATCTAAAATATGCTATTTTTTGGAATAATGCTAATGGTAGCCAGAAAGATCTAAAAAATTGCTAGTTTTTGGAATAATGCCACTTTGGGGACAAAGTCGAATGCTTTTTGAAAGTCTACAAACCAACAATAAACTTTCAAAGAGCGATGGCATAAGAAAGTGATCAATGGTTTGGTGTGCTGGTTTGAATCCATCCTAGCCTCTAGCTTTGAGATGTCTTTGCTCCAACTCCCTTGAAAGTTGCATATGGAGGATTGTGGTATATAGCTTCAAGAAAGTGTGGCCAACCATGATCATTCTGTAGGAATTGGGATCTACATGAGGGACTGATTTGTGGATCGGGTGAATAATATGTTTTGATCCAGGTTTTGGAAAGCTTGTACAAACTGCGTGGTTAAACAGATCATCTAGGTGACAGTCCAATGCGTGGAGGCCATGCTTGAAGAGTTCAACTTGGAACCCCTCCTCATTTGTAGCTTTGTTGGAACTCATTACCTAGACAACCTCCTGGATATTGTGGGAAGTGAATAAATAACAAGAGGAAGGAGGGGGGTGAGGGAGAAGTAACATGAATAAGGGGCTTCCTTGAGATATCGTAAAGGGAGGAGGTGTGGGGGAACATGGAATTTGAATTAAGATCAGGTGGGACATGGGAGTGGCAGGGAAATATGGTATGCCATATTTTTTTTGGGGGAGTGGATAAGGGAAGTACTTAGCTTCCATCCCCTATGATAGATGAAGATGTGTTTCTTGTCTTGGAGTAGATGACAGTAAGAAGCTTTAAGATTGGCGTAGGAGGGGTGACCATGAGTAAAGGCCTATCAAAGTTGGGTGTGGAGGCGCTTGCAGTCCTCATCATACACCAGTTCATGGGGTAAGTTGTAAAGGCGACCTCTTAGATCGTGGATGAAAGATAGGTGTACTTGGTAGAGGCAGATTCGAGGAATGTGAATCGAGATGTGAAAGGGAGCATTTGGCGGAGGGTGGAAGGGAAGGTGTCAGGGTCCTCTTCAACAAAGAGGATAGTGGTTCGAGGTGGGCCTGGAGGGGGAGGAGTCAAGGGTAGGGGGTGTTAGTTTGAAGGGAGAAAGAAAGGAGTGCATGGTTGGTCAAAGCGATGAGGGTTATTGAGAAGTGATGAATAGAGGGGAGTAGGTCTTGAATGGAAAGGATATAGTCCACCACACTCATGCCACCATCGTGAGGTTAGTAAGTAAAGAAGTAAGAATATGGGAAGTAGGGGAGGCCATTAAGGATCATAAGCTCATGGGATTCTCCAAGTCGTAGGAGGTGCCTGCCATACCCTATAAAAGCCCCCAAAGCATTGTTAGATGATATGTGAAGTCCCACTGAATTTGGATTGATCTCTTGAACATAAAACATGCCCTCAGAAGCGATCGTGGAGAGGGGCCTAATGAGTTTTGATGCAACATTAAAATCGCCCAAGAGGATTGCTGCTCCCACGACTGAATATTGGATGATGTCAGGATACAAATCCAAGGGTCGTCGTTGGGCTCGCTATGAACACCAATATGAGATGAAGCTGGGGGAAAGTAGTAGATTGCTATGTATAGATCTCTGAGAGGGGGTAATCTGTGGATCCGGACCCGCATGAACTTGGCAGACTCATCCACTGCTACCAAAGAGACCTTACCTTGAAGGGAGTCTCTCATCAAACATGCAACCTCACCTAAACCTCAAACTCCACCTAAAGACCTAGTTTCCTGCCGACAAGTTCAAAACCAATGATAACCTACAATGTAACATGCTCAAAAGAACTGAGAGCATCGTCTAACATGCTCGACGAAGACTAGAATGACCCAGTATCGTTTCAACACCCCACTAGAATCCTCACACCCTGCCTTTTCCTCTACCGTGCTAGTCATTTAAAGAACCCATGCCTAGAGTACCCACGGGGTGGGGAATCTCGAATAATGCATGGAGGTTTAAGATGACGTCCCATTTCCCTTCCCATCGTGTTGTTGCAACTAGTTCCTTGGAGCGCTTAAGCTCTGCAACTTGGGATCTAGTGAAATCAATGTCTAGGAAAATCTTCTTTGCAACTTGGGATCTAGTGAAATCAATGTCTAGGAAAATCTTACTAGGGAGAGAGAACAACCTCGGCTTGGCTATGAGAGCTCAAAGTCAGTCACCTGCTTACTTGAATTGAATGAACAATGTAGAATCATGGCCAGACCAAGTTCGGGTTTGAGGCAGCCTCAGTGAAGCTCCACGAATTTTCTCAGTGAGCAGCCCGAAATTCCTCAGACACCAATTTTTCTGCACTTTTTGAAGGAGAAATCAAGTATATTTATACTGGTTTTTCTTTGTAATTTTACTGAGCCGACTTGCAAGAATTTTCATTTCTTCTTTTTATATATTTTTATTGCAAAGTATGAGGGCTGGCCGACTTCATTATTTTCACCCTTAAATTTATTTTACACAGTTTGAGGGCTTCTCCAAAGTTAAACTTTTATCAGCCTTTACTTGCATTTCTTCGAGAGATTTTTCACATCATCAAAACTATGTCATCAAAGTATACAGGGGTCCAACATGCTTCTTAATGGGCTTCAAGGTCATTGAGTTATATGAAACATAATTTTTTGTTGTCATGAGCCAAGGTTAGGGCTTTCAACTTCATCGTGAGGCCCATCATCATTATTACTTCAAAACTTCATCACAATCATAGTGGCACCAAAGGTCATCAAGCTTCATATCATTTATCAAAAACTTCATCACAATCATAGTGGCACCTAAGGTCATAAAGCTTCATATCATTTATCAAATATGGGTCTAAGTGCCATCATACCACCATGTATGTGGGTGCCAAAACTTTATGACCATCTCCAAGAATTCCATGACCCCATCAAACCACAAATGACCACAGAATGGGTCATTTGTCCTTCCATTGTCCTTCGTGCCCAACTATCATGGCCTTGTCATCAATCTTTGGTCATTAATAGCTTCAATGCCATGTTCTTCTTGCCTTGTCAGCCAATGCCCATGTCACTCCTTCAAGCCATTTCATCAATGTTTATGACTCTTTTGTCATCATGTCCTTCTTGCCAAGTTGCCATGTCATCTAATGCCTATATCATCAATCTTTGACTTCCTTTGTCATTCATGGTTTGTCATCAATGACAACCTATGCTCATCACTCATCACTATGTTCTCAGTGCAATTTGTTTTCCTTATGGCTCTGTTTTGCTTGCTGTGGTGGCTCCTTCAAATGGTGGTGACAGTCTTCTTTAAATTAGCGGATGCCTCCTCCAGTTCTTGCTCTTCTGTCACCGATTGTTTTAAGCTCAGATTTGCTTGTTCAGTCACTCAGAAATGGAGGTAGAGGGAGCACTCACATAAGCACAGTTGCGTCCATTCTCAGCCGTAGGCATCCTCTCTGTTAGATACGAGACAGAGGTCGTAGGTATGATCATAAATGGAGGACGCGAGCATGCAGGAGTGGAGGTCGCGGGCACACTCAAACACGGGCTCTTGCGTCCAGTCTCTGTCTCAGTTGCATAATGAGAGAGATACCTTGCGGGCACGCTCAGAATTGCAGGCTCAAGGGACTTGGTCGCGGGCACCTCGAGAAACAGCCGCGTCCATTCTCACGGGCAGGTTGCTGCCTTGGTCGCAAGAACCAAGGAATGCTCAAGAAGCTGTGTCCATTCCCACGGGCCAGCCGTTGCCTTGGTCGTGGGCACTCGCAGGTTCAAGGAACCAGGTCGTGGGCACTCGCGGGCAGTCAGGTGATTCAAAGAGTAACTCTCAGGAACTCGCGTCCATTCCCATGGGCCCGCCGCTGCCTTGGTCATGGACACTCGTGGGCTCAAAAAACTATTTTGGGCACTTGTGGGCTCAAGGAACCAGGTAGGGTGCTTTAGATGACTAGGCCTAGGTCGGCCTTAGCCGTAATTTAGATACGAGTTGTCTAAACAGGGGACTTTTTGACCTTTGTTTCCGTCTAGTTTTTACCAGTTTTTTTGCCATAAATCTTCACGGAATTTTCAAAACGCCAAAAAACACTGCTAAATCTTACACAGTGTGGGTGTTGGGGGTTTTCATGTCATCTGATTTCATTTTTGAGCTTAAAATAGCCCAACAAATGACATAAATTACAGATTTTGTGGATTAAATTCACCGGATTCCGGCATAAAATCAGCCTGAAAGTAAAAAGGTCCCCTAGTTAGACAGCTCCATTTAGATATACTATCCATCAATGTTTTTTGTATGTACTTTATTATACTTGCCTCAGCAGGTATATTGTAATCGATTGCAAGTCAAACTCTTTTGACTTTGTATTAGTTGCTCTCTATCAAAAAAATTAAAATCTGTTTTGCAAAGTATAGCTTAGGGATTTGTAAAATATTTTTTTTAATTTTGTTAAAAAACTATTTTGTAAACAGCTTATTGGTGGATAGAAGATGATGTAAACTTTGGAATTTGGTATCTGGATTTGAGTTGACATGTGGCAACAATGACATCATCCAAGTGCGAGCGTAATTGAGTGGCTGATCTAGAGCCTGCCGAATTGAATACGATATCTTGTTCTTCACAATATTCTCGTCAAAGTGATATAATATGAAGCGCAAGTATGGAAAAGTCGCTTGAAGCGTAGCCTTGAGATCACGTTGGCGCTCGGACACCATGAAATGGAAGACTACATTTTCGGGACAAGCAGCATGTTGGAGAATCGATAGAATTTCGGCGACCAATCCTCTCAGATAAGCAGCGTCCAGCGTCATGGCTATATGCACGGCCGTGCTATCACATAGCTCTGTATCATCATCTTCTTCTTCTTGAAGTTGAGAATAGCCTGATCTCCACGACGAAGGTGTTGAGACGATGCATTCTTTACCATTTCGAAACGCCTGAGCTTCTTGGAAAACCGGCAGGGTCCACGATCGGCGTGGTATATGCAGCCGGTCTAGCAGAACGCTGGGAAGCTTGGCGAAACCAGGATCGTCTCTCGCATAATTATTCAATTTAAAGTTAAATTTCATGTCCCGGATTATTCTAGCGTCC
>LPNX010426631.1:74855-203529 GCA_001517045.1 Pseudotsuga menziesii | reverse complement strand
AATTGTTAGTTGTATCTCTCTTTTCTCACCTTTCTCAAACTTTTTCTCCAAATTTTCTAAAACTCCTCCATATTCAAATTTTTAGGAACTTCTTTCTTTTTCAAGCTTCTCTACAAACTTTATTATCTTCTTTTGCAAGTTCTAATATCCATCAAATTATCACATTATTTTATAATTTGAACTTATTCCACTGTTGGTGGAATATCACATAGCAAATTCCATATTAGAAAAAAAAATTCAAGAAACTCGTCTATGTCACAACTTAAAACAGACACAAATCTTTTCAATCATATTGGTATATATTCTTTTTTACCTTTTCTCATATCCTTTTTCAAAAATTCAAAAATTTAATTACTTGTTTAAAGCTTGTAGCTTTTTGCATATGGTATTTTGTTGGTTCAATTAACTAAGTTTGACTATTCATAATTATTAAAACAAAATTTTATTTTTACACATTTATATCCATGAAATTGTTACTTGTATTTCTTCTCTTCTCATTTTTTTCATGAGCTTTATATACATCTTCCATTGCTAGTTTTATTGAATAAGTTTGGTTGATAATAATCATTAATATTTTAATTAAATTATTAAGTACTTCTTTCAACCAAGTTTGGTTGGTTTGTAAAAGAGGGGTTGTTATTAGCTCCATATGGTTGGTGCCAAACATTCCTTCATTCAATCATTGTTAGTTAACATATGTTGCCATTGTTGTTTGGAAGATCCATGTTTTTTGTTTGGGAAGTTCACACATGCTACAAATTTTCTATCATTAAAGTTCACTCAATACATATTTCCTATCATCCATTTATTGTTGTTGGGCCATAAATGCTCCATAATGGCAGCTACTTTGCTTATGTTGTCATTGTCTTTTGGGGAGGTTTATATCAACATCAATTTTTTTTGTTTAGAAAGTTCACACTTGCTTCAACTTTTATATCATCAAAGTTCATTTACTTACATTTTTGTTTAAAATAATTTTGATGATTTGAAACACTTTATAAATCACCTCTAGAAGAATAGAAAAATGTATTTTAAAGTTATTTTCTCACAACAATGATATTAATTTATAGTCTTATAAGCTATTATTTCTCATTTCCTATTTATGTTAGTCTATAAAGAAACTTGCATATTTTTATAACATAAGTCAAGAATATTACTAGAAGTATGTAAGGAAGCTTGAATATGCTTGTTTTATGCTACATTGCAATAACCTATATCGTATTTAAATGGACATTTTTTAATTCATTTTTGTTTTAATTTCTTTCAAATTGTAATTATATTTGTTTTATCATATATTTTTATAGCAAAATTATCCTATTGCTATATATTTTCAATCTCTTCTTAGGAGGCAGGTACTAAGCAACTTTGTTGCTTATTCCACTTGTTTTATATGTTGTGGAACATCATATTTCTTTCAGGACATTGGCAATTGAGATGTTTTCTTCGTTCAGTATTTACTATTTACCTTTGTTATTAGCAACAACTTGTAGTATATTAGTAGATATGCACATTGGGAAATCTAGCATGTTGTTTTGGCTACATAAACTATAAATGACAACTTATTTACCTTTGTTATTAGCAACAACTTGTAGTATATTAGTAGATATGCACATTGGGAAATCTAGTATGTAGTTTTGGCTACATAAACTCTAAATGACAACTTATTTAGTTTATTATTAGTTTTATTTCTATTAATACGGTTAGTTTGGTTTGCCCTTCAGGTTCGCCAGAGTGGGATCCATTGTTTTGGCGCTCCATGATGCAAGTGACGTGTTCTTAGAAATTGGCAAAATGTTCAAATACAGTGGGTCTAACATTGTCCCGAGTATTTCTTTTATCCTTTTTGTCATTTCTTGGGTCGCGCTTCGGCTTATTTATTATCCTTTATGGATCCTTTGGAGCACAAGGTAAGTTTTTCGTTTATGAGTTGGTACTTTATGATGTTGATCTTTTTTAATTTACGACATAGCATGGGAAGGACTTGCTTGTTTGAAAAGTATATTTGGACTAACCCAATTATGTTAGATGTGCACAATAAAACATGCAATTAAAGTTTATGATTACAATTTGTTATGCTTTTGTGCCCCTATATTCTATAATATTTGAATTTGTGTATTATACTACGTTGTGCACTTTTTATTGCATTGATGCATCTCTTAGCGTAGATGACTTCATTAATGTTGTTAATTCTTTGTCAATCTGATTCTTTCTTTTGGCTAGTTTTAGTTTGGTTTCCACGTTGTTGATTTTGAATGGTTATGTTTGTCTTTAAATTTTGTTACCAAGATAGTTCTGGAATGTTATTTCATATCTCATATACATAAAATTTGGAGGATAGCCATGACAGTTTGAGCTATGAATTTTGTGAATTGGCTCCTACAACTCCTTGTAGGTAGGGCACTTATACCTTGGGCCAACAATAACGATAACATCACACATTGATTGAAACAATGAATTGATCTTTGTAATGCTTAAAGGTATGTTGCTCTAGAAAAGACACCTCCCCACAACCTTTTTTTGGTTGGCAAGTGGTACCCCTTACTTTCAGGGTTTGCTTTTGGCTAAGAAACCACGAATTAGGGGCATCTAAGCCGTCAAAATCACCCGAGGATCGCACCCGGCCTAGACCGCACCAGCGCATAACATGGCTGGATTTTTGGTATCTGCGGGTTTCGAACCAACGACCATTCAGCTTAGGGGTGTCTTAACACATCACCTGCCACCAACTGCTCTACATCTTGTGGATACCTCCCCACAACTTTATCTGCTTCTTGCTTATCTATTTTTAAACCCTTGATTGGATGGAAGGTTGTGCCACATCTTTGGTTCTTGGAACAAAGAAAGGTGGAGTCCTCATGGATGGTGAACCCATGGAGTCCCTCTCATTGTCTTGACTCTTGAGTCTCATATATACTTGTGGTTCTTGAGGATCTAGCTGCTCCACTAGCGTCAAGCTCAACTTTGATAGTGGCCGCCTTTTCCCTCTTTTATCCTCTTCATCAATAGCTTTGTGGGTAACCCACATTACCTCTGGGGACAACTTACTACAAAGTTCAAACCCCAACGTCATGCCGTATGATTCTAGCAATGGGGTATTTCAATTAGATAACCCCTCCTATCATGCATTGCTCACATAGTTTACAAGTCAAACTTTGTTGGTTGCCCAATTTCTAGGTTCACCATGTTGTAAAAATGGTTCCAAAGCCTTTGGCATATTGGGTTCAACTTCAAAGTTCAAACCTAAGGCAAATAAACCAAAAAAAATGAACATCAAACATTGCTGGACAAAAATTGGCTGCTGAAATTAAAAAACCGACCTATAATAGAACCATGAAAACATGATAATAAGAGGTGTTACAGCTTGAACTAGCATGTGCGATTAAAGCCCCAAAGAACAAGGCTGGCCCAACTATAACCTAGAGGTGTTACTTAGTGTCACCTCGATTGCCACCTCCTTGCACTTTATGTTGGCTCTTCTCCAAGGCTTCCCTAGGGTTAGGATTGCTAGGCTATGGCAATAAGAGCACAAGGTGATTTGAAGAGTTAGCCTTAGAAAAACAGTTTTTAGTTTTTTGTAGTATATAAAGGGGTGATGGGAGGACCATGAAGACTAGTGCCAATCCCTAGGGAGAAATGGAGTAAAAAGGAACAAGACCAATGAAGTGCAAGTTCATAAAAGGGTTAGGGTAGATTAAATCCCTTTCGGCGCCAACTAATAAAACCCCAACATGTTACGGCATGAATGTGGAAATCACTAGGATCTCCCTTGTGGTGCCATCTCAAAAAGTACGAACTAGGGTGTGCCTTATACTAATGAAGTATTGCAAGTTCTTACTTTATAAAGATGATTTGGAACAATGTAATATCCAAGCATAAAACAACAAATAGATGGAAGGGATTCTTCACTCACAATTCTTCCAATGGGACAAATTTGCCCTTCTATTGCCCTAACTAGCAAATCTAGCTATTCCATATATCATGTACAGCATTAAAGATGAGGAACCACGCATACAAATGGAGAAGAGAACCCTTTACACTTCAAATGCTCCATAAATGAGATGTCAAATAGGCTCCAAAAAGAGAGAGCTCTCAAAATCCAACCATGAGGACGAGGCTTTCTTTATATAGGAGAGTAGCTGATCTTTCTTTACAATAAAATATTCATAAATTTCTAGTTCTAACCTAGAGTGGAGTAAACAAATATAAATACCCCACTAAACTCTAACAAACTCCTAACAAAAGCATAAAATTGGTGGTCAAAAGCCATATGTACTATGCTCAAGACACAAAGGCCCAAAGAGGGGTGCACCCTCCAATTGAAGGATCAAAAGAAAACGAGGTCCAAATTCCATCCTCCAAAGGAATCCTCAAGGCAGCACTCCACAAGGCAAAGGTCCACAAATTAGGACAAAAGTGGACAAAGCCCAAAATACTGTCCATCATGAAGCATGGCCTCAAAAGGTCTCCAAAAGCTGGTGCTGTAATAGAAAATGTCCAATAACACTAGATCCAACTAAGAAGTGTCCACTTAGCAACAAGATCCACCCTCCAAAGGTAGCGCTTCAAGGAAAATAGTCCATATAGCAATCTCTCCCAAACTCCAAGTAAAGATCGATCCACTAGATAAGGCCCAAAACCTTCAGAGAGTTCACAAACCCTAAGGTCTTGGTTTGACTTTTCAAATGGAAACATCCTCCATTCAACAAAATCACCAAGAGATGGAACGACCTCTGTAATGTCTTCAAATAACTTTAGATTTGCAGACAACTAGCTCAACGGGTATGGCATAGATAGAAGGCAGCTCTAAGGTGGATGAAAAGGCTCCTTAATGGTGACTACCCCTATGAAAAACATTGTATATAAAACCCCTTCAGCCATAAATGATATGAAGATCCCTCCAAGAAAGGATGCCATGCGGCCATACTGCTGTTGCAATTAAGACCTCAATCTACTGCTGCTCACATGCCACAAGCACCCAGATCTGAATTTTAAGGTGCTATCTCAACTTGTCAAGTTATTTTCACTGCTGCAATTTGATCCTCTGTCCAATCAAAACACAGGAGACATGCCACAGAAGTCCTTCATCCTGCTGTTTGGCATTTTTTAACACACAAAAAAATGTTCTTTAGGGCTGTCACCTCCGGAATTCACTCCCTATAGACGACCTCAGGAATGCTATTCATCGCTAAAGGAAAGTTAGGGAAAGGTCTGATCACTCACTGATCCGCCCTTAACTAGCCCAGAATATACTACTTACCTGACCCTGGGAGTGCCCAGAACTACTGTTAGGAGTACAAACGACGCATGGAATGGCCATAAAATGCTCAGAAATTCTGCTTCTATCCACAGAACTAACCCAGACTTAAGATGATGTTGTTTACTGCTGCTGAAAGGTCAAAAACAGGCTCTAGCTTGACTCAGCTAGGTACAGGTTTGCTAAGGAGTTCTTTTCATTGCTGTTTCCATGCATAGGTCTGAAAATAGCCTAAAAATCATTCTTTGGCTGCTGGAAAACTGCCCAGATCATATTGCTAGTTGCCAGGGATGGCTTATGCATACGCAATCTGCTATAAATAACCTCTCCCTGTACAATCTGTTACATGGTTTAGCCTCTCCATTAATACATATGCTTTCTGGGCGAAATACAACACAGGACCAGCAAAGAGTTGAGTCTCATGTGCTGCCTCAAAACGACAATGCTACAGGGGGTCTGCGAAACTTCTCAGAAAACAATGCAGATGTACCCTGGAAGACCTTTATTCTTCCCTGGAATAGGCCTGTGGAATGCCCCCTTTAGCTGCCTGATGCGAATTGCCTTCAAGATACCTCCTTGAATACATGGGATGCCTTGTAGTCACTTCAGAGATTGTCTTCCTAATCATAATTTTAAGAACGTCAACCTTGGAGCATAACCAGAATCAATATGCAGATAACATGTTATCAAACCATATCCATAGCTTGATCAGCCTGTCACTACCATTAAAATGTGATAAAAATCACTTGTACAGCAAATTGCAATGTGAGGGGTAACATATGGCTCCAACTACGAGACATGTGCTCCCCTTGGGAGTGCATGAGAACCCCATAAACTCTGCAATGCACTTGTTAGCTATGACCATTAAAAAACAAACACCACATCACATCATGTTTTTTTTTTCACAATAGTACATCAACCTAATGCTCATGCAAGAGCTTATTTATTCTCCTACCTACCTGCTGTAAGCATGAGAAGTGAGCATGTTAGGTGAGATCATACTATCAACCCCTATTTTGTACGGGTGTCCACGTGTGATTCTGATCACATTCTTTAGGGGTGACTTTGTTCCAATGATGATGCTATTTGAGGAAAATATGGATTGCTCTGATGAGCATAACCAGCCCTAAAACTCAGTTCTATTCAATTCTATTGGGTGAAACCAGCAAGGAGAGTCCTCAAAACCCAAATCTGGACGCCTTTCTCTATGTAAAAAGATGGATGGAGCAATTCTGGGCAGTATTTGGGGTGTAAACAGCCCTAAAACACAGGACTGTTCCTTAAAAAAGCAGGTCTGGGCCTCAAACAGCCTTCAAGCAGCTGAGAACTCATGGAGCAGCAGTCAAATTCAGCCTTAGAGCAGATCTGAGCACTTTTAGGGCAGTTCTGAGCACAGACAACTGTCAAAAGTCATGTAGCAGCCATTGAAAAATGATGAACAGCAGGCTTTATGAAATTCTGGGTGAAATTGGAAGGATGAAATGTCATGCATTTCTAATTCTGGGCATGAGCAGCATTGAAGAACCTCGTCTCCATACCCTATTGCAGCAACAAAGCATCTCTTCTTGCAGTTCTGTGCATATATGGCAAGTCTCGGCATGTATTCACCATCAAGCAGGCCTCAAACAGCCTTAAAACAGTGGAGAAAAGACCTTGTTCTTGTACCCTTGGACAACAAACAGCATTTATCCTCAATTCTAACCTTGATAAGGTATCCCGGGCAAAAATTTCTCCAGCAATTGGCAGTCCTGTGCACAAGAAATGGAAACAAGGAAGGTTTATGGGGTGCTGATTGTATGTTCTCTGCCTTCATTCCATCAACAACATTCAGATATTCCATTTTTGGATGTTACTTATTGAGATGGTCCACTTTGGAGCTTTTTCACATGGTTCATACCCTGTTTTATGATGGATGTGTTTGTATTTGGAGGCTGCTTTATAGAGTGGCGTTTTTGCATTTAGATGACATCTTGGTCTAATTTGGTCACTTGGTGGCATAGCTTATGAAGAAAGCAGCCTTTGGAGGTGGCTTGTAGTCAACATTGATTGATTGAGCTTCCAAGTGGACCTTGCTAGATGAACAAGTTATCGATTAGAGCAAATTTGGTGTCTAAAATGGGCCTCCTAAAGAAAATAATAAAAAAAACACGTCACTTTTAGAAAGATAACTCAGAAGGTCCTCATTATAGTTTTGATGTGGTGTGATAAAGAGGACATAAGAATTTTGTAGATTTTTCACAAGTTTTAGCCTCCAGTTATAAGTTAAAAAATTTGTTTCAGTTTATTGCAAACCCAGAAATTTAAATGCTGGAAATAAACATAAATTTCAGACTTAATAACACTGCTATAACTTTACTTTTTCATGGACAGAAAATAAAAAATATGCACGCCATTCAACACACAGTATTCAGAAATTTGTGGCCAATGGCCTTGGAAAAACCCACAAGGGAAAAACCGGTTAGAGAGAGAAATTTTTTATTATTAGGAAATTTACAGCAAAACTTAGAAATTTTCAGACCAACTTATCTCAACCCGGAAGAGAAAATTTCTGCCTCGTTTTCCGTGCCAAACACGAAAAATCAAACTCAATTTTTTTTCCTATTTTCTGCCTCGATTTCTGTGCCGCTGTATGGACTGACTGTACTAACCTCGAAATCCGTGCCCAAGGAATTTTTTTCTAGAAATTCGTGCCCAGAAATCTGCCTTGAAAATCGTGCCTACTGCTTCGAAAACCGTACCGTATGGACTGTACAGACCAGCAATAAATGCTGTTGTCCTCTTGAATTCCGTGCCCTCTTTGCTGCTGTCCTTTCCCTTGATTTGCGTGCTGCAATTTTTTTTTCTCTAAAAAAATGGAAACTTTCTCTCTCACCTCTCTCCTTCACTTCAATCTGCAAAAGTGAGGAAAATGACCTTCCCTTCCCTTTTTGAGAGAACCCTAGGGTTCATCTAATCTAACGGTGGAAANTAAATGCTCACATTTATTTCTCATAAATATTAATTTCACTCACCCACTTAAATTTATCAAAAAGTGACTTTACTCTCTAAAGTCAAATTAAATGCTCCATTTAAGTCATTTAATGCAAGGGTCACTTTATTTCCCCTCTCTAAGTGACTAAGGCTAAAGTTACCTAGGGAAACACTTTCCTAGGTACAAAATTAACACTCCCTCTTACCGAGGAAGGTGTTCTGCACCACTCCCAACTTGTCTCTGAAGAAGACAAACTTGCCCCTCCCTAAAGATTTCGTTAGAATGTCTGCAACCTGCTCATCAGTGGAAATGTATTGTAAAGATACTGCACCTCTCTGAACATAATCTCGGATGTAATGATATCTGATCTCAATGTGCTTTGACCGATCATGAAATACTGGATTCTTAGAGAGATGGATGCAACTCTGATTGTCACAGTAGATCACCGTAGGCTTCAGCTCCTAACCAAATAAATTCACCAGCAACTTGCGAAGCCACAAAGCCTCGTAGCTGGCCTGATTGGATGCCGTATACTTGGTCTTTGCAAAACTCAACGCAACAGACTTTTGCTTCCGATTGAACCACGACACTGCTGCTGAGCCCAAACTAAAACAACATCCGGAAGTGCTCTTCCGGTTTGCCACACTACCTGCCCAATCTGAGTTTGTAAAACCAACCAATCTGATCCCATTTGACTTCCCGTAGTTCAGACCAAAATCCACTGTCCCTGCTAGATAACGTAACACATGTTTTGCAGCTACCCAATGCACACTCCTAGGCTCAACCATGAATTGACTAAGAGTGTTCACTACAAAACACAAATCTGGCTGAGTGTTGACCAGATACATCAATGACCCAATGAGCTGACGGTATAAAGTAGGATCCACCAACTCTCCCTCAGAAGCATGAAATTTCTTCTAGTTGGTGATCATTGGTGTCGACATAGGCCTGCAATCCTCCATCCCGAATTTCCTAGGAATATCAACCGCATACTTTCCTTGTCCCAGGAAAATATATCTAGGCTCCTGCCAAACCTCCAATCCCAGAAAATAATGCATCAACCCAATATTTGTCATCTCGTACTTTGCTGCAAGATTCTTCTTGCAAGCTGCAATGGGTCTCTCTCCCCTTGTGATAAACGAGTCATCAACTTATAGTAGAAGAATAAGCGGATCATCTCCAACCATGATGAAGTAGAGATTCAGATCTGCTTCGCTCTTTTGAAACCCCATACTCAGCAAGTAAGAATCGATCTTGGAGTACCAAGCTCTAGGAGCTTGCTTCAACCCATATAGGGCTTTCTTCAACCTTCAAACATGAGACTCTCTCTCATGAATCTCAAATCCTTGAGGCTGCTCAACATAAATCTCCTCTTGTATGATCCCATTGAGAAATGTGGTCTTCACATCCATTTGATGGATCTTCCAACCTATTTCCGCTGCAATGGAGATCAATGCCCTGATAGAAGTATACCGAGCAATCGGCGCAAAAGTCTCATCATAATCAATGCCCTCAACCTGTGAAAACCCCCACGCTACAAACTTGGCCTTGTACTTCTCCACACTCCCATCCACTGTATGCTTTAGCTTGTAAAGCCACCGAGAAGTCACCACTGACTTCCCCTCGGGTTTTGGAACTATCTCCTATACATCATTCTTCACGATGGAATGGTACTCATCCATCATGGCATCTCGCCAAACTGAATGCCGGGAGGCCTCCTCAAAAGTAGAAGGCTCAGAATCACGTGTACTAGCCACCAACAACATGCCTAATCTGTCAGGCATCTTGATGGCCCTCATTGAATCCCTATGTGTCCCAACCTTCATAGCGTCCTTCAAAGTCTCTCGAAGCCACTTAGGCTTCTTCTTCCTTGAAGACTGCTCCCACACTAGTCAGTCCTCATCTGAAGAACTACCAAAGCTAGTACCCATAGTAACCTGTGAACCTGAAGCTGGTGTACCAACACAAGGTGTACCCTATAATCTTGATCTTGATCTCGATCCCCTGTACGGTGTACCTGTAATAGTAGACCCATCACTTGTCCCTGAAGACCTTGCTGGCTGAACCACTGAACCTGGTTAACCTGTGCTTGCATTGTGTGGTCCTGTAACCCCGAAAACCTGTGATCTCGACTGCTGCGCTGATGGAACCTGTGCAACAACCTGAGGTGCAAGAACCTGTTGCTCTCCTTGCTTTGACTCTCTCAACTTCCTGAAGGCCCACTTCTCCTCAAACTTCACATCCCTTCTCACCACCACTTTCCTCTGAGAGGAAAGGTAAATACAGAAGGCCTTCAAAGTCTCATCATAGCCCACAAAGATGTCCTTCTCTGCAATGGGCTCGAACTTTGTCCTCTTCTCTGAAGGGACATGAGAGTAAGTCAAACTACCAAATATCCGAAAATTGCTAACTTCAGGCTTCTTGCCTGAAAAACACTCCTCAGGTGTCATGTTCCCCATGTCACGATGGGGACTCCTGTTCTGAAGATATACAACTGTGTTGCAAGCCTCAACCCAGAGAAAGAAAGGAAGAGACTGGTTATGTAACATAGCTCTGGCTGCTCCAACAATGGACTTGTTCTTCCTCTCTGCTACTCCATTCTGCTCTGGAGTATACGGAACTGTCAACCGTCTCCTGATACCCTCCTGTTTGCAAAATCCATCAAACTCCTTGGAGGTATACTCACCCCCATTATCCGATCTAAGAACTAAGATCTTCCTCCCTATTTGGTTCTCCACAAGAGATTTGAACTCTTGGAACCTTTGCAAGACTTCCTCGGACTTCTTGCTCTTCAGAAAGTAGATTCAGGTCTTCCTGGAATGGTCATCAATGAATGTCACATAATACTCGTATCCTCTCAAGGAAATAGAAGACATCGGTTTGCACAAATCTGAATGTATCAAGTCAAGGACCCCTACTGACTTACTATCACCGCTCGGAAAAGCAGTCTTGGTGTACTTTCCCAAAGCACACCCCCTGCACACATTACTCTGCCTCAAACCACCCGAAGGTTAGATGCTGCAAGTGAGCCATCCTCTTATGCCAAAGTTCACACAGCTTACTGCCGCTGGTATGTGCCAAGGCATGTTGAGGCTGAAACAAGAGCCTATATAGTTTCCTGCATCTAACTCCAATAGCAACTGAAGTAGATGGTCCTGCAGTCTTGGGAAACATATGCACATGTCTGTTTAGAAAGGACACCCTAAGACCCTGATCCTTGATCATGGAAACTGACACTAGGTTTTTCTTCAGCCCAGGTACATACAATACATCTCTCAACACCATGGGACTCATGGACTCCCTCTGAAAGGTAATGGTCCCACACCCAACAACTCTGACTGCTGAGTCATCTCCCAACACCACCTCCACATCTGTCTCTATTTGTGAAAGATCGGAGAACATCTCACGAGCACCTGTCATGTGGCTCGAGGCTCCGCTATCAATATACCAAGTGCTAGAAATAGATGCACTATAGGAATGGTTTGTCACCAGGGAAAACTCCCTTTGTCTATCAACATCCGCACTGGTGAGAATGGATGCTTTCTCTCTCAATATGCCCAGTGCACAGTGAAAACTCGCTTTGAAATCTTGCGACAAAGTCATCGACCACCGTTGAAGCTGCTGTCTGCTGCTGCTTCTTCTTCTTGTTTGGGCACTGCCCAACATAGTGTCCTATCTTGTGACATGCAAAGCACTTTATAGTGCTCAGATCCTTCTTCTGCCCATTCTGCTACTTGGCCCCAGCCTTCTTGGGACCCTTCTTGTTCTTGTTCTTCCCCTTTGCTGTCAATGCCACATCCTCCTCATCTTGCCTACTAGTCGAACCATTGCACTGCAGAAAACCCCTCCGAGCCTCCTCCTGAACAAAATCACCACAGACCCTGTCCCATGATGGTAAGTTCTCTCTAGCCACCAAACCCTGTATAAACATAGCCCAAGGTGCTGTCACCCCATTCAAGGCTGTCTGCACTAGCTTAGGACCAGTAACAACCACCCCAACAACTGCAAGCTCATCTCTCACCTGAGAGATCCTAGTAAGATAAGCCATACAAACCTCTCCTTTGACCATCTTGATACTCTTTAGTTTCTCTCTCAGAACAGTCTTCCTATTCTCATTGGAACTCTCAAACAATCCGATCAAAGCACTCCACATCTCATGTGCATGATCCTTCGCTGAAATGTGAGGTATAACATGGTCTTTAACAACATCCATGATAATCCTCATGGCTTTAAGATCCTTCTTATTAAAGGCTGAATATGCTCTCGCATTGGTAGCAGCGGGAATATCAATGGGATTTGCCGTAGTGTTTTTGTCTACCTCCTCCCACAACTCGTTCTCTCTCAACACAAGTAATATCCGGGCCTTCCATGAGAAAAGTTCGCTGCCCCATCCAACCTATCCTCAGTTCTCAACCCAACAAAAGTCATTTTTCTCAAAGAACAAGTTTCAGCAAAAATGTACTACTGTCACAAGTTTTTCTGAATTCTGGAAATGACTTTCAGTCTACAAATATTTAGTTTTTTGCCTCACTCAGCTTTGATACCATGTAGATTTTTCACAAGTTTCAGCCTACGGTTATAAGTTAAAAAATTTGTCTTAGTTTATTACAAACCCATAAATTTAAATGCTGGAAATTAACATAAATTTCAGATTGAATAACACTGCTGTAACTTCACTTTTTCATGGACAGAAAATAGAAGATATGCACGCCATTCAACACAGTTTTCAGAAATTTTTGGCCAATGGCCCTGGAAAAATCCACAAGGGGAAAACCAATCAGAGAGAGAGATTTTTATTATCAGGAAATTTATAACAAAACTCAAAAATTTTCAGACCAACTTATCTCAACCCAGAAGAGAAATTTTTTGCCTCGTTTTTCGTGCTAAACAGGAAAAATTAAACTCAGATTTTATCTTGTTTTCTGCTTCGATTTCCGTGTCGATGTACAGACTGTACATACAGACCTCGAAATTTGTGTCTAGAATTTTTTTTCTCGAAAATTGTGCCTAGAAATCTACCTCGAAAATCATGTCTGTTGCTTCGAAAAATGTACTGTACGGATTGTACAGACCAACAATAAATGCTGTTGTCCTCTCCTCGATTTTTGTGCCCTCTGTTGCTGTCCTTTCTCTCGATTTGCGTGCTGCAATTATTTTTTGTTTCTCAGAAAAATGGAAACTTTCTCTCTCAACTCTCTCCTTCACTTCAATTTGCAAAAGTGAGGAAAATAACCTTTCCTTTCCTTTTTGAGAGAACCCTAGGGTTCATCTAATTTAACGGTGCAGATTAGATTAGATCAGTGGATGAGATTAAATGCTCACATTTATTTTTCATAAATATTAATTTCACTCACCCACTTAAATTTACCAAAAAGTGGCTTTACTCTCTAAAGTCAAATTAAATGCTCCACTTAAGTCATTAATGCAAGGGTCACTTTATTTCCCCTCTCTAAGTGAGTAAGTCTAAAGTCACCTTTGGGACCACTATTTTATTGGGAGATTGCAGGGACAGACTCTATGTCCTGAGAGGGCATATAGTACAACGAGGAGCAGGAGCAGGAGGGTGGCTATCAGAGTCAGGGAATGAGGATGGTGTTGCATCTGATAGATATGGTTCTGAAGAGGAGAGTGACTCTCTCCAGAGTACTGGCAGGAGGCTCAGCCAGTCCAATGATGGTACACATGAGCAGTTGGATGAGGCTCAGGTCAAGTCTCAGGCTTCAAAGTTTCGATATGGAGTAGAGCATCTGTTTTCGAGATTGATTCCAGAGCTGGAGGGAGTTGTTGCAGGAGTCAGAGATGGAGATAGTGCTGGTGACCTTCCTCGTTAAGAGGGAGTGTTAGAAAGTTAACTCTGAAGGTCCTCTTTATAGTTTTGATGTGGTGTGATAAAGATGACATAAGAATTTGTCCCTTGAGTGTTTATGTATAAAGTTGAGTTATATATAAACAAAATGATGTTTTGTACTTTATTGTATGGGTTTCATTTAAAAGGTTATTTAATAATTAAAGTGAGTTAATTATTAAATGAGGGTGCATTAAATGATGGCCCTAGATTTTGTAAATGCATCTCAACCATAGATTAGGTGGTTAGATGGTAGTTACATTTTTTAAAGTATAAAAGTAGGGTGAAAGGACAAATTAATGACACCATCAATGAGGAGAGAGAGAGAAGAGTGAGAAGAAAGAAGAAATGCCCTAGAAGATTGGCACATTTCCCAAGGTAAGCAACATCACAAATATCGAGGCAGAATTCGTACAACAACATTTAATGCAGTCTGACAGTTTCGTATAGGCACATGTGGGCACGAATCTTGAGGAGGCAGATCGTACAACAGACTAACAAGCCGTACAACATTTATTGTTGGCTGTGGCACGATTCCCATGGCAACATTTAATGCAGAAAGTACAGTCTGTACTGCCATGTGTCGCAAAAAGTACAGTTCTGTATAGACACGTGTGAGGCCATACAACAGACTGTACAACATGATATTTGCACGGAAAGTGAGGTCTTTGTTGTTGTTTTAGTTTGGATGAATTTGTCAGTAAGGGATGAAGAAATAATTTTCCTGTGTTGTTGGAAAAGGTTCTGAGTATTCTTCTTTAATGGAAATTTTCTCTTTCTAGGGTTTTCTCTAGGAGTTGGGGTTTTGCCCAGTCTTTGACCAAAAATTTATGTGTATTCATGTGTGAATGATTGCTTTAGCATTGGGAAATTCTTGATTATGGTGATTTATATTTTAAATTCAAGAAATAATTTTTAGTCATAAACCCTAGTTAATAAAGTGTTTGACTTAATGTGTAAATGAAAAATTCCATATTAATGTCATTGAATTTCTTCAGTCACACTAAAAATATGCCATGTCACACTAAGTTAAAGGTGTTATCTAGTGAAGGTCAAGTTATATTGTCTCATAAATAGTAGTTGACAAGTATGGTGGGTTAGTATAAAGGTTAGATTCTTGTGCACATAATAAATGATACAAGGTTTTAAAACTCGGAATCGGGAGTTGAATCGGTCGAGGGTCAACTCGGACTGGAACCGAAACCGGTAATGAACCAGAGCGGTTTGATTTCAATGAATCGGGCTATTAAATAATACAAAAAAAAATTACAATTTTAATGACAAAAATTAAATTTAACATTCCAAAATATGATTTCAAGCCATTAGATGATTAGAGACATAATATCCAAAGTCTACTCACATATATATGGTATACTTGCCAATGCATGTGAGCTAGGCATGTCATGAAAATCACAATTAATTGTTTATGAATCTACACCTAATGCTGAGAAGTCCGCCTACTAACCTGACATGCTTCTTTCATAGTCAAGGGAAATATATAAGTTCTAGAGGTAGGAATCAACATAGAGGATACATCTATCACTAATAAATTCTAATTGAATGCATGCCAACATATTGTTACATTTTCTTTCTCACGGAGTTTGGATACTCAAATTATTCATTGAACTGGCTCTCTTGAATTATGATGGTTAATGATAATGCTTTAAAATATAGATACAAGATTTGGATAAGGTGACTACCAAGCAAAGAGCCTTATAAACTACTAGGTGTAAGTATGCATATAATCTCTGATAACTCCTAATGATAATTTTTATGACAATTAGTAAAGCTGCAATTAGTCACGGGGGCTTCACTTGTTGACCAATATCATATCACGTTAGTTCATATTGTGGGTTTTAAAATTATCAAAAATCGAACCAATATATTGCAGGTATTGGGGGGATGAGGGGTTTAAGGTGGGGGTGGGTAGGGTGATTTATAGGGATTGAGGTATAAAAAGGGGTGGGGAGGAGGTTTCAACAAAAAGAGTTTGGGTCAATATCTCTCAAAATTAAGGGTATTCTTTAATATCCCACGATCGCACGTGCTATGTAAGAGGTTCACTAAGTGAAGTCCCTGTGCAATTAGTGTCGAAGTGTAACTTGAGTGTCAAGTTACCACTCACGACAAAGGTAACCGATGTTAAGAACTTATGAGTGAAATGGGAGGGAGGGGGGTCTCTTTGATAGCCTTAGCATGCATTTTAGGGTTAGGTAATAAGTTTGTTTTTTAAAATTTTTATATAAAAATCAAAATTTAAATGTTTTTTTTTTACCTCGAAGAGGCATTTCCCAGTTGGCGGGTCGGTTAGTTACGGGCCAAGCCGGCTAAGACCAGTTTGGTAACGAACCGATCGGTTCATACCTTGATTTGTCCGGTTCGTTATTGAACCGATCTTCGGTCTAGTTTTTGGCCCGGTTCGAACCGCCCAGTGTGTTGGCTGGTCAAACCGACTGGTTCTGGTTTCTGTTTGGGCGGTTTTTTAAACACAAATGATAGAGTGGCAACGTTTTTAAATTTATATTATAATTTATTTTAATTTATTATAAATCTTCTTGCGTACACAATAAATGATATAGTGGTAAATTTTTTAAATTTATATTATAATTTAGTTGAATCTTTTTATATATTTAATAAAATCTAAAAAAAAGCTAAAATTATAATGAAAAAATATAATTATAATAATACTAAAACTAAGCAATCATTATTATTATTGTATATTTTTTTTTATTAAAAATTATGTGTTACCACGTATGTGTTTATGTGGGTAAGATATTAAAACACTAAATAAAAATAATAATCAATATCTATTATTATATATTATATAGCTTTTCATAATATGATATTGTTTTTTTACAAGTTGTATATATAAAATGAAGATTAATAAGAAATTACCGAACACTAGTATGTATCCTAAATAAGAAAAGAGGAGAGAGAAAAAATATTCTTTCGGTATTTTTGCGATAACTTGTGCTCTCAAACTTAGAATTGGGCCCTCTTGGTACCATTGGAAAGGTCTTAACGAGAGTTACAACTTTCATGTTTTGAGTTTTACAAGATTCCGTACTGATTTTCCAAGGCGTACATTTTAGTATTTATGGGAGAAAAACATTTAAAGTTAATTAAATATTATTTATTTTCTTTTTAAAACTATTTAAATGGATTTGGAATTAATTTTCTCCCATTTAAAATTAAATATTATTTATTCTTCTTTTTAAAAGATTAATTATATAAATGTTTTTAATATTTCATAATTACTCCACTATCATTTTAATTAATATAATATTTATCTTTTAAAGGACTTGGAAATGGCGAGAATATAAAATACTCTATATTTATTAGTTCAAGTATATTTATTGTATTTTGAGATGAACCTTTCACAATCTTAACCAAGGTGAGGTTTAAAAGGAGTTAACTATTGTCAAATAAAAATATGACACATAAGCATCATATCTCTAACTCAACCATAATGGTTGACCAAAGCTATTGAAATTCTATTGGTTTGAGAAATCCAACTCATCCATGGCACATTTTTTTATAAGGCCAATTTTAGACACCAATTTTGCTCTAATGTTTGAGGAAGCTTTCAAAGGCTAGGAGGTGGACATCTTGGTTGCTTAGAGACTTGGCTTGTTGAAGACCCCACTTGAAAACAGGCTTTGAGGTTGTCTTGTGGACATTTCCTTTGGAGCACACTTCTTGAAGGGGCCTTTGGAGGCCATGTGGTATCATCCTAGCTTGTATTCCCTTGCTTGATGGAGAAGCCCCCTCATTTTGGGGCCTTATGTATCTCATGTAGTGTATATGTGGCTTTGATCACCATTTTTTATTGTATTAGACTAAAATTTAGTTGCTAAGTGGGAATCTTGTTGTATTTTACCCTACCCTAGGCTAGATCTAAGGAAACAATGATTATTTTATTGAAAGGAAGTTTTAGCCTCTCCTATAAATGGAAAGCTACCTTCTCATTTCATTTCATCGTTGTATTTTTGGAGCTCTCTCTCTTTTGGACCTATGTTGCAGGGGAGCGCCTTGCCCCCCTTGCCCCTGCTCCGGAAGCTCGCTTCCAACCAAAGCGTGGCCAAAGCACCCTCAAAGGGCACTTTCAAATCGCTCCCATTCGAAAGCGTTTTTGTAGAGTGCGCTTTCACTCCAAAAAATTCTCCTTGCCTCTGTCTCAGAGCGATGAGAGAGCGATCAACAGTGTTCGCTCCCTGAATGCTCTCTCATTGCTTCGGTGCTTAAAAAAACGCTCATGATTTCGCTCCCAGCGCTCCCAAAATTGCTTCGGTGTCCAATCTGTGGTTTGAGTAGGGGAAACCCATTTTTGTCTTTTTTGGAGGGGTTTGCTTGGACTTTAAAGCACCCCCCAACCTCATTTGACTTCATTGTTGCCATTTGGTTCATGTTTGCAAGGGTTTGTGGAGCTTGGAGTGAATTTGGAGATTTGGTGAAGAGTTTGGAGAGCAAAAAGAGAGATTGAAGGGTGCCATTTGCAATAGCTTCAAGGGGAGATTGAAAGCTGCCATAGGGTTCAACCACCATTAGCGAGCCAAAGAGGTAGGCTCTCAACTCATTCTTGTTTTTTATTTCCTTATAAACTTGTATTTGTTTATGGCTTGAATGCTTGTAGGTTCTCTTCTCCTACTCTTTCCTAAACCTTCTCCCTCATTCCATTGCAGGGAAAGAGTTATTCTCCAAATCTCTAGAAGACTACAAGCATGGTGATGGGTATGTCAATGTGGTTTCTCCTTTTGGTTCCATTGTTTATTATGATGGTATTGATTGGAAACTGGAGGAGAAATGATGAAGAGGATGAATAAGTGGGTAGTGGCACATATCATGGACAGGTGGGAGAGGAAGAGGAGGATGAGGAAAATGATAGTGATGGAGGTGATGGAAGGAAAACTAAAGATAACCAAACACCCTTGTGGAAATATGTCACAAAGCTTGTAGGAGGGATAGCGGGTGGAACCACAAAATTTACATGCCCCCATTGTGGAGTAACTTACATTGGTTCATATACCAGTGTGAGAAAGCACTTATGTGGGGTTATGCCATGGGAAGAAAATAAGACTATAGGAGTCAAAACTTGTACACAAGTGCCATCAAATGACAGAGCCAAATATAAGAGGGAAGAGGAGGAAGCACAATACCTATCCAAGAAAATAAGGGTTGAACATGATACCACAAGCTCACATAGAACATTTAGTGCTCAATCCCCATCCACCCGTGGCAGTGGATTCTCTCCCTCACATTTAGGGCATAGAACAATATCAAATTTCCTTGACCAAGGTGGTAGGGACGATGTGGATGCAAAAGTGTTTCGATTTCTCTATGCATGTGGCATACCATTCAATGTTCTTCGCTCACCCTATTGGCATGAAATGGTTGAAGCCATTCGAAGTGCCCTTGCAAAATACAGGAGCACCAGGTATGACAAAGCTAGAACCCTGGGACTTGACAAGGGAAAAGCTAAGATCCAAAATGCTTTGGGGTAGTTCACAAATTCTTGGAATGAATATGGGGTATCCATTGTATCTAATGGTTGGACAAATGTAAAGGGAAAGCCATTGATAGATATCCTTGGGGTGTCCGCCAGTGGTGCAATTTTCCTTTCATCCCATGACTACTCAAATTGGTTCAAGTCAGGCATCAATATTGTAGAAGCCTTAATTAAAACCATTGAATCTATTGGGCCATACAATGTCATCCAAGTCATCACTGTTAATGCTGCTAATTGTAAAGCAACGGGAGCAATCATTGAGGATAGATACCCCAACATATTTTGGTTCGAGTGTTTGGTTCACACATTGAACTTTTTGATGCATGACATTATTAAGATGAAGGAGAATAATTATAAATGGATTGGTTCATTGTACAATAAAGGCAAGCACATGATAAGATTTATTACCAATCATAGTAATGCCCATCACATTTTTTGCAGTCACTCAAGGTTGGAGCTTTTGAAGCTTGCGAAGACTAGATTTGTTAGCTATTACCTTACCTTCAGGTGCCTTTTGAAGGTAAGGGAGGCATTGGCTAGTATGGTATAAAGTGATTCATGGCAGGTTTTGAAAGACAAGGCTGCATCCACATCTGAGAGCAGTTAATTTCAGGAGATGGACATCGTTCTTGATGGTCAGTTTTGGGTGAGTGTTAGGCATGTGTTGCAATTCACCAAGCCCATTTATAACATGATTTGGTTTGCAGATACTGATCAACCGATAATTGGGGAGGTGTATGAGCAAATGGATAATTTGCCAGGCCAAATAAAATATATCGTTGAGCCAAAAGAAGCCATCTTGTATAAGCATATTCAAAAGCATGTTGTCAAAAGGTGGGATAAACTTAATGTTCCACTCCATGCCTTAGCCTATGTCCTTACACCAAAATATTATTCTCCATCTTGGTTGGCCAAACTGACACCTGGGGGTGGGGTCAGGAGAAAACCCCACACAGATCCAGAAGAATAAGCTGGGTACATGCAAGCTATAGACAAGTTGGTCCTTGATGAAGAGGATAACACCATATTGTGTGCTGAATTGAGGAAATACCTTAGTCAACATGGGGTGTTCGCTAGTTTGCATGCAAACGAAGATCGAGATAGATTGGTTCCTATAGTGGTGGAACATGTATGGTTCTGCCACCACAGAGTTGCATAAATTGGCCATCAAAGTGCTTTCACAGGTGGTTATCAGTTCTTCTGCAGAGAGGTGTTGGAGAACCTATAGCTTCATCCACAGTGTGAAAAGAAACAACCTTAATGAAAACTGGGCAGAAAGCTTGGTTTTTGTACACTACAACTTGAGGTTGCTGTCTCATTATTGCAAACGTGCCAAAAGTGATAGATCATATCTCACTTGGGACAAAAACCCAAAGGATAACAATTTGGAGGATGGAGCCATGGTTTTAGAGCGCTTGGAAGTTGAACTTTTGGGTGATGATGATGGTGACTATGCAACAACAACAACAACAGAGATGCCACCCCCTTCTAGTAGTAGTGTTCGACCTATCCCACCTGTACCATTTTCCTTTAGCTTCACAACCTCCATCCTCTTGTGGGGGTTGTGTAGCTATTGGACGTGGTTCACGACCACTTCCACCTACTCAAGATAAGGATGCTAGTAGTGCTCAAAGATCACATGGAAAATAAATTAGAAGTTTCCTGTAGCAAGAGGAAATATTAGTGCTTGTCGTTTTCTAGTTTCTCATTACTTAGCAAATTGTAACCATTGACTCTTTACTATTTCTTATGGTGACTATGACTAGTATATATTTTGAAAACATTATATGAAACTTGAACCTACCTTTGAATTGCATTGCTTGAAACTTTTGCACTATTGATCACATAATAGCATATTATAATTATTTGAAATTTGGGCATTACAAATGAATATGTGCCCTCCATTACATCTATGAAGGGTTGGAGACCCAGTGCACTTGCTCTTTCTAGGTTGTCTTTGAAGCAAGCCCCTCTATGTTAGTGACCTATTGATTCCATTTGCCTCGGGTTGGATTGGTATTGGTCCTTTGAAGTGGGTTCCCTTATTCTCTCATCACCCATTATATATCTCTATACTGAAAATCTTTGCTAGGGAAACCCTTTTGGAATCACCTTGATCCTCATTGTCCTTTGCCATAGTAAACCTTAACCGTAAGGAACACTCCTCCTTGAGTTGGAGAAGAGCCAACCTAAAGTGAGAGGGGATAAGTCTGGTGACATTGGCTTGTTTCCCCTGGTTCTCTTGGGTAAGTGTGCATCTTTGGTACTTTATACGAACTAAGAATAATTTTGTAGATTGTTATCGACTAGGTTTCACCTAGTTGGACTTTCAGTGAGCCACTAGTGATGAACCATATACTTGTTCATATTCAGAGTTTAGAAGTCCATTCAGGCTTTCATTGCTCTTTTATTTTTTGTACCACATGTTCATACCCCTTCGGGGAAGTTGTAATAAATGTACTAACACGACCTTCTTTTTTGTAAAGGACGTGGCTTCTTAAGACTTAAATGTCAATTCGATCATTCCAAGGTGTTTTTTCCCTTGTCAATTATGCAATGCTGAATAAGCGATGTATAATTTTTGAGTTTTTCATCACTCCTCAAAAGCTGGAATGGTCATCTTGGCGGCTAGGCCTTAGGAGGTTATTAAAGTTCATGTGTCAATGTATATGAACATGCTAGGCATCAATATTGAGTTGTATGGACATGTACTAGGTCCCCCTAGAGTTTCGTCGGATTCCGAATAAAATAATATATATATATATTTTCCAATAAAGTGGTGGAGGGTGCAACACTAGGACCTCCCGGGAGGTCACCCATCCCAGAGGGTGCAACATTAGGACTTCCCGGGAGGTCACCCATCCCAGTACTACTCTAGCCCAAGCGCGCTTAACTGCGGAGTTCTGATGGGATTTGGTGCATTAACGTTAGTATGATCGCACCCCCCCCCCCCTCTCTCTCTCTCTCTATTTTTAATCTGTTTCTTAAGCCATTTTTTTAATGGTTTAATTAAAAAACTTCAAAATGTAATAATTGGTGGGTTCAGAGTTCGTTTTTGGCGTGGATATGCTCGTTTTCACACTCAAAGGAACATCTTTACTCAAGGGACCACTTTCCATATCAGTCAAGCGACCAGAACATCCTATCAGGCATTATTTCGCTATCAGAGCATCAAAATGACATTTAAATGCCAAAAAACGCATCATTTTGGCATAAGTCAAAATAGTGGAAAAGTCAAAATTATTAAAACATTAGTGGATGGGGTGACATGTCATGGGTCCCCCATAGTCATATGACCCTCCTCCACATGAATACTTGTTAAACTTTGGTTATAAGTTGTGGTAGTGAATAACTATGAAGAGAAATCGTAAATGGTTTGGAGGGTGACGTCAAACCCTTGTGGTGGTAGTGAATAACAAAGGTGGACCCCCCTTTACACGTGAAGCTACGAAATACTTTGGTGATTCATCAATAGGGATATACCATGTGACTCTTTTTGAAGATTAAGTGAATCACTTCATGATTGGGGGAGCGCCTACCATCTCAAAATGTACGAGTTTATGCCATTTAAAGCGTGACCAATGGTTTAGGTGGAGAACCTCTCAATCACATCCCACATTTCACTCTTATCGACTGAAATTCTTTTGCCAGTGTTGGTGGTGCCCCCTTGGGCTTCCTTTTGCTATAAATAAAGCTGTTCTCGTCTCTTTCAAACTAGTTGGAATTGTACGGGGAAGAGCTAACTATTGTAATTGTTATTTATCTTCTGAAATAAAGAGACTTTGGAGGTCAAAATTTTGTTGTGCTTTGGTGGAGTGAAGTTTTTATCCTCCAGCTGTATCGAGGTAATATGTGTTTGATCCATTATGCATGCAATGAATCAATTGTAGCTTACTGAAAAGATTGTTTTCAAATTTGGTAATGTAGTGTAGTCATTTTGTTTAATGATCTAAGCTACTGAGTAGTGGGTATAAATGTTTCAAAGTTTGAGTGAATGATTCATTTGTTTATAAATGCCTTTATATTATTTTATTGAAAATATATGCTCCTACAATTGATCTTGTGTGCACAAGTGTGCGATTTGCAGCTTGCTGTGATAAGAGACGCCGAGTTTCTTGTTTGATCCTTCCCTTCTTCTTGTCTCTAACCTTGTTTGCTGCAGATAAAAGGTTCCTAGATACACCACATGTGAAGCTTCAAGGACACTCTTATTCCAAGCTTTCTCCCACTTTCCCTCTCCCGATCTTTTATTTTTTCAATCGTTCTGGTTCTTTTATTAAAAAAACATTTAAGATCTAGAATTAAATTCATAATCATAGATAGATGTTAGATTGCGTTTTATTATAGATCTAGCTAAAGTTTAAAGGAATAATCATTTCTTAGTTCAGATCTAGGGTTTAAGCTATCTTATTTCAAGCCATTAGTAGGAGAAAAACTAAAAGCTTGTTTTAAAGGATAGTAGTTGCTTCAATTTATTGTTCGACAAGTTAGTGCCTTGATTTATTTGCTCTCCTTAAGAAGCAAATAAAGACCCTGAGAAAGTAGCTTTCTAGCTCACTTTCTCAGTCATTTTTATCTAGTTTTTTCATTCTGTGTAACTCAGAATTTTTTTGGCAAACTTTGGAAGTTTTCCCATAGCACTCTTCAAGTGCTTTTGGGCACATTCCACTAATATTTGTTGGCTGTTTTTTGCAGGTTTGCGATAAAAGAGAGGGAAACTTTGGCAAATTTTCACAAAATGGACAAAAAGGAAGACAAACAAAGCTTCCCCTCACATAAAAATTATTTTTTTACAAGTTGTAAGACTTTGGATCCCAATTTGAGGACCAAAGTGCACTTTCTTCTGCATCATTGTAAAAGCAAAATAAAGTTTGAGTAGGCCCATTAGAGCCTGGTCCCCATCCCCCCTGGGGGGATTTGTGTTGGTGTCCTTTTTTTTGTTTTCTTTATAGGCTGTTAGTGTAGTTGTTTTCCTTTATCAATTCATGTTTTATTTAAGTTTTTTTTTGCAACAGTAATCTGAATACTTACCCACTGCACTATATCGAAGAACCAGAAGGAAAAAGATTTTGAGCAATGTAGTAATTAGAGAACTTTAGTTTTCATGTATTTTTGAGTTTAAAATAAACCCCCTTGCTTTCTTGAGTACAGGTTCATGGATAAGGGCTTGCCCGAGTACTGAATTTGGAAAGAGACTCTTGGGATTTATCTTTGTAATCAGAAAAAACTTGTTTTAAAACATTTAAAATTTACAAGGCCTTCATCCTCGTATGCTCTACTTCCACTGCAGTTTCGTTTGATCAGTTGGTAGTATCAGAAAGGGATTTAGGTGACTAGCTTAATTAGTTTCCCACTTCAAATAAATTCTCCCTAGGCGAAAATCCAACACCTCAAATCAAGCCGTTGCGGTGGCAAGATCCACAAAGGAAGCGGGAACAACTGGGCAGTGACCTCGAGACACCGTTAGGATACACCCTTGCTGGTGTACTATTGAACAAGTCTGAGAGACTCCAACCAACCCACATATTCCTTGCAGGGAGCTGCATTGGTTAATGTTTTGGACATACTCCCTGTACCTCCGGGTAGCTTGGGAGTTCCCATCCCCTAAGCCAATCAAGATCATTACCACATAAAAAAAATCAACCAACAATTTACCTACTCCTTAATCCACTCATCTAATTAATCTTAAAACTTACCAACGAGACATTGCAATACTTATTTGAGACTACAACAACAACCCTCATACACAAGAACTCCATTTCACTGGCATTGGTCTTCCTCATTTTATATTGGTTAAATCAATTTCCGCATATGGTCATGAATGGTGTTTGAATGATAAATGATGTTGTTGTTATAATTCATATTTCTGTAGTAACTCATTGTTAAGATCTTAACTCTTTTCACACTTAACTCCTAGATTCAATTATTTCTTTCATAACGTAAAAGCTTTAGATTTTACTTTTCTTAGGGCCCACCCCCCTTGGCTTCGCTAGGAGTTGACCTAGACGGAGGAGTTGAGTATCAGGTGACAACAGTTGGCTCAAGCTTTGCCCCTAAGGTCGCACCTAGTGGCTTGAAGATTTTTTCCACGTTACCTGAGGTACAAACTAGGCGGCAACATTTTGGTGCCGTTGCCTGGGATAAATATTTCTATTCTTAAAATACGACTTTTGAGTTTTCATTCTTGCTTTCGTTTGATGAATGTCGTAGTTTAATCAACTTACTCAGATCATTTGGCGACTCCACTACCTTTAATTTTACCAAGGCATTCTACAAGAAGAAACTTTGAAGGCTTGCTTCAGTTCATTCTTGAGCCTGAAAAGGCTTACCATAGGAGCAAAAGCAAGCTAGCTTCTCGTAAGATCCTTGATGATCTTTCGTTTGAGTCAATCTTAGATATTCACCTTTTATTTGTTGATACTTCTCAATCAAATAATTCACATAGTACTATGGGTACTTTGTTTAAGCCTCTGGATTATTTTGCCGTAATTGCGCAGCCTCATAACATCCCAGATAAAGCCATTGAGAAGGTTCCATCTTTTTGTGGAAACGATGCTATAACTGCTAAGTCTCATTTGTTGGTTTTTTCATAGTGCTACAATAAATGGTGTCACAACGTCAACCATGAAGATGTAAAGATGAGGTTGTTTTCCTTATCTCTTGAAGCTGATGCCTTTGAATGGTTCACCTCACTGGATGACGACATTATCAAGACCTTCAAGGAATTTGAAACTGCTTTCAATAAAAGATGGGGGGATAAGAAAGAGAAAAGGCACCTTTTGGCTGCCTTAACAAACACTAAAAAGAAGGAAAACGAAACCATAGAAGAGTTCAATAAAAAGCTCAGTGATATGGTGGGCAAATGCCCGACTGATATTAAACCGCCAGATACCTCAATTCTCATATATTACATAGAAGCATTCGAGGGAGATATGCGGTACCGACTTAGAGACAAAGAACCTGACGACCTGAAGAAAGCCATGGAAATAATTGAGAAGATAGACATAAACATGCAATCTGCAGGAAAGTCTAACATTCCAGGATTTGTTAGAGGCACCACTTCATCTTCCAAAACTCAGGATACCAGAGGAAAAACAATAGAACCTGAAGGAAATGATGAACGCAAGGAATCAATGAAAGAGGTTGCGGACACGATGAAACAAATGATGATAAATTGTACTTACCAAATGAATGCAATGCAAAATATGATAAACAACATGGAAAAAACATAGGTTTCTCAAAATCATAAAAACTTCCAATGTAGACAAAACTAGGAGTGGAAAAAGAAGTATCCTCCTTATGAGCAGAGACCTCCAAATCAACTTGAAACAAACAACATGGTGATTGATGAGGTTCCTCCCTATTGTCGGCCTTGTGATGAATTTCATGAAGAATCTACTTGTCCAAAATTCTGCTACATTATGGAACAAGAACAAATGGAAATGAATAACTTTGTAGGACATCCTAGAGGTCATGACTACCTAAACAATGTAGGGCAAGTTCATCGTATTTCAAAAGAAAAGTGGAAGCAAGCTAAGGAGTACAATCAGGAAAATGATAATGCTACTAAGATTTTTGGTGAAAAGCCTTCACCTGAACAGATTATGGAGAGGTACAAAGGGGTGGTTTATCAGAGAAAGAAAAACATGATCCCAACCAAGTCAAGTCAACATATGCCAAAGGTAGTAACTCCTCCCCCTTTAGATCTAAACATTGATTTGGGTAATTGGCTGTCAAGTGCTAAGATTTCTGTACCTGTAATTGAGATCCTCAAAATTCCAAGTCAAAGAGATATTTTCATGAAAACCTTAGCAGAACCTAAGGAAAACACTGTTGAAAAATTTGAGGAAACAACTACTGATAAACCTAAAGAGAAACTGGTCAACTCAAAAGAAAATGAGAAGGATAAACCTAAAGAAGATTTGTCCAAGAAACTGAGTAACTTCAATGAAGATGTCCCCATCATCTTGCATAGTAGGGATCCTAATAAAGAAGATCATCCTGCCTTATACGTTTATTTGATTGCAAAGAACAGATTGTTGCACAATTGCATGCTTGATTAAGGTGCATCATCAAACATCATGACTAGAAAAGTCATGGAACAAATGGGCTTAAGTATCTCAAGGCCATATAGGAATTTATGTGCCATGGATTCAAGAGAAATCGATGTTGTGGGTATAATTCTAAATTTCCCAGTCAAACTAGCAGCGCACCCTGACATAGGTGTAACCATGGACATAGTAGTCATCGATGTGCATGACAGATGGGCAATGTTACTATCAAGAAAATGGGTCGCCTCTCTAAGAGGATCTATTCAAATGGACTGGACTTACGCCATGATTCCTGCTTCTGAAGATGCACATATCAAATTATATAGAGAAAAGGAAAGAAAGTATCATGTAGAAGATCTTGATGAGCCAGATAATGAGTATATTTGTGAAACAAACAATCTTGAGAACCATGCAATCTATGCTAACTATCTTATACCCATTAGAGAAAAAGCTAATGATGAGTAATTTGATCAGCTATGGAGAATGAGTTTTGATGGACTTGTTCCAAGGCTGGGAAAGGGACAGGCATTGTTATAATTTCACCATCAAATAAAAATTCAATTTTGCATATAGACTTGAGTTTAATGCATCTAATAATGTAGCAGAGTATGAAGCACTATTGCTAGGACTTGAAATTGCTAAAGATATTGGAATTCATGTGCTCGTATTAAAGGTGATTCAGATCTGATTATTTCTCAAGTCAAAGGAACATTTGCATGTAAAAGTGAAAGTCTTAAGAAATACAGGAATGTTGTGTGGGACACTTGGAATTATTTTCGGGCATTGAACATTGTGGCCATCCCACGTTCTGAAATCTATGAAGCAGACGAACTTGTTGTGGCAACTTCAACTTTGGAATTTTCTGAAGAATATGTCAAAGGGGATGGGAAATTTGAAATAAACTTCAGACCTTCAATACCGGACAACATAAATAATTGGCGAGTGTTTAAAGATGATGGTTAGATTATAAAATTCATCAACATGCATGAGTTTTTCTACTGTCAGATAAATTTTCAGGATGAGAAAGATATTGATATCGAAGAAGAAGATCAACCTATGAACCGCATCCCAAAGAATGCCGTTGAATGGGAAAGTACTTTTGATAGGTAGGGCAGATATAAGAAAGGGGAAACGGTAAAACCTGTAGATTTCATAGAAATAAACATTGGTATTGATAAGGAACCAAGAAACATAAAAATTGGAAAAGGTACTTCTAAAAAAGAAAGAAAGGACTTGATTGATCTTGTAAAAGAATACAAAGATGTATTTGCTTTTACTTATGGTGAACTAAAAGCTTATCGGGATGATGTATTCCAACATACAATCCCATTAAGGCCTGAAGCTAAACCCTTTCGACAAAAACTTAGAAGGATAAATCCTAAGTTAGCATCCATTGTCCAAAAGGAGTTACAAAAGATGTTGCCTGCAAGCATTATTGCCCCAACAAGGCATTTCATCATGGTGTTCAAACTTGGTCGTAGTCAGAAAAAAGAATGGACAACTGAGATTATGCATGGATTTCCGAAACTTAAATATCTCGTGCATGAAAGACAATTACCCCTTGTTGGAATGGAAACCTTGCTTCAAAGAGTAACGGGGTTAGGGATAATGTCTATGCTGGATGGTTTCTTAGGTTACAATCAGGTGCTTGTTAAGAAGGAAGACCAACACAAGACTACGTTTACTTCACCTTGGGGAACTTTTGAGTACTTAAGAATGCCCTTTGGTCTTTCGAATGCGGGTGCTACTTTCCAAAAAGCCATGGATTATGCCTTCAATGAGCTAATTGGAAAAATTATAGAAATCTATCAAGATGACCTTACTGTTTTTTCCAAGGAAAGATCAGATCACGTAAACCATCTCAGAAAAGTTTTTGAAAGATGTAGAATGTATGAAATATCTCTAAATCCGGCCAAGTCAGTACTAGGGGTTGATGAGGGTAAATTATTGGGACACATCATTTCCAAAGATGGGGTCAAAATTGACTCGGAAAGGGTTGAGGTCATAAAAAGAGTCCTTTTGCCTACCAACAAGAAAGCCCTACAATCTTTTAATGGCCAAATAAACTTCATAAGAAGATTTATACCAAACTTAGCCAAGCTGATGAACCTATGCAGAATTTGCTTAAAAATGATGCTAAGTTTGAGTGGGACCAGGAAGGAAAAGAAGCTTTTGCATCCATAAAATATTGTATCTCTAGGTCTCCTGTTCTGATAAGTCCTGATTACTCCAAAGACTTCCGGATTTTCTCATTTGCATTAGAGGACACAATTGTCGGAGTTTTGTTGCAGAAGAACAAAGAGGGTTAGGAACAACCTATTGCATTCATGAGTAGATCCTTACAAAATTCTAAACTCTAGTACACTACCATGGAGAAACAAGCCTATGCCCTTGTCAAATATTTAAAACACTTCAGAACATATATAGGTTACTCCAAAGTTGTTGGCTATGTTCATCATTCAGCAGTGAAGGATATCTTATCTCAACAAGATTGCCTTGGTCCAAGGGGAAAGTGGGTATCAACGATCTAGGAATATGACTTGGAGATCAAACCCACTAAACTAATCAAGGGGCACGACTTGCCAAGATGATGACAGAGGGAAATGAACAAGCCTTAGGTATGGTCTATTAGAATAGTTCACCTACATCATCCATTTCAACAGGAATTCAACATCTTCAACAGCAACAATGGTATTCAGACATTATATTCTACCTCCTCAACCTAACATGTCTAGATCACCTAGTTGGCCAGAAAAGAAGGTCACGAAGATTGCAAGCTACCAAGTACTGCCTCACCTAGGAGGGATTGGGTTGGAAAAACCTTGATGGTCTCATACTTAGGTGTGTGGATGAAGAGGAATCTCAGAGACTCCTAGAGGAGTTTCATTCAGGATTTTGTGGTGGCCACTTTGCAGCAAAAACCACAGCTCACAAGATCCTTAGCCGGATACTATTGGCCCACTTTATTTACTGGTGTGCACAAGTCTATTAGGAATTGCTAGAAATGTCAACTTCTCACAGAAAAACATAAACTTGCTGCATTACCTCTAAAGCCTGTAGTAATCCAAGCCCCTTTTCAACAATGGGGCCTTGATTTTATTGGGAAATTTAAAGACAATTCAAGTAATGGTTATACTTGGGAGTTCCCATCCCCTAAGTTAATCTAGATCATTACCACATTGATAAAACTAACCAAGAATTTACCCATTCCTTAATCAATTCATTTAATAATAAAAAATTTACCAACCAAGACACTGCAATACTTTCACTGAGACCACAACAACAATCCTTATACACAAGCACTCCATATTCAACTATCACTGGTCTTTCGCATTTTTATGGTTAAATCAATTTTCGCATATTGTCATGAATGGTGTTTGAATTATCAATGCTGCTGTTATTATAATTTAGTTGTAGTAACTCATTGTTAAGTTTTTAATTCATTTCACATTAACTCCTAGAATCAATAATTTCTTTCGTTGAAAAAGAACCTTAGATTTTACTTATCATAGGGACCACCCCCCTTGGCTTCCCTAGGAGTTGGCCTAGATGGAGGAGCCAAGTATCAGGTGACAGCACTTGGCTCAAGCTTACCCCCAAGGTTGCGCCCAGTGGCTTGAAGTTTTCTGCCACGTTACCCGAGGTGTGAATTAGGCGACAAGTTGACAACACTTTATAAGCATTGACTGGTCACAAGTGAATAGGTTTGTCCTTTGACTGTTCATTTAATGACAATTATAATATTTATTTATTTAATTACTACCATTAGTAATATCGTTTGCAAATATTGTTATGTTTATAACATTGCCACCCCTTAAGAAATGCTTTGTTCTCACAGCATTATAGATTGGATCATCTCTAATTGAGCATGCTTCCCTAGTGGCAACATCTTTGCCTTTGTCTACTTGTAGAAATATGCTTGGGCTTTCAATTTGAACATTGGCGAGATTCTTTTGCAAGATGTGCATCATCATACCTTCAAATCTTTTTGACTTGGTTATTTAACTTAAAATCTTGATTTCTTGGGTATGAACTTGTCTTGATTTTGTTGCTGTATTCCTTTTTGCTCTTCTGTTTTGTCCCATGGTCCCATTTGTCCTTTCTTGGGAATAGACCCTTCATTACCATATAATTCATTATGTTTACCATGCAAGTGAAAATCCATTAACTGTTTTTTGAGGTTGGTGGTATAAGTTCTCAACTGTATCAACCATTCTGCACCTAGTACCATATCCATCCCATTGAGTGGTAGTGCATAGAATCCTGTTGTAGTTCTAGTTCTTGTCTTTGAACATGTATTTTATGACATTGTCTTATGTTGTCGACCTAATGTCCATCAACAACCTTAACAATAAAGTCCTTGGTGGGATACACAAAGATTTAACTATTTAGCGACATTGATGTTTATAGAGTTATGGGTACTCCCAGAATCTGTGAGGATTGTTAGTTTTCTAGTTTTTACAGTTCTCCTGAATTTCAATGTCTGAGATTGTGGTTCTTTTGTCTTAGTTGTAGGTGAAATTGTTGTTTTTTGTGCCTCTTTTCTTGGAACTTTGATTTCATCATATGATCATTCTTCCTAAGATGAGGTGGGACATATTTTGTGGGTACTTGTGTTTAGTTTTTTGAGTAATATTTCCCCCTTGTGACATATCGTCATCATTACTACCTGATAGTATTCATGAAATTGATAATAGTGTTACCTTTTGTGGTGTTTCATCATTGTCTGAATCTGAGTTGTATGCTACTGTGATTTCATTTTCCGGATTCGATATTTCTACTTGCTTTCCATCTACTATTCTATAGTAGCGTAAAGACATGTGTTCACATCTATGGCCTAGAAACCAATTTTTACCACTTCGACAACAAATCTTTTCCTTCCTTTTATCCTTTTCTGAATGCAAATATTTATTATTGTTGTAACTAGTTGTTTTCCTTGGAGAATTGAAAACTACCCCTTGCTGACTAATTAACTTCTTTTTGATCAGTTTTGCCATGCTTCTAGCTTCAATCAAGTTCCTAGGCCTTGATAGCCTTAACTCACTTTCGCTAATGGGTTTTAACCCAAAGTTCTTCGATAGTTGTTCATCAGTAAGATAAGAAAATCTAGTTGCAAGAACTTTTCATTCATGGGTATATTCGTTTACTGTTCTCGTTTGTTGTAAATGGGAAAACTTGGTATAGGTGTCATCTTCTTCATTGTCATTAAACCTATTAAGGAGATTTTTTGTGAACATTTGCTAGTTAACTGAGAAACCACTAGTTTTTCTCGACCAATAGATGAACCAATCATAAGCATCACCTTCTAAATATAAAGACACCATCAGTATCTTCTCTAATTCACAAGCATGTGAGTTCATATCAAAAATTCTTTCGATTTTATTAACGCACATGATGGCCTTTCGATAATCCAATCCATCATATTTAGGTAACTTGATTTTGATTTTGTTTAGATACCCCATGTTATTTGGATATCTTTGGTATTTAGTGTCTGACACATTTGGGCTTAGTGGCAGTCTTTGGTGGGAAAGGGGTTGTGCAAATAATGCCTCTTACCTTTTTGGTTAGTTGGTCAATCCTTTCACTATGATCATTAAGTACCCTTGTTGTTTCATCCCTGTCTTCTTTTCTTACTCTTAATAGGGTTTTCCATTGTATCTTGCAGTCTTCCTTTATCTTGTTTAAACTCTCTCTAAATGTTTTAAGCATCTCTTCTATTATCTTGTTAAGATTGGCTCTAAATGTTTTAGATGTCTCATCTATTATTTTGTTGATTTATTCTCCTAATTCTCTTTGTCCATCTCTCAACTCTTTCTGTCCTTTATCAACATTTTTGAGACAGTGTCTCACGCTATTAACTTCATCCCTGCAGTGATTAACCTTAGCATGTAACTCTTGGTTGCTTACCATCTTGGGTTTTTTCTTTTTCTTTGTAAAACCCACTTCAATTTTTTTAAACAAAAAAATAAAGAGCTTAATTTTTCTTTTCAAAGCCACTTTATAACCTTTTTTTTAATATGCCAACTTTGAATAAAGGCCAAGGTGAAAAAATGATTTAGGAATGATAGCAGGGTGCGGCTTTATGAAAGGTCATATGGACTTTAGAAAACAACAACAAATAGATGGTAAGGCGGTTGAAATTGCATGAGTACAGTGTATGGAAAAATACAACAGATTCGTACAGAAGGCGAGTATGGACAATCAACTGATGGCTATATAGATTGACCAGTGGGCATGTACGGCGACTGACGACAAGTTTATGGACAAGGGCACACATGCAGTGTGTGAACATAAATATGATTGCTGTGTACGGATTGGTATGGATGTGTAGTATGAACAGTGGCAACTGAATGCAAATGTGTGGTCCTGTATGGAATTTACCTACAGTTGGATTGTACAGATCGTATGCAGCATGCATAGAATTGTACGACAGTGAACATAAGTTTGTTGTATGGAACCTAGTTAATTGGTGGTTGTATAGATGACAAAAATGGCAACTCTGATAGCAATGTAGAAAAACCGCTGTTTGAACAATTTTTTTTCTGAAATATATATGAATACAATGAATAAGAAATTATTGATTGAATGATAAATGAGTAATTTTGCTGCACAACCTAGCATCCTTTATATTGCAAGGATTAATCGGTTGCTAACCCTACAAAAATCTTAGGACACTACCCCTAAGTGTCACACGAGCAGAGTCCTCTTTCTTTAGGTTTCCTAAGTCCACCTATGTAAACGTAGACTAACACGGGAGGTGACCCTAACCAAGCTTTCCCGGGTACTTGCCAGAGGTTGTCCAACTTTCTTAAGTACTAGCTTAATCGATTTACAGGAAAATAGTATTCCTGAGATAATTACAAAGGTTAAAATATGGCACACTACGGGTGAAAGTTAAGCCAAGGGTTTAGCTCAGTTTTGAGATTGAGATATAGATCCCCTAGCTAAATGAGGTACAAGGTAACCTTTAAGAGTGTTTGATGTGTGTAGCTATCCAGATTCCAGAACATTCAATATCATGACAAGTTTTAGTGTAAATGTTTATGCATGTGCATAATCATATGGATAAGTATTACCCCACTAACTTTGGCTTAGGACAAGCAGGAGTGTCATGCCATTGTTGCTCTTCAATCTACGTGCAAAGTCCAACAGTGATGCTCGACCCAATCTCTCAGAGAACTAACCAAGGAGGATTCCACCGTACCCTTTGGCCGCATCACCCTACTACCAAGTATGTGAAGAGTAATCTTCCTGAATGTTGTGTTCAGTGCACTATAATGACAAGATGGTCGATAGGTTGGCTTTAGGTGCCCTAAGGGGGTCTCTGGTATACACAAGGTACATGGAGGCCAATTCTGTCTTCAAGTCCTCTCTAATGGGATACTACACGCATGGGGTATTAATGGGAGTTACATTGATGGCCAACACTGCCCCCTAGTATGACTAGGACACTGTATTCACAGTCAATATGGGTCCCCAGGTTCAACTTTATTCGCTTAACGACATGTCCTTATCAATCTTTATAGACATCAAACACATCTTCTAACAAAAAAAACCCCCACAAGAGTTCAAAATGATATCCCAAGTGCCATATTTCCAATGTTATTTACAAGCAATGTTGCTTAAACATCTGTGGATAATCATGTTATGAAGATTAAAGTATCAACAATATATTGTTAATTTCTCAATATCGAATCTAATTTCTGTTTTCAATAATTTTTATTCCCAAAAATAAATAACTGTTGTAGCTTACTGCTGAAATATAAACATATATACACTTGTATTTTTAACCAATAAAATGTAGCAGAATAAAACAGGAAATCAACCACAATGACACAAGTGTTTACCTTGGAAAACCCCAATGGGGAAAACCAACATTCAATGTTTCTTTTATTAATTCTTGGCTCATAGAGAAATTTAGAATTTTACAACAATGGAACCTGTAACTTAGTCCCTCTAGAAAATTGATCTCTTTGGCTAAATCGAACCTTGGAGAAAATTGGCTTTCTCTTAGCAAATTTAGCCCCTGAGAAGTTGGCCTAGTGAAGGAGAAATAAGCCCCAGAGAAATGGCCTGTATCAAATCAGCCCCTGCATCGCTTGTATGACTCCCGTATGGATTGTATGACTCTCCTTGGCGGCTATACGCATTGGCTCTCTCTCGGTTCAACTGGATCGACCCTCTCTTCTTCCTTGCCACTAAATCTCTCATTCTTCTCTTGAGAAAATCACTCTCTCAAATGACCTTGTGTTGTTGTGTCTTTCTTCTCTCCTTAGGCTTTCTGTTATAGCTTTACAATGACTAAAACCCCAATCCTCAATCTCCAAAGTGGTGGATGGCTAAGATTAGATCTTGAGCGTCACTTAAGATCGATTGTCATGACTTAATCTAAAGTTCACTTAACTTTTCACTTTAGTAAGGCTTAGTTATTAGCCAACATTAAATTAATTAATGTGCTTTTCTTAAGTTAGACTTAAGAAAGAAACATAAAAGTCTCTTAATAAATTGAACAAGTACTTAGAGAGGTAATGGACAACTTCTGCATGCTTTACACCTAGCCTATGTAGAAGCACCAGTCTGTGCTATAATCATCAACATGTATAATGTGCCTTGCTCGTATAAGAATTACAGGTTACTTGTTCAAGTTTTAACCAATAAAATTGCTCACAAAATGCAAATGATTAGTTACCAAATATTACTTGAACAACTAACTAGTGAAACTACCAAGACAAGTATGAAAATGCTGATATTAATTGCTGAAAATATGTGCGTGGCTTAGTGAAAATGGGTTAGCAATGGTATGTATGAGTCATCTCGTAAACAAAGTAAGTCATGTAATCAAATTACTACTCATTGCTAACTATCTAAATTTTGGCCACACACATGATATTTGTTTGTTGTAACTTAAATGTACAAAGTAAAAAATAGAACAACAAAACCAGATTTATTATGTTATTTGTTGGCTGTAACTAATATGTAAAAGAAGTAAAATCAAAACAACAAACTCAGATTTATTCAGCATGCAACTAGAAAGATTAAGATTCAACCGCACAAATTCAGATTCTAAAATTAAGTGCAAAAATCCTTGGTATTCAAAGATATGATTTATAAACAACCACCAAAGGAAAATTACAACTATCTAGCTAGTTACTTGTGGTGACGAAAAACACCTTTAATAAAAGAGCAGGAGGGTGGGAGAAGAGCGATAATATCCAATAGACCAAGTGCCTTGTAGTAGATGGGCAATGGAGTCAAATTTTCCCTTGATTTCAGATCTGAAATACTTCACAAGAAAGGAGGCTCCAGGCAATCCCTTCACTACACAACCCAGCTCAAACAACCAGTGTGCCCCTCTCCTTGTGACCAACCTACAAAGATAGTGAGGAAACTAGCAATACACTGCCACAACAAACTTGTTCACAAAGGTTAGATGCAATAACTGAAGCAAGAAAAACAACCTAGATGTGATGAAAGAAGCAACCAACAATCAGAGCATTAATCTAAAATGTTTATCTGATGGAAAGCTACAACAGTCCCTACTATGTATTTACTTCTTAAATAATATCATAAATGAAAGATATTACCTAAGCTGAGATGAAAGAATCACATCACATTCAACATGAGCAGCAATGAAAATCAACAAAGCACCATCCACACAACACAAGGCACAGAAAAATGGAAGGACATAATTTTATTAGCCATGTCTCTCAACTCTCTAACCCTTTACAATGGAGGTCTCTTCCTTTTATAGAACAAGGAGAGTCTCAATACCATGGCGAAACAAAATACAAGCTGCTGATTTACAAAACCATGGGCTCAACTTAGTTAGTGTGCCCCACTTGGCTAAGTTGTCCCTCTAGAAATTGCCCCTCTCAATTGTGGGCCTCAAAAATGCTGAAATGGCTTCCAAATGAGATCAATATGAAGGCACCACAATGTCAAATAGCTGAAGTGGACTGCTTGGGCATGTTGGGAGTGATGTGGAGCAAGTGAATTTGCTCCCCTTGGACAAATGCGCCCCCTTGAAATTCCAGATTTTCTTTTTGTTGAGAAAAATGCCAAAAGTGGGGTTCGGATGCCATATAGATGCTGATTAGATTTGTCCTCAAGTAGCTGAATTGTTGAAGTGGAAGAATGTATTCCCTTGTTGATGATCTCTGCCATACAATTCACACCCTCTTAGACCAGTGTGCCCCCCCTCAAGTTGATTTGCTCATGCGGGCCATCAAAATGTGCTAAGTGATCTCCCATTGGCCCAACAAATGTCCATGTAATGTTTTAAGAGGACCCACCATGCCAAATTTACAAAATTTTATTTTCCATAATAGTTGAATTATTCACTCGACCAGGCCTAGCCATTTTTTAAATGAGACTTTTGAAAACTAGGTAATTAATGCTTATTTATCCAAAAATGATGATACCATGTGAGATTTGGGAGGGAAATGCCTTTTGTGATGCTCTATTAACCTCTTAACGCCATAACAATCAAAAAATAAGTTGAAATCCTTTTGAAAATGTGATTTACAATTTGATCCAAATAATTAGATTTAAACTTAGGCAACTTTTAAATTAAACTTTAGGAAAAGGTTCAATTAATTGCCTATTAGTCCAAATGTGCATGGAACCAAGGATGGAAGGATCAAGTTAGCTTCCAAAGTCATAGAGTAGTTGAATGATGATGACACATGTGTATGCTTTGCTGTCTGGTTTGGTTGACTGAGTGAACCTGCTGAAAAAGTCTAACTTGGTCAAACTTGACAAATGCAGCTCTAGCCCTCTTTGTTGAAATTTTGGGTTAGGTTAGGGTTTGATATAGGATTTCATACTTTAATGAATAAAACAAAACTTAAAACAATGCTAGATACAGTGCAGTACTGCTGTAATAAATCTAAACATAATTTTCTTCTCTTTCAACTTTAACACTCCAATGGTCACTTGTGTTAAAGTTGGTCCTTGAGATACAATTTATCAAATGCAATATACAGAACATAAACAAATAACGAACTAATGATCAACAACTAATAAACTGTAATAATGCTGGTTTGAGATCTGGTTTGAATCAGCCTTATACTCAAATACTTTTGAAGTCAGATCTTGTCACTGTAAAGACAAGTGAACAAAGGAACAAATGACATACCTTGAGAGAGAGTAGGATTAGATAATTATAGACCTCTGAATTTTAACCAAAACAGTCCAGAAATGAGAGAGAACCTGCAAACCCTTTCCAAGTGAGTCATGGTTCAGTCCATACAGTCATAGTAGGTCACACCTTGATTCCAAACCACCAAGGTTCATCCCAGAGGGCTTCCAAACAATCGCAAACTAACCCAAAAAACCTACACAGGTCACGACCCAGCTTTAAAGGCTGAAACAGTCATAACTCAGCATGGGGAGGTCACCACAGTCCACGGGTTAGCAGGAGAAGGTCAAATAGTCCACAACCCAACAGAGAAGAGACACTATAGTTTAAGGTTAGCCCCAAAGAGCTTACACAGTCCACGAACCAGTCCTAGAAGGCTGCAATATAATCACGACATGCTAAGAGGGGGTCAACACAGTAATGCCCAGCACACAAGGGCTTCAAATCAGTCACGACCTGCTAGAAGGAGGCCAACACAGTCACATCCAGCTCACAAGGGCTCCAAAAAAAGCCATAGCCTGCTAGGGAAGGTCAAACACAGTCATGCCCAGCCTCAAAAGGGACAACACCAGTCACGACCTGCTAGAGAAGGTCAATCACAGTCATGACCAGCCAAAGAGGTCACAAACAACTCATGTCTCAGTCACAGATCAACTCAGTACATACACGACCAACCTAGAGGTGTCACTAGCAGCTCATGACTTAGTTAAAAGAGTAGCATACCGTCATGAATCAGCTCAAGGAGGGACAACACAGTCATGACTCAGTCCACAAGGAGAAAGGAGCAACAAAAACCCAAAAAACGTCCACTTCAAAGCAACAGTAACCCTAGGCGTCAAGCATAAACCAACAAGGATCGGATCTATACTTCCTTCATTCCAAGATGCACACAAGAATGAAGTTACGAACTTAATTTATAATCTTACAAGTGTTCTAGAAGGATCACTTAGACAATTCTAGAATTTAGGATAGTTACCAAAATAAAAACATAAAATAAAGTTAGGTGGACTGACTAGGCTACCAAGGGTCAAAGGTGGTCATGGTACCACACACAATGAGGGCGCTAGGACTATTAGGAAGATAAAGGACCATAAGTCAACTAAAGGGGTCACAACAAGGTGGTAAGGAAACCCCCTTACCCACAAGACCAAGGTGTACCATAAAGTGGGGAAATAACCCTTTTAGCCACAAGACCAACTAGACCAAGGGATTTAAACTTTTCTCTCTCAAGGTATATTGTGACGTGTGTTCCATATATTTTTATCATCACTGCATAAGGAAAAATTCAAACTGGATGATGTGATCCTCTGATCCTCAATACTGCTCCTAAGGGTTGAGTGCTAGTGACATCATCAAGGGGCAGCCAGTTCCTTGAAAAACAACCTAGCAATAACCGATTAGGAGAGAGGACATCACACATCATCATCTTCGTTAACTAACCAAGATACTTGGTTAACTGACCAAGTATGTACCTGTAGGAATTGCTTGGTCCAGAATAGGATGTCTCTACCTCAACCTGCAGGATCTGCTTGGTCCCAGACCAAGAAACTGCGTGGTCTTAGACTAGGATACCCTAGAGGCATATAGGGGCCCTAACCACATGTTAGGGACTTTGCCATGGAATCAACTTGCTTGGTCCCAGAGCAAGAACCCCAAGAGACTATTGGGGGCACTAGGGTACCTTTTAGGGACTTACTCTGCCTGGTTCATTGACCAAGAACCCTAGTTAACTGTTTACGGTACCATCCTCCCTGAGATTGGGTCTCGCAGCTACACTATTTTTAACACTTAAATTTTAATATCACTGGAAGGAGGATTATGTTATCTTTAATGCTTTAAATTGATGAAATACCAAAAGTCAAAATTACATGCAATTGATTGTTTACATGAGTCATCATATAACTTAACTCATAGATCATGATGCATGAATTTCACAAAGATTAGTTGTAAATGTTTTAGGAACTGTTCGACTAACACATGATACTTCCAAAAGATTGAACGCCTTGAGCAGTCGCTCACACAAACAGATTAGGGATCAACACACTGATGTTTTATGTGGTTTAAATCCTCGAAGAGAGAAACTCTCCATGACCATAGCCAAATAACTACTTGAGGCAATATTATTATGGAAATAAAATAAAAATAATATTACAAATGAGCTTCTCATAATCGATCAACTAGCAAATAACCTTCCATGCTCTTTAAATAGAGGTCATGGACCAATTGGGTGTTAAGCCATGTATCAATGGTCATTAAGATTGAGGAGAAGATGAATAGTCATATCACTTTATGTCAAGATCATATCGTGACCATCGGGTTACACATATACAAATGCTTACTAAAGAAAGATACTTTACTTAACGGATATATTATAAAAGTTGATCATAACTAACTCTTAAGTGTCTAAATATCCTAACATCCCCCTTTAAGAACAACTTGGGATAGGATCGAAGGATTTACAAAAGTGACACTATAGGAGAAGGAAGGAGGCATTAGATCCTGTCCCCCCTTAATGGCAAATTGTTGAACTCCTAACATAGACGAAGTTTAGAAAACTTTGCTTCTGTAAGAGATGTTGTGAAGATGTCTGCAACTTGATCACGTGTAGGGCAAAAGAGCACTTCGAGAACCCGATCATGAACAAGATTTCTGATAAAGTGCATATGTAATTCAATGTGTTTGCTGCTACGTTGATGTTGAACTGGATCTTTGGCGAGCTTGATGGCACTTTGATTGTCGCACCAAAGGGTAGTTGGATGCTACTGCTCGAAGCTAGACTTTGAAAGGATCTGTTGAAGCCATGAAGCTTCCTGATTGCCATTAACTGCAACTCAATACTTTGCTTCCGTTGAAGAAATAGCAAGAGCTTGTTCTTTCTTACAAGCCCAAGTGACAAGTCCAGAATCAGGATTGAAAACATAACCTGCAATAGACTTTCAAACATCAGGATTGCCAACCAAATCTGAATTAGTGAACCCAACCAACAAAGGACCCCCCTAAACTGTAATGAATCCCAAACTTAATTGTACCCCAAATATATCGAAGTATCCTTTTTGTTGCTTTGCCATGGCTTTCATGGGGTGTTTGCATATAGTGGGCAACAATACCAACCAAAGGAAAAATCAGGATGAGAATGAGTTAAGTATAAGAGACTACCAATAGCCGACGATACAAGGTGGCATCCACTTCGGGTAAAGTGCAAGTGGAAGAAAGTTTGACTCCTGATTGAAAGGAAGATGGGGTTGGTTTACAATCATCCATGTGAAAGTGATGAAGAAGGTCATAAGCATACTTAGACTAAGAAAGAAATATTCCTTCTTTGGTTTGCAAGACTTGGAGGCTAAGAAAATAATGCAACTTTCCTAAGTATGCCATTTCAAAGTTCTTGTCAAGGATGGATTTCACATGGGTTAAAAGTTTATGGTCACTACCAGTAATAATAAGGTTATCAACATAAAGAACAAGGATGATGAGGTGGTTTCCTACTTTCTAGGTGTATACATTGGGGTTAGAATGACATCTAGAGCAATGAGTGATATGGAGAAAGGTATCCATTTTGGAATATTAGGCTCGAGGAGCTTGCTTAAGGCCATATAAGGATTTCAGAAGGCGACATACAAGGTTAGAGTCATTCTAAACATGGCCAGGTGGTTGTTCCATGCTAATTTCTTCTTGTAAATCCCCATTCAAGAAAGCAGACTTGACATCCATTTGATGGACCTTCCATTTATGTAAGGATGCAAGGGCAAGAAAAAGGAGGATGGAGTTCATTTTTGCAATAGGAGCAAAGGTTTCAGTGTGGTCAATTCTTTCAACTTGGGAAAATCCTTTGGCAACTAACCATTCCTTCGATTTTTCAACACTTGCATCTGATGCATACTTAGTTTTGTAGACCCATTTACATCTAATAAGTTTTCTTCCTTTCGAAGGAGGTACAATATCCCAAGTATCGCGTGGCATCAAGGAATGATATTCTTCATCCATATCTGCATCCCAATCTGGATTCCTTGAAGCTTCTGCAAATTCTCTAGATCACGAATCTTTGAAACTTGAGCCAAAAGAGAAGTGGCTTGCTGGAACTGAGAACACATTCAACGTTGATCTCTGTGATCACTAGCAATATAACTAGTCGCTTTGCATGTTGTATGAGCCCATCGAGGAAGTGATTGTACTGGTGCAATTGGAGGAAAATGAGTAGGAAAAGGTAGATTTTTAACCTCAGTGTCATCCTCCAAAACCAGAGTAGGAATGTTGTCAAGGAAGTTGGGAGGAGATGGCACAAGCACCGAATTAGGATTGCATGCCATAGATGGCACAGATGTTGAGCTAGGCTCATAGGTCGAGAGATTTTCGTCAAATTTAACATCTCTTCTAATAATTATATCATGAGAATGTGGCTGAAGAAGTCTTTAACCTTTGACATCTTCAGAATATCCAACAAATATGCACTTCACTTTTGGGTTTCATTGCTTTTTGTTTTTCCTCTGGAATGTGAGCCCATGCTTCATTGTGAAACACACTAAAGTGACTTACATTTGGTTTATTTTTACTCCATGCTTCTTTCGGTGTGATACCTTATAAAGCTTTAGTGATCTAAAGCTTTAGATCAAGTGATACTTTTTAAAGTAACTTTTAACCAAATGATCTAAATAAAAGATTTAGTAATATTATGGAGGAGAATGGTGTTGTTGTTGTTGAGAGAGTGTGCCTACCTAAAAATTTGTGCCTTTTTTTTTCCTGCAAGACACTTTAAACAACAACCCAAAAATAGAAAACAAAATTTTGAAACTAACATATTCAAATTTGGGGTTAGTCCTTGGTTAGCCTTCCCAAAAATGCTGGTTTACCAAGTTTGCACAAAGCGCATAGAAATAGCATAGGCAGTAAAGAAAGCCCTTTCCATTCTAAATCTGATTTGCAGTGTTCGCATAGAGTGCATAACAAAGGGCATATGCAGATTGAAAAGGTAGCATATCATAAATAAAACAAAAAACAAGTAGAAATTTAAAAGAACATGAGATTTTAAAAAAACAAAATGCGTATGTAAATAGTAGACCTTTGGATTTGGTAAAATGGATGTATCTTGGGCAAACAAAAAGCTTTTTTAGTCAAACGAAAACTATTCTCTATTAGAAATGGCACTTTAGATGCAATGGGACACCTCCCACAACCCAAAAATGCATAGAAATATTAAAATCAGAAAACCATTCATGACCTCGACAACATCGATTCAAGATCTAGATCACCAATGAAAGCAGAACTTCATAAGAGCTTTGATACCATGTTTGACTAACACATGATACTTCCAAAAGATCGAACACCTTGAGAAACCATTCACACAAACATATCGCAGATCAACACACCGCTATTTTACATGGTTTAAGCCCTCAAAGAGGGAAACACTCCATGGCCCCAACCATATATCTACTTGAGGCAATATTATTACGCAAAGAAAGAATATTACAAACGATCTTCTCATAATTGATCAACTAGCAAATGATCTTTCATGCTCTTTAAATAGAGATCATGAACCAATCGTGTCTTAAGCCATAGATCAATGGTCGTTAAGATCGAGGAGAAGATGAATCGTCGGATCACTTTATGTCAAGAACATATCGTGATTGTTAGATTACATATATACAAATCCATATTAATGCATACTAAAGAAACACACTTTACCTAACAAATATATTATAAGGAGCGGGCGATCCTTTATTTGGTCCCTTTAAAGGAGTCATCTTACATGTTTTGCTATAACATTTTCTTTGGCTCATTGTCATCGTGTCAAATTTTCAGGGTTGAGGGAGGACATAGTGAAGTACTTAGGGTAAAAATTTCAGAATTTGGTTCATAATATTTATGGAGTAATAACCTGTGCATTTGTCTAGTCCTCAAATTATGATTAAATAGGTAGGAACCCCTCTCAAACATCTTGAATTAATTAATGATAATATAAAAAAATTAAGTAAAAGGATAGACAAGGAAATATTTATATTCCCTGTATACCTTTTAAATCTTTTATATAAGTTGTTTTAAGATGTATGAGAGGGGTTTCAACCTCATCGGATTCCATATGATGAAAAATATAAAGAAAATGAGAACTTTTGCTTTAAGAATTTTATACGGCCATTCCAGGTTGGCTTGTGTCACTGTTAAGCAAATTGTTTTTTCCCCAAATAGTGCCATGGTCTGTGGGAAATCAAGTAAGTACAAATTTGGCCGAGTTGGACCAGGTTATTACCACACTGGATAGTTTGTACACCAAAATGGCAGGTTTAGTACCAAACCGGTCCCCTAAATTTTTTAAAATGGTACATTTTTTATACTTCTAAAATTGTATGCGTGATTGTTCTGTTTGCAGGTTATGATATTTATTACTGTGTATTCAACACATTTCATTGTTTTGGACTTTTCCACATGTAAAATTTTTATTTTCCTATTTTTGACATTATACTGGAGCTTTCCCCAGGATATTGTTTGTTTGTCCACCCCTTTGTTCCTGAAAATTGGTGCAACATAGACTAACATGTGTTTTAAGTGTAATAATATTAAAGTCAATAGTTGTGACTTAATGAAGAGTCACCTTACACACATGATAAAGACTTATATATTCTGGAAAATCTTGTAAATTATTCATATTTTTTTCAAACAAATTATTAATTAATATCGTATCAGATTATTTCTTCTTGTTTCAGTATTTCTTCTCCCTTCATTGGTATTAGAGCCTCTCGGTTCTCGACTGCTCAAGTTCCAAGATTCTTCCCATCCCGTTGTTGCTCCATTCTCCCCATGTGTGTGCTCCCACGGCGTCGCCTGTTCCCCCCACTCCACGTCCCAACAAACTGTGACCACCTTCTGCGCTTCTCTTCCTGCTTTTGTTTTTCTCCCCGTCCGTTTTTCCTCTTGCCGCATCTCCACGCCTGCTACCTCTCCACACCATTATCGACCCTCGTACTCCTTCCCTCTCGCGTCCCTCCTCGACCACGCTCATCTTCTCCAGCACCTCCATCGCCACCCTTTCGCACACCTCCCATCGCCCTTCCGCCATAGCTCCCGTCGCCTCCTCCCGCATGTGGGTTCTACGCTATCCCCTCATACCGCATCTGCGCGTTCCACTCTGTGTTGGCCCTCTCCTTTCCGCTCTTCTCCAGCACACCTCTCGTGCTAATCCCCTCCTTCTGTGTCCGCTTCAACTCCCTTTTGCAACACGCTCCATCACCCTCCTCTCCAACTCCTAGCCCTTCCTCCTGCATGCCTCCTCCACGTAAACACTGCATACAAAACAAAAACCTTAATAAAATATATATATTTTATAATATTATCTTTATTATAAAATAAATTATTAACAATTTTTATATATATCTACAACCAATAAAAATCATGAATTGTGGCTAGCTGGGTTCAAACAACCAATAAAAATAAATCAAGGTTCAACACAAAGAAAATCTCAATAGTCGCCAAAATGGGAGATATCAAGCCAGATTAAACCAATTAGACGTAAAAGTTAATAGGAGATATGTGGAACTCAAGGCGGACATAAAAAAAAACAATAACGAACTAACAGGACTCAAGGTGGGACTAGAGAAAGGCATAAGTGCATTGCAGGCAGAGCAAAAGAAGACGCAAGAATCTCTCAACACTATCTTGGCCAGACTACTGACTCACACTCTAATCCCCCCACCTAGCTATAACCTAGCCCGTTTCAATGCACCTCCTCCAAATACGCCTAAATTGCTAGGCCAACACGACACAACGTCACCCCACGAAGTTCCCTTAACATTCCGTCGATATCAATTCCCCAAGCACACGGATACCAGATAAGGGTAAAGCTAGAGTTACCCAAATTTGATGGTGACGAGAAGCAATGCATTGCATGGATCAATAAAGCCGAGGAATACTTTGATATCCATACCATACCCTATGATAGCGAGAAGATTAAGTACGCCGCCATGCAGTTAGACAGAAATGCATACAATTGGTACATGTGGTGGAAGACGACAACCCGAGTCTGTTCCTTTAATTGGATTAACTTTAAAAATGATCTTCTTAAAAGGTTTCAAGGCGTAACTGAGAAAGATTTCTTTGCCAAGATCACCAGGTTACAACAAAAAGGTAGTGTAGATGAGTACACATGTGAATGGGAAGCTTTGACAACTCGAGTTCCAGAACTAACCGATGAGCAAGGTTTGCAAACATACATAAATGGACTAAAACCGCACATTCGGGAAGAGTAAGAATTACATAACACTTCTACTATGGAGAAGGCAAGACGTAAGGCCAATATCACGGAGAACAAGTTTAAACGATCCACTCAAAGTTGCTTCGACAAAAACTACTCCAAGAGGATTCCTCCCCAATCAATGAATACAAGAACTTCAAGGTATACATCGCCACATCTAAGGGAAGGGGCAAAACCCAATTTAGAAGCCCAAATGATGAGGGAAGGAAAGTGCAAATATTGCGGGGAAAAATGGGATCCTAAGCATATATGTTTGCAAAGGAGAAACCCCCAAAAACTGTATGCTTGCGAAGCCAAAGAAGAAGAAAAAATCTCAAAATGTGAAGAGTCGAGTGAGGAAGATACAAGAACCCAGCATGACTGCTACTCAGAACTAGAAGATGATACACCAAAAATCTCATTATCCGCAATTACAAGGATATCCTAACCACAAACATTGAAGCTAAAAGGACATAAAAAACAACAATGTTTCGATTCTCATAGATACTGATAGTACACATAACTTTATTAATGTTAATCTTGCTAAGATATTTAACTTATTCATTTTTCCAATGCTGAACATGAAGGTCATGGTAGCAGACGACAAGAAGATTGAAAATGTGGGAAAACGTCAGAAGGTTAAATTACAAATGCAAGAGTATAACCTAGAATCTGACTTCTTTGCAGTACCTCTGGGAGGAGTGGAAGTTGTGTTGGGATTCCAATGGTTGCAAACATTGGGTACTTACTCTGCTAACCATCAAGAGCACTTCATCAAGTTCAATTGGCTAGGGAAAGAGTACAAGTTGCATGGTTTCCAACCACCCCAAACTCAATTGGTTACATCACATCAGATAGAAAGGATAATTTGAAAAGGAGCACCTGCTTACGTAATTCAATGTCAAGAGATGGAGTTGCTAACATGTGAAGGAGATGACTGCAAACCACTGGAGATACAAGAGCTAGTCCAAAAACATCACAAGATGTTCCAAGAGCTTCCGATGGAGCTCCCACCAAACAGGTAGAATGAGCACTTAATTGAGCTAGAGCTAGGGGAAAAGCCTGTAAATATCAAACCATATAGATATCCCCATCATCATAAAACAGAGTTTGAGAGGTTGACCCAAGATTTGTTAAAATGTGGATTCATTTCAAAAAGCAGAAGCCCTTATGCCGCTCTAGTAGTGCTAGTTCAAAAGAAGGATGGGTCTTTCAGGTTGTGCATAGATTGTAGAGGACTCAACAAGGTCACAATTAAGAATAAATTCCCCATTCCATTCATCGATGAGATGATGGATGAACTTCATGGAGCTAAGTACTTCTCGAAATTAGACATGAGATCAAGATATTACCAAATCAGGCTTAGATTAGAAGACGTAACCAAAACTGTTTTACGTACTCATGAGGGCCATTATGAGTTCAAGGTAATGCCCTTTGAGCTAACTAATGCTCCAGCCACCTTCCAAGCCGCAATGAACGAATTGTTCCAGCCATATTTACAAAAGTTCGTATTAGTATTTTTTGATGATATCCTCGTATACAGCAAAACTTGGAGAGAGCATATCCAACACTTAGATCAAGTACTCACCATCTTAGAAGAACATTAGTTTTTTGCAAAAATGTCAAAATGCACTTTTGGAAAAGAAGAAGTGGACTATCTTGGCCATATAATTTCAAAGGAAGGAGTCAAAGTCGATCCCAGTAAGATCAAGGGAATCACTGAGTGGCTCAAACCAGATAACATTTCGAAATTACAAGGGTTTTTAGGCTTAACAGGGTACTATAGGAGATATGTGAAGAATTGCGTCCATAAAACGGGCCCTCTAACAGGTTTACTGAAGAAAAATTCATTTCGATGGAATGATGAGGTAGAAAAATGTTTTGAAGCATTAGAAAACATTATGTCATCAACACCAGTATTAGCAACCCCAGATTTCACAAAACCCTTTGTAGTCGAGTGCGATGCTTCAAGATTCGGGATACGAGTAGTCTTGATGCAAGAAGGTCATCCAATAGCTTTTGAAAGCCGGAAGCTCAATAAGAGAGAAGGGTTGAAATCCACATATGATAAGGAAATGCTTACCATTATACATGCTCTAACAAAATGGCGACAATACCTCCTAGGGAACAAAATCTTGATTAGAACAAACCACATAGTCTTCAATATCTCCTACAACAACAAACATTGTTAACTGAACAACATAAATGGATAGAAAAAATTGCTACATTTGACATGGAGATACTACCTAAGCGAGGGAAGGACAATGTAGTTGATGATGACCTTTCCCGAAAAGATGAAGAAGTCAAGGCTTATGTAATCTCAGTCGCAGTTCCGGATTGGTTGGACGAAATCCGAGGAGAATATGCCAAGGATCCAGACAACTGCGCCCTAATTAATGATTCTAATCAAGGTCCAAAATTCGAATGGAGAAATGATATCCTTTGGTATAAAGGAAGAATTTACTTGAGCCTTACATCTAGGTTTAAAACCAAGGTGTTGAAAGAATCTCATGATTTCCCAACCGCGGAACATGTAGGTTTTTTCAAAACTTACTACAATGCGAGGAAATCCTTTTACTAAAAGGGGATGTATAAAGATATTCAAAAGTATGTAGTTGAGTGTGACATCTGTCAAAGAAATAAAAGCGAAAATGTTGTGACTCCAGGGCTACTCCATTTACTTCACATTCCAAACCAGAAGTGGGCGGAAATCTCCATGGATTTTATTGAAGGGTTACTCGTATCTGAGGAAAGGACAAAATCTTCGTGGTAGTGGACCGATTAATAAAATGTGCACCATTTATGGATATTAAGAAAACTGACCCCACTAAACAAATTGCTGAAGTATTCTGTAAAAATATTTACAAATTACACGAATTCCCTAAACTCATTGTTAGTGACAGAGATGCCAAATTCACAAGCAATTTTTGGAAGGAATTTTGCAAACAAATTGGGATCACCCTTAACATGAGCTCAACTTATCACCTCCAAACGGAAGTCGTTAACAAATGTGTGGAAGCCTATCTTCGTAGTTTTGTCACTGACAAGCAAAACAAATGGTTACAATGGTTACATCTTGCAGAATGGTGGTATAACTCCACCTATCAAACGTCAGCCAAAATGACGCCTTTCCAAGCATTGTATGGTTATCTGCCCACCAGATGGAAAGAACTCGTTCAAGGTGATGCAAAAGTACCGACCGTAAAGAATCAACTCGAAGAAAATCAGAGAGTAATGCAAGTACTCAAGGATAATTTAACTGTGGCACAAATCGAATGAAGCAGCAAGCAGATCACATAGGACAGAACGAGAGTTTGAAGTAGAAGATTGGGTATTTGTGAGACTTCAGCTATTTAAGCAATTGTCGCTTAAGCAACAAGGAAAGAATAAACTGGCTCCCAAGTTTTATGGACCATATCAAATTGCCCGAAAGATTAGCCTCGTAGCATATGCAATGAAGTTTCCAGATAAGAGTTGAATTCACAACGTTTTTCATGTTTCAAATCTTAAAAAATTACTGGGACAACATCAAATTGCTCAGACAACACTTCCTACTTTAAACGAAGAAGGGAAACTTGTTTTAGAACTAGACGCTGTCATTGAGATCAAAGAAAGAAGACTACGTTCTCGAATAATCAAAGAATACCTTATTAAGTGGAAAAATTGCCAAATAGAAGATGCTTCATGGGAAACCGAGAAGTTCCATCGGCAATATCTGTCGTTACCTTGCTTTGAGGACAAAACATTTTAAAAGAAGGGGGCAATGCTATATATAAATAAGTTTATAAACATACATAATATAAACATAATTACCAAGTGTAGTAATATTAAAGTCAATAGTTGTGACTTAATTACACACCCGATAAAGTATATATTCGGGAAAATCTTGTAAATTATTCAGATTTTTTTCAGACAAATTATTAATTAATATCGTATCAGATTATTTCTTCTTGTTTCAGTATTTCTTCTCCCTTCAAAATGTCTGGGGGAAAACAGGAATGTATAAAGGATGGAACAAACAAATTTCTAAAATGGTACATTTTTTTATTTCTAAACTGATGGTGATTGGAACATTTTTAAATTCTTATCAAGTGATGATGCCTGGAAGTAAATTTTAGGGAAGAAGTTAGCGGCAGAATTTGTATCAGACTGCACATGCCTTGACAAGTTCTAGTAACTTTTGTGTCTAAAGAGCCAACAGGGTTGAAAGGAAGACAGCAGCTGCTGACAGAGTCAGCAACCTCTATTCAAACAGATATACGGGTAGTATATGATGTGTGATCTAATTGGGAAAATCTTGTTAATGGAGTTATTTCCTTTTTATAGGCAACTGAGCAAGAAATTTTGCTAGTATTTATGATGAGTAGGAGGTTTATACCATATAGTGACTGGTGGTAGTTTCTAGTTATAGACAGGTGGAAGAGTTCAACTATTAGATGCATAAAAACAGTGTTTTGGAGAAGTTAGTGTGGGAGCCAAATTATTGTTAGTTTATTGTCTGTTGGCTCTAGTGTCTATGAGACCTGTAGAGGGTTCATGGCTCACCTTCATTGACAGATATCCTTTTCTCTGCGGTGGTAATCTGTTGCTGCTCCTATCTCTTTGATTACCTTTATTTTGGTGATTATGATATCAATGTCAAATGATATAATGAATAGGGATGCTATTCCCCACCCAACTCTTTACCTGCTCTTTGTAGAACACGAGGATGCCAGACTTTATACAGAGAATACGTTATCTATAACTACTATGTAATGAGACACATTTTAGTTTTAACCCATAGTGCCAAAGATGCTAGATATTCAGTAACCTGCTTTTCAGATGCATCTAAACTCAAGCTATTTATTGCATCTATAGTGAACCTCAAACAATATATTGAATATTAACATTTTTACTTTTTGATGTTTTTGCAGTTATGAAGTTCTTCATACTTTGGACAAAAAGAAGCACCAGAAAGAAGGACCCATATACTACTACGTTTTCAATTCACTACTTTACTGTTTGCTAGTCCTCCACATTTATTGGTGGGTTTTAATCTATCGAATGCTTGTTAAGCAGATCAAGGCAAGAGGCAAGCTTGGGGAAGACGTTAGATCAGGTTTCTCATACCACTCTTAATATATTTTAATATTCTTGATGCAGTTTTCAGTCATAGGTATTCCATGGGACAGGGTTTTTACTCTATCTATTTTTAATGGTTTAGATTCTGAAGGTGACGACGACAAACAAGACTGAAAGAGAAGCATGACTTAATTGGACAAAAGAAATTACTGTTGAAGATGGCAGACATGCAAGTGCAACTTTTTTGGGAAAGCATTGCTGTTCTTTTGGATGAGAACCCAAGCCATTTGAAGGTGCAGTTAAAATATAATTTGATGCTGCCGAAATTACCAGTCTCTGAAAGTCAATAATGCTTAGGCTGCATTATTTATTGGATGACTATCAATCGTTCTATCCATGTAACAGATCAGATGAGGAACACAACCATGATTTTTTGACTTGGATGTGAACTGTATAATTCTTTGTTGCAGAAGTTGGTTTGCATATGAGACATTGCAACGGTATAGTTGCAACTTTATTTTTTATTCATTTATGGCTCTGTATGTCGATGCCCAAATGGGATTTTTCCTACCCAGGTCTCTAGTTCTTAATTTTTTACTTAGTGTTATTATCTTTTGTTTAGTATTCAGTCTGCCATTTTGTTTCACAACCGAGTGATTTTTAAAGGATTAAATAGCTTCATTTAGCTTCATTAAATAGTTGATTACTAAGTAGACAAATTTTAGTGACTCATTTTTTTTTGCTATCCATTGTTATGCACTTGTGCATTCATTTTTTTTCCTCGAAAATTCAAGATTCCAAGTCATCTTAAAATGTGCTCAAACTGATAGAGATAAATACTGATATAAATTCCAGGAATAAATACCAGATATAAATCCTGATATAAATTCCAGGTAGAAATACTAGATATAGATCCTCGGTATAAATCCCCACCCATATTTCAGCTAGAATTTTTGCTGGTAAGGGGGTGGAGTTTTCCTATTAATCAGCTCACTTTTATCCAATTTACATGCCTATCCAATCAATTAACCTGCACACCCAATTGCTGGTAGAAATACTAGATATAGATCCTCAGTATAAATCCCACCCATATTTCAGCTAGAATTTTTGCTGGAAAGGGGGTGGAGGGGGTGGAGGGGGTGGAGTTTTCCTATTAATCAGCTCACTTTTATCCAATTTACATGCCTCACCAATCAGTTAACCTGCATACCCAATTGCTGCAGCCATTGATAGAAGGCATCAAAACAGTCTTTTCGGTAGAGGATCATCTTAGTGTATCATCCGTGTCAACTATGGTGAAAGAAATGCATGTGTAGATGTCATATGAATATGTTTTCTTTCATATGATATCTTGAACTACATGTTCAAGATTTCAAAATATTTTCTTGCAGGGATTGATTAAGTTGAGCATTATGTTTATAATGGCTTGTATCATCAATGAGGCCTTGGTTCATTGGTGAGGTGGTCAGAGTATTAAACCATCTATATAGCTCCATTTTCAGTAGCGGTTTTCCTCATCAAAATGGCACGATAGATATCATTGGGTATGAGTTCCAACTCAGTCTAACTTGCGAATAGGTTTATGTCAGGGGTACAACTGATGTTGGAAGTTGGAGTACATTAACTGCTGCCATGTGGAATGACAATTAACTTGTATGATATCAATCCATGTAAAATGGTGTTATGACACATGGTGTTCATAGCACGATGGTAGGTCACATATGCAAGTGACTACCATGTGGAATAACGCTAGCAATCTATACAATGTTAATCTAGGTAGAATATTGACATTGTACCATGTGGTGGACATAAGATGGCGTTGCTTACCTTCCGACATTCATCGTATGAATAGAAGCTACCCTCGTATGTTGTGACAAGCTAGGAGCTTTGCTTGACAATCTCTATCCTCGCTCATATCATAGGGAAATTGTATGCATGCGAATACCATATTTTTTGTGTTGACAATGCCATATGCTATAAAAAGAGCAATTTAAGATTTGGCTATTAACAACCACCACGAAGTGAGTATTTGACAACAATTTCTAATTTAGTGGCATAGGTGTTTTCCTTGTTGGTGGGCGGCATTTGATGTAAGACTTGCACAAATTTCACAAGCAATAAAAAGGGTCTGACTTTCATCAACTTACTCTTGTCCAATATACCTACCCCACCAACCAATAAACCCACACACCCTATTGTATCAGTTGTTGATAGAAGGCATAAACCCAATCCTTCTAGTAGAGTATCATCTTAGTCTATCATCTGTGTCAATAAAGTGTGAAGTGGACAGTTTCTGTTTGCTATGAAATTGATGGAATATTTCTATAATGTATAAGATAATTTTGAATAATGAATAATTCATAGAATGATGATATTACAATGAACCTCGTGGCAATGTACTTATACGCATTAATTGGTTATAAGGTGAAGAGGTATGTACCCTTTGACTTTTCATTAGCCTACATTTATTATTATTGTTATTAAACTATTATATTTATTTGTATGTTTATTACATTTCCACCCTCTCAAGGAATGCTTTGTCCTCGGCATAATAATTATGATTCCCTTTGCCTATGCATGCTATCTTGATGGCATCATCTTCATGTTTCGCTAGTTGTAGGGGCTTGACTTGTTTCTTGCTTTTAGTGTTGACAAGGTTCCTTTGTAGGATATGCATCATATCTTGAAGTCTTTGGACTTGTTTGTTGAAGTTGAACCCTTGATGTTTCTAGGGTGCATATTTGACTTGTTTCCATTGTTGTATGTGTTTGTTTCATACATTTTTTCTTAGTGGTAATACACCTTTATTGAGAGTGGACCCTTCCACACCATATCATTTATAATGTTGACCTTGCTAATTAAATTGCATTAATTGTTTTTCAAGGACTGTTGTATAAGTGCCCAACTACATCAACCATTTTGCACCTAGCACCATATCCATTTTTTTGAGTAGTGGAGCATTAAATTTTCTTTGAAGTTCTAGTTCTTGTATTTGAAGTAAGACTTTATGGCATCCTACTTCTTTGAACGCTTGTCCATCAATGACTGTAATTGTGAGGACTTTGGTGGGGTACACAAAAGGGTTTAATTGTTTAGCAACATCCACATCTATACAATTATGAGTACTACTCAAATCTACGAGTATTGTTACACTTTGATTTTTTATGATTCCTTTAAGCTTCAAGGTTGTGATTTCCATGTCATGCTTTCGAGTGGAACCATAGTCTTGTTTTCTTATTTTCATGGGACTTGGATCTTATCAACCTTTCTAAGATGAGGAAGAATATATTTTGTAGTTAGTTCTTGTACTTGGTCTTTGTGTGTAGCAATTTCCTTTTGAGATGTGTCTTCTCCATTTCTATTTTGTTGGGTGTAAGATATGGAAGCTAATGATATTTTTGGCATAATGGTCAGTATTTTGATTTCAACTTCATTAGGTTGACTTGTTCTACCTTGACTTCCTACATGAAACGTGGTTGGAAAGTTCATACATTCTGCTAACTCTTCGTAAGAAATGAGTTTTATTTTTGGCTCATCTTGTCTTTCAGTTCATTGGTCAATCCTTTGTGCTAATTAATCATCAATGTTGGTTTGTTCTTATCGTATTTTAGCTCACATAGATGTCCTTGACTCCACCTCTTATTACATTCACGACAGATAACTCATTTTTTTATTAATTATTGCCAACCTCTTTGGGAATCTTCAATACATATGTTATTTTTGTTGTCTATATCTTGAATTAATTTGTTAATTTTATACCTTAATTTTTCATAATGACAAACGACTATGTTTAGTTCAACCTTATTTTCCATTTTAGTTGTGGCTTCTTGGTAGGGCCGAGTTTAATTTTACTTTATATATTGTGTATATATAAAGTTGTAAGATCAAATTTTGAAAAGGGTAATTTTTATTATTATAACCTTTCAAAGTAAAAATAAAACGAAAAAACAAGAATGTGATTGACATTTCTCAACAATGACGCCACTGCACATAAATCATGTGTTGGAATTGAAGACAACATATACGAATTTAATGCATAGCATGAAAGCGTGTTGATTGCATAATTTGACATTTCGTACAATGATTTAGTACCGCAGATTACTCATATGACAATGTGGATTACAAAAATTAAAGATTGCCCAATGGCAATTGCAAAATTTATAAATTTGTTGTTGATTGAAATTGTACAAATATCATACAATGATTTTGCAGTGGAGGTGTACAAAAGGAAGTGATGGTAGTAGTACGGCAGTATAAGGAAATGGATGCACATATCTATATGGATTGCTTATATAGTTGAATCATAATGGCAATACATAAGTATTATGTATCTTATGGTCATTCAAATGGCAATGACAAGTTGTTTGTACAAAATTTGTGGTGGTTAACTTTAATGATTTTAATCCATGAAATTGGTCATGAATTTGCTATTTCCGGGCTTTGCTATTTTTTTGTACATTGATTGTTCACAAGGTGAATGGATATGTACTCTTTAATTTTTCATTAGTATACATTTATTATTGTTTTTATCATTATTTTTGTTGTAGATAGGTATATAGCAATAAGTTTGTAGACAATATTAGTTGACTTTTAATTAATTTGTGGTTTGCAAATTTTCTTTGCTATAGTTTTTATAAAGTTTTACACAAAATTGTTTATTAAATTGAATTTTCTAAGAAATAAAAAAACAATTTTGAATTTTCAAAAATTTAAATTTCTATTTTTCAATTGGGTTAGAGTTTGGAAATGACAACTTTTATCTGGTTTTCGCTATATATGTCAGAATTGAAAAAAAAACACAAAACATAGATTAACCATATGTCTTCGTCGTACATCTAGTCTTGACCTTTTATTCTGTCAATTTTAATGTGATCCTGTTCTTTCATCTCTTCAGTTTTATTGTGCTAGACCATTCCACGAGATCCTAACAAAAACGAAAATACAGTACCTAGTACAAATAAATCCAAAGTTAAATGAAATCATACAATGTACTTGGCAACTTCAACCTTTCAGTGTTTAGATCTCTCTACACTGCTGCAACTTTCATATTGTAGAACATAGTCACTCTAGGTGCCGTAGTGGCTATTTTTTCTTTTAATCAAAGTAGATACATACACATTTCAGCAAATTTGTAGAAGATAAATTTAATCCCTCATAAGTTATAGTTTTGTTGAAGAATAAGTGGAGAAGGTGTAGACTATGGAACAAATGAATCACCCAATTTCCAACTGCCTTTGCTAGAATCTGGAATCCAACAACTATAAATATCTGCATTGTGTTGTTCAAATTATAATTTCGGTGACTCTAATTGCATGAAAATTGTGTTTTTTTTAGCAAAATACTACATCTACATCTACCTACCTAATATTCAAGAGGTGCTTATTATATTCGTACATCTACCTACCTAAGATTCTAGAGGCGCTTTCTATGTTCACATTTCAATCATAAGGATAAAATTATGATGAATCGCATTAGCATATGCTCGCGTTGACATGTATAATGTACAAAATCGCCCCTAGACAGCTAGAATCCGACAACAAAGGAATTACTGAAGTTGCAGTTTGCATTGCTCAAATCATGATTTCGACGATTTGGGTAGTTTTAAAATCCAGCCTTTACTCTAGGACGGATCATATTGATTGCTGAAATTGCAATTTTAAGGAACGCTTTTTACCGAATTTGATAAAAAAACTCAGAAAATTGGGGCGTTTTGGTTGTTTTTTATTCTACGTGTAGACGTTGCAATTCGTTTCCCTCTATCTTTAGATATTTCAAGGAGGGCAGATTAAAATATGAATAAATACATTGCCACATCTAGAATGGGAATTCACATTATATGGTCAAATATGTGGTAAAAACTAACTAATTTAGTAATTAGTTTAGCTTTTAGATGGAAAAACTAATGGCGCGTGCCACAATTCCTTTGTAAAATGGCTTGTGTTCCACGACTAACTACTCTAAGATTTTCAATCGATGAATTCCATTCGTTAGTAGGATGCCTTGTGTTAGACATCATTGACTACTCTAAATTATTGCAGAAACATATTTTCATATATTTTAAATATCCATATATTTTAATTTTATCCATATTTTCAAATATTTTAAATTTATATGGCCGTAGTCACCATTTCAATTTAGATCTTCAATCATTATTATTGTAGACAAATAATATCAACAGCTTTAATAACAGAATCAACTGGAATTGGATAATATACTGACGTAGACTAGGGCTCTCTAACTGGAGGATAAGAAACACCTGGCTTTTTAGCTTTGGTTGACAAGAATGTATAGATGCGGCTTTGGCCGACTATCTTGGTGCTTATTAGCTTGTTGGGCTTAGTTATAAGGATGGCTTTCTGGTGGTGACACCACTTTTATACCGAGGCTTTACCTTGCTTGGGTTTACTGACTTTAGGCTTTCCGGCTTTGTCTTTGCTGTGAGGTCCACTGCTGGCACGAGTTCTTGATCTCGATCATCAGGACTTCAATACCTAGAATCATAAACTGAATCTACATCTGTTGACTAAGTGAAGAAAATCTTTAAATTCTTAATCATTATTACAATGTAGATAGTCAATCATCATTAATGAAGAAAAATGACAGCTACTTAGAAAATCATATGTAGTTATTGTTTTTTTGCAGATGCATGGTTTTTGTATGTTGACTGCTACATTCTTTTTCGAGACTTGCTTATTTTTACATTACTTGGAATTGTAATTCTAGCTTCACTTCTTCAACACTCCATGTTCTCCCTTCTAGCTTCACTTCTTCAATGCAACATGTGCTCTAGCTTCACTTCTTCAACACTCCATGTGCTCCGTTGGAGGTTCTAAGAAAGAAATGTAAGCATTGGTTTAAAGTAAGGTAGAAGACTCTCACTAGGCTTACTGATGGGTTGAAGTAATACACCATGTTATCAAATATTTTACATGTGAAGGTCGTTCATCACTCATCATGATTTAACCCTGGTCTACCAAATAAGAAATGCAAGTGTTGAAGCTAGTAGATCTAGTTTAATGTCATCTTCATCTTCTTTTGAAATGAGAGATGATGTCAAGGAAATAATGGAGGTATGCTAAAAGCTATAGTGATGCATTCATTGTAGTAATATTGTCAATACTAATTCTAGCATTGTACATAAATATTACAAGGTTTCATAGATTTTATAAGGTTTATTTAAATTGTTAAAATGTAAAGTCATATGTGAACTAAACTTCATATATTTTTATAAATAATTAAATAAACATTGTAAGTACATCAACTTCAATAGTTTTTAGTCAAAATCTAGACACCATAATGAAACACTTACAATAAAAATAATACTTCTATGAATTGTACACATCTTTCTACCAACCTACATTGCAATTAGAGTTGAAAATCATCTAAATTTAATAACATTAGCATGTTGAAATAGTGGCAAGGACAACATATTAAAAAAGACAATTGTTATACATCGTAATACCATTAGTTGTTAGGTTTCCACATCTCTAGATATGTAGTTTACCCTTTGAGCATTCCCTCCCCCTTTGGAATCCTGGAGAATATCTTAGGTATACCTTAAGAGTAGGTGTCACAATGGTATTAAAATCTTAAATCTATTGACTAAATTTTTAGTTAAAAAGATTTATATTGATTAAATTTTTATTTAAAAACTTAAATATTGATCAAGATAGGTGTAAGCAATTTTGCAACTATTTTCACTTGTTATTATATTTATATTTATGTTTGTTACCAAGTGCAAGAAACACATGTTTAGATCTTATATGGATATATTTTCTAGTATATGATATCTTAAACTACATGTTCAAGATTTCAAAGTATTCTATTGTAGGGATTGATTAAGTTTGAGGATTATGTTGTTCAAAATAGCTTGTATCATCAATGAGGCCTTGGTTGAAAGCTAAGGGGGTCAAAGTTAAACCATCTATAAGGTTCCATTTTATGTAATGTACTTAACCTCAACATTATAGAGAAAAATAACATATTGTGAAAGAATACCTGCGTTAAACATAAAATACAAGAGAAGTAAAAAGAACTTAAAAAAATAATTCTTGTATTAGTGATATCCGAAAGAGAGCAATGTTCACTTGCCTCTTCAAGGGGAAACCTCCAATGAGAAGAGCTCCAATACAATAACAATCCTTGATCACATTACACAACCTTCTACTCTATATGTAGTGCATCAATAACAAAAATCCTAACTGCATCTTAATTAATAAGGAGACTATTAAAGATGGCCAACCACCTAGTGGGTCTTAATTAATAAGGAGACTACATTGAATAATTATCAATTAACTATCTACTAGACCTTATTAAAAAAGATGTCATTGTACATCAATAAAGTACTCCTTAGTGTCCTCAAAGTAGAGGAGTTAGGGTAGGATCCTAACATGCCCCTACCCCCTTCAAAAGCAACATTGTACTCAAGGCTAGAAATGGGGAAACTACTGCAAAATGGTTGATGTTTCACAGTTGGCATATTTTGGGTACATATCCTTCAATTGGATGAAAAATTCTTGGATTGTGCATTGTGGAGGTGACACTCTTAGGTGACCAAAATTTCTTATGTTTGGATTCAAATTGATCCTTCTTCATCGAGTTTTGGTAAGGTAGTTTAAACTCGTCAATTCTACCCCATAACCTTATTCAAACAAGAAACATGAAATCCTAGGTGGATCTTGGAGTGTGTTCGAAGGGATAATTTATAAGTCCCATGTCAAATGCATTGTATAACCTAATCAAGGCCATAAAATTTTGGCGTCAACTTCTGATGACCTTTAGATTTGAAAGATTTCTGCTTATAGGGCTAGAGATGAAGAAACACTTGATCCCCTCCTTTAAGTGAATGTTTTGAGTGATGTTAGCAAGCCTGTTGTTTCATGTGATTCTAAACCATAATCAAATTTTCTTTAAGTGTGTGGAGAATGGTTTCGAAATTTTGAAACATACTATCCACTGCATGCACCATTGCGGTCCTTGATATATATTGAACTATTGAATATTGTTGTTGGCCATATATTACTTCATATGGGGTCAATTTTATAGCATCATGATAAGTGATATTATACCTTGATTCAACCAGAGGTAACCACTGCACCAACTAGTGTTGCTTTTCAAAAACAAAACATCTCAAATAGGTTTTTAGACAATTGTTGACTACTTCTATCTAGCCATTTGCATGGAGATGATAAGTTGTGCTCATTTGCAATCGGGTTCCTTATCGTTTGAACAACTATTGGAAAAATTTGTTGGTATATGTGGGCTCCCTATCTAACACAACAGAGGCATACAATGGATATTAAAAAGATGATCCAAAAAAATTTGGGCAAAATTTTTGGTGTTAAGTAGTGTTGCAGGGCACAAAAGTGAGCATATTTAGAAATTCAAATGGCTACCACCATGTTTTTTATTAGAGCAAATTTGAGGTCTAAAATGGGCCTTATAAAAAAAAATGTGCCATGGATGAGTGTGCGATGAGTTAAATTTCTCAAATCAATAGAATTTCAATATTTTGGTCAACCATTATGGTTAAGTTGGACATATGGAAGTCAATAATGCTTATGTGGCATATTTGTATTGAACAATAACTCATTTCATATAAACCTCACCTTGGTAAGGATCTTGAAACATTTATCTTGAAATATGATAAATTATTTGAAACAATAAATATAGAGTATTTTATATTATCACTACTTCTAAGTTCTTTAAAATATAAATCTCACATTAATTAATATGATACTGGAGTAATTTTGAAATAATAAAAACATTTATACAATCAATATTTAAAGAAAATAAAAATTTAAAAAGGTATCCTAAACAATAAAATATGAGTGAAAAAATAATATTTCGCAACTTTTGTGATAATTTTTTTTTTGGCTCATAATTGGGCTCTCTTGGTACCATTGGAAATGTCTCAACGAGAGCTACAACTTTCATACTTCAAAATTTTCAATATTCCACATCGATCAGTGTGAAATATCGAAAAACTAAAAATATAGGAAAGTTGTAGCTCTTGTTGAAACCTTTCCAATAGTACGAAGGGCACCCAATTCCGAGCTTTGGAGAGAAAGTTATCACAAAAATATAGAAATGATATTTTCTCTCTCATATTTTCTTATTTAGGATATTTAAAAAAAATATTATTTAATTTTATTTTCAAAATATTATTTTGTAAGTAAGTACCCACAAGGGATTTGAACTTGTGACATTCCATTTACAACTTCTCATTTCAATTACTCATTACCAATTGATCTAACCCCATGGCCTATTTTTTTTTTCAAAATATTAACTATATACATGTTTTTTATTATTTCAAAATTACTCCACTATCATCTTAATTAATGTGAAATTTAAATTTTAAAGGACTTGAAAGTAGTGATAATATAAAATAAAATAATAATAGTGACTGTTTATTTTTAGTATTAGTGTAATTATATTTTTTTCATTATAATTTTTTTTCTTCTAAGTTTTAGATTTTATTAAATATATACAAGGTAGTGGTACATTTATATAAAAATTAAATAAATTATAATAGAAATTTAAATTTTTTACCACTATATTATTTATTGTGTGTGTACAAGAATCTAAACCTTTCATTATTATTTTCAACCCTCATCTTTTAACTCTACACTAACCCAACATACTTGTCAACTACCATTAATGAGATATTATAGGTTGACGTTCACTAGATAAAACCTTTAACTGAGTGCGACATAGTATATTTGTAGTGTGACATGGATTTTTTTATTATTTTCCTTAGGAGGCCCAGTTTAGACCACACTTTTGCTCTATTGTTATTAGTTTCGTGGAAATATTTGTCGAAATAGTAGTTGTTATTAGCAATGTATGCAATGCCCCTAGAGTCTTCATTGTTTCACCTTTGTTCCTTTGACATGTGTTACATTCAATGACAAAAGTATTATATCCTTTTTCATTCCTACTTAAAAGCAAGATTTCCTAGTGCATTTGTAGGTTTTATGAAATCTTGAATGACCTACTATAGGAGATGAATGCAACTCTTCTAGTATCTTGTGTTTAAAAGATGAATTTAGTACTAGAAAAATGTGACCTTTATACTAAAATGTATTTTTTTTCCATGTGTATCCTTTGGGAGGATTAGGGTCCTCTTGAAGTTGTTTGATGAGATGACACACTTGATCATTGGTCAATTACTCTTGTCTTGCTTCTACTAACCATTATGATATAGAGGAGGATAAAGCAAATATAGATATGTCTTTCTCATATTTCTTAGACAAAGAATCTTCCATGACATTGTATTTTCCCTTTTTATGGATGATATCATAATCATACATTGGCTTCTTAGTGACCCACTTGTGTTTTTTTGGAGACAACAACCTTAGTTCCAAAAAATACTTTAAATTGTGATGATATATTTTAATCTAAAAGTGTCTTCCAGTGAGATAGGGGCACTAAGAGTTTATTGCATGAAGGACGACTATCATATATTTCTCATAAGTGGATTTACCTAAATTATCAATACACATTTGTTACTAGTGAAGGCCATGAGGTGCTCTTCTTGCATGGGTACCAGACCTAAATAGTAAATTGACGTGTCACATTCCAATACAAAAGTCCTTATGAAATACGCTATTTCTAAGATCGATACGGTACACATAACTTCTTTTAAATATTAAAAGGATTTCTTTATGTCCTTGGCCCAAACAAAGTATTATTTTTAACCAAGGATATTAATGTGGTAACAATTTTCCCATAATTCTATACAAAATTTCTATAGTAACTTGTGAGCGCTAGGAAGATACATAGTATTTTCAGTGTTTTGAGTTGTGTCCAATCTTGGATAGCTTCAATTTTCTTGGAATCCACTCATGTCCTATGTTGAATAGAAATGTGACTCAAGTAGTCGACCTTAGAAGGACCAAAAGTGCATTTGGACCGCTTGATAAATTACTAGTTGTCCTTGAGTAGTTGTAGTGGTTTATCAACATTTCCACACATCCTACCAATTTGCACTAAGATCAAGATATCATCAAACAACATTGACACAAAGCAACGTAGCAAGGGTATAAAGATCTTGTTCATAAGGATTTGTAAGGTGGATGGGGCATTGCAAAATCCAAAGGACATCATTAGAAAATCGCAATAGACTTTCATGTATGTAGAAAGAGGTCTTGGGGATGTCAATTTCATTCACTATGATTTGGTGGTATGCATAGTGAAGGCCAAGTTTGGTGAATAACATGACACCATGAATCTCATCCAAGAGGTCACTGATCATTGGAAGTTGTCTTTATTTTCATTTTATTGAGAGCATGAAATTTCGGGAACATGTTCCACACACCTTCCTTTTTAGGACCATGAACACTAGTGAGAAATAATGTCCATTACTCGAATGTATGACACCTTGCTCCAACAGTTCATGGGTAATTTTTCAATTTCATTTTTTGTGTGCAAAAGGGTGTCTATAATGATGCACAATTAGTGGTTGAATACCCAGGATCAGTGGAATACCATGATCATGATCTTGTTATGAAGGGGTGAACTAGTTGGTGTCTCAAATACATGATGATGTTTGTTTAAAACCTCATGTCATGGTGGATTTATTGTGTTGGATTTCCCATAAATTGCATGGCATTGAATTCAACAACAATGCTAAAGTGGAATTTCTTTAATAACATCTCCATAAATTGAGAGCTTATGATTTCATAGGAGCCTAATTGAATCCATTTGAGAGTGTGTGTACCATCCTTTTTAGTAAATATCATGTATAATTCCTTAAAACCCATGGTGATTGGCCCCAAAATGCATGACCATTCCCCCCCTAAAACTATATACAACCACCCATATCTATAATAAACATATGAGTTTTGAGCTGATAGTCCCCTAGTTGGAGTTTCACATTTTCACATCTGCCTACATATTGAATCATACCTTCATTGGCTATCATAATCTAAAAGTTTTGCACCAGGTGGACATATAAGCAATGGGATTCTTTGGCCACATGCATATATATAGAATTGTGGGTGCAACCACTGTTAACCAAAACAATCATTTTTATGTTCTTGATTTAGCCAAGAGGTTTCAAGCTTTGAGGAGAAGAAATGTTAGATAAATCATGAAAATGGATTAGGGGTTCTTCTGAATGACCTTTGGGCTCCATGTTTTCCTACACGCTAGTGTTGTTGTTGGCTACCTTTAACTCAGTGATATTTTCCATAGTGATTTCCTTCGATTGGGTGAAAGAGGTGACACCAATTTGAAATAACCTTTGTTCTTTACATTTATGACCTGATAGATACCTCATCAAAATTATAATAGAGTTCATGCCATTGATTCTCTGCCATTTCTATTGGAGACAATTGCTAGACTTTCAGGGCTTTAGTAGGCAAGGTACTTGGGGGAGTGGCCTATGAAGGGAAAGTGTGGGGCATGAAAGAGGGCCTTTTGACTTGTGTATTGCTTACTATCTCTTATATTTGATATTCTTGAGAGGCCTCCAACTAGGTAGTGGGTTTTTTCTCTAATATTCTTCCTGAGGCCACTATTGAAGCATTCTTTATAAAAAGTATAAATCAAGCCTTTTGTATGGATTTGTAATTTCTCAAAGGTTGTGATAATGTATAGTATTGACCCTATTTGATGCAACTTGTTTAACCACTCCAAATAGTGAGTACCTTGCTTGAAATGAGCATATATGGATTTAACAAATCAATTCTATGTTATGTAGATACCAGAGGAGTTTTTATGCAATTCCCACCATTTCCATTGTTTGAGATCTAAGTACAACAACCCCTATGTTTCGTCTGGGTAACATAACCTACGGGGTAAGAACCACCAAGCTTGTTCATATCCACTTTAGGAAAGTGGCTGTTATCAGTGAAGAGCGATTTATGGTGTGAGGATCCAAAATCGATTTTTTATGGTGAAAATATCCCATCGTTGAGGATTCATCACTATGTATATTTATGTATGGTTCATTTCATTGGTTATTCACTTGGAGGAAGTGAGATATTAGATAATTGAGTTGTTCTTGCATACTCCCTAGAGGGGCCATTATATTTTGTAGGGTTTTGATTAATTCCTAGAGTGTGGTAATTTCTTGATCTCATCAAACAACAATGACATTGAGTTTTTCTTAAAGCATCGAGTATTGATCATATAGGTTGTAAAGTCTCTTATCAGACTACATGGTGTTAGAGTGGGTTGTCTTGGTGTTCTTGGGTGACCCCACAAAAGATTATGGAGTCAGACCTCAATTATTAGCATCTTGCAAAGCGTTTGATGAGGTAGGCTGTACACAATGGTATGGTCGAGTCCATTGAAAAATGTTATTAGAGAGTGGTACCATGACGATTAGCACATAAAAATGAGTCTTTTTCGAAGTAGTACTCCTGTGGGAGTACTAATCTTGATTGATTAATACTACGACGAAGGAACTATCAAATTCTCGACATTAAAAAAAATGTAGGAATCTCATGCTTGTGTAGTATAGGATAGGGTTTCTAGGCTTTACTGTACCTTAAGATGTTCCTAGCTAGGAAACTATGCTAAGGCATTCATAACTATGAAATCGATCCTAAACATTCCTGGAATAGTCCAATAGCTCAATATAATAAATCTTTCAAGATATGTCTTTCTACTCAAATGGTAGGACTAGTAGTTCTCCTAAAATATAATGGAATAAGCACTCAAAATATTAAAGCACAAAGAATGAGTGAATGTTCATCTCCGAGGCACCACAATCATCGTATCATAGGTTTTGAGTTTAAATATGTTAGGTAAGAATAATATTAAATATGTTTACAATAAAACCAGGTTTAGGATATTCAATGCATGAATAAATCCAGATATCCTATTGAAGAAAATGTGTAATGAGCCAACATGAACTCATTATCATACCACATTGTTTGCCTAAGATGAATTATTCAATTGTTTTCAATCACTAATAGGTCATTGAAACATTAACATCATATCACATGAAATCTGTAAATTTTAAACTTAGCAAGTCACCATATAGGATCTTCAACGCAATGAATATTTCACCAAATTGCAATATCAAAATATTATCTATAAAGTTCAAGCATCAAACAAAATATATATGAGAACATATAGAAATAACATAGCACTTAACATAGAGGGTCAAAATTTGATATAATTGAGAGGGTGAATATAAAATCCTTAATATATACAACTCATGCTTGATTTAAAATATTTAGAGTGGTTCTCCCTTGATCTACACACTTGAGGGAAAGAGAGCATTTCAATCTAAAAAATGGAACCCTCGTAAATAAAATACATCTTCATTTAATACCCTTCTCGAAGATAGACAATTGAGATGCTCGATACCCTATTCCGTTAGGGGGGAGTTGGATCTTCATAGTAAATCTCCTCAACAAGCAGCTAAAATACGTTTGTTGTAATTTGTTGTCTTTGTCCTAGATAACCTCTTTGGGGTGCATCTAAAAATACAAAATATTTCTTACTAAGCATTGTATGAGCATAGGAGAAATCAATATGAGAAATTAAATCCCACTATTGATCTTAGAATTTGATCTCAGTGACATAACTGAGGTTAAAGCCTCTTCTCACATCACTTCTATTTTAGCATTATATATCCCACATTGCATAGTAGGGAAGGTTGCTTATGTGTTTATATTCCTAAACGTTTAATTGCGTCTTTGATGTGCTGTGCACATTATAATCTCTTGTGGGATTACATCATGGGCTTACTTGACTTGTGTCTTGGCTTGTAAGGTGTATGGTATTAAATTGAGCACATAGATATGTGGACAAACACACAACTCACAGGATAGATCACACAATTTACTCAGTTATTGAAGAATGAAACAGTGCAAAAATGGCTTGCAGCTGTGAATGCTTTTCATTAATCAAAGAGTAATTAAATAATAATTACAATGAAGTACAATGGCTTTAATAGCCACAAGCAATTCTAATCCACATGAGGAAATTTGAATTGATTAGACTCTACTTGACTATAGGTAACTAAGACCTTGTCTAAATCACTATCAGAGGACTCAATTGTTAACTGACCTTGTCTAAACCATAACCGGAGTTCATCGAAGCTCTAAAACACAACTCAAGTGTTATATTCAGTGTTGACTAAGGCTAACTGACTGTGGTAGGTGAGAAATGCGCCCCTCCTGAGTGCATTCATGTAAACCTAGCGCTAACTGAATGTAGAGGAATCATTAGAGAGATTTTGAGGTCAAAAATGGGCCTCCTAAGAGATGTACTACAAAAATATAAGATATATTAAAATATTATGAGTTAGGTGTTTTATGGGGTAGGTATATATGACAACTCATCTCCTACACTACTTTTTATGCACAATATAAATAACCATGGTTGAGTTACTTTTCTAAATTGACTATAAATAAAATTAATAAAATAACTCTACAATGATGTGACTAAGATTCATTGTAAATTTCCAAAAAATTATTGTCCTTTAGCATTTATTTGTATTGATCATGTAAATAAAATTAAACAAAAATGAATTTAATTTATATGCATAACTAACATATTTTTTTCATATAAATATCATTCATGAATTTAATTTATTTTAAAATTACAAGATATATATATATATATATATATATATTAGTTTGACATTATGATATTAAATACAATTGAGTGAATATATAATTTAAAATTAAAAAACATGAAAATGACAATATATTATTTTATAAAAAATCGTGAAAAAACATTTTTATGAATTATGAGTACTTTACTTGAAAATGAAAATAATATTATTTTATGAGAAAGTGAATTGTGAGTACTTTACTTGGAAATAACAATAATATTATTTTATGAGAAAGTGTGAAATGACTTTTATTGTGAGTACTTCACTTTATGGCTTAAAAGTACTTGTACCACTATCTTGGTTAACTATGGGTTTTCATCCACCTTAGAAAATGTGACAAATAAGCATTCTTAACTCATGCAATGCCACCTCAACCATGGGGGATGATGTCATCTACTAGAATGTAATTGATTGATTTTTATAGTACATTTTGGTCCTTTTGAGGCCCATTTTTGACTTAATTCTCTCTAATGAGAACTGAATGTAACTGACTCCTAACTTAGCTTCACTAGTCATCAACTGAACTGAACTGACCTTGGTTGGTTTCGACACTCCTAGTGGCTCCTAAATTGTAGGGATTGGTCTAGGAGGCTCCTAAACTGATGCAATCAAGTGCAAGCAGTGGTAGTAGGCCTCAATTAGTGTTCCCCACACTTTCGTAACTGAATGTGCCCCAATTAGGTCAAGTGGACCCAATGGTGCTAGTGACTAAAAATAGACTGGATTGACTCCCGATTTAGAAATATGACAAAATTGGACAAGGGAGGATTAGTAATCCTAACATATGGAAGTATAACGAACTTGGTAAAAATAGAGACAGGTTAAAAAAACCCAGTAATTTTACAACACATGGTACTTGCATCCTCTCATTTGAGATAGAGGTGTTAGTGTTGGAGTTGCACTTTTAAATAAACCCTATATGTTTTATTTATTCCTTTTTGAAAATTTTAAGCCTTTTTTCCAAAATTTTCCAAAGTTTTAAAGTATTTTTCATTGCATATTCCTTTATAATCCTTAGGTTCCCTCCCATGCATTTATTTTATTAATAAGTCTAAGTATGGATCTTACCTATATTCAACTCTCTCGAATAGTTTTTATTATGATAATTCATATGGTATTTAGTCCAATTTTCAAAATGATTACCCAAATTAAAAGACAAATTTGAACTACAACATTATGGCAACATGCTATTATGAAACTGTATGTATCAGCATTGTCGAAATGTAAAAAAGGACCAATCTAAATTTTGCAACCAATTGGGTTATTATGAAAGGATGCGATCTTTGGAAACAGAGTTTTGCATTGCATGTGTCCAGTGAACGTGCTCATGATTAAATTTCATGCAACACCACTACAACTATTTGCTGGCATGATCACATTTAATAAGTTATTCATTTTCAATGACTTGGATCGATTGCATAAAATTTGTATGACATTTGGAATTCATATTTGTGATAAGGTTTACATTAGTTTAACAGTTAGAGCTGAGCAATTGTTTTGAATTTCTAGTTTCCGGGATGAAGAAGAAACGTGGAAAACTACACAAATTTGAACATGGTGATACTTGTTGGGCTGAGGAACATCCACAGTGCGCAAAGATGTTGATAGATGCAGACTGGTTTAATTTCTTCGAAAAATCAGAGGCTAAAATGTTGAAGTTTCTCAACAATTTGCAAGAAAATTCATGGGAACACAAGTTTATTTTACCAGTATAAGCATTGAATTCTTAGAGGCCTCGATCGCAAAAGCAACAGGGTTGTCTACTAAAGGATATAAGTGGTTTAAAAAATTCCCTTTTGAAGTAGATTTGAACTAGTTCCTCTTGCTAGTGCATGAAATTTTAGATTGAAGTAAGGGGATTCATCAAAATTCGCTAAAGGAAGAATGGAGAGAAGTTTCAAGGATCATACAACATTATGTTACTTGCGAGGGAAGATTTGTCACAACGTATAGGTATCATCTTCGATTCCTCCTTCATGCTGTGGGAGCATCAAAGCTTAATTTATCTCTCTATCTACTAAAAAGTCTATCTCATATGGCGACTCGAGCGAGAAATCATCGAGATCATACATCCCATAGAATTTTCCACCATGGATTAATAAAGATGCTAGTTCTCAATGAATTAAGGAATAAGAGTTGGACTTGGTTACATTTCCTCTTTTGGTCAAAATTTGAAGTAGAAAAATCAGATACTGTAGGGGAACATAATGTTTGAAAGAGGAAAGAAGGAAAATCTCCTTTAACTCAAAAGAAAATGGTTTCTCAGTATAGAAGACAGAGTTAGGATAGTGTGGAGACTGCTAAACAACACAAGACTTGTAAAAGGAAGGCTATAGAGAAAGCACAATTGAATCTTGATGATATTGGTACAGAGTAGGTTGGAAAAGAGGATCATGGAAAACAAAGTAAAGAAGATGAAGAAGAGATTGTGACAACTCCCAGGACTCCAGGTCATCTAGAAGAAGATCCAGTGGAGGAAACATTAGAAAGAGGTATGTCTGAACCAACATCCCCCAAAGAAAAAAGGGTTTATTCTCATTCTTGAAGTTCTGAAACTGTTAAATGGTTACCCAATACTAGGGCCTCCAATAGATTCAAATTGAATATGAAAAGGTATCTTAATCTCGAATTGGAGAAGGAATTTATAATTGATGTTGATGAATCAACCAATGAAGAAGATACTAAGTCCAAAGAGATGGAGGAAATGTTGTCTCAATATCTGGAAAATATTGAGGAAGGCATCAAAATCCTTCTTGAGTTGCCTATAGAAAAATATGTTAACAAGGGTAAAATAGTCATTCCAGAATTTAAGTAAGGAACTATTTAAACCCTATAGATATTGAGCAAGAGAGATAATGTGTAGATGATCAAATTTTGAATCATAGTACTAAGAATCAAAAGGTTCCTGCAGATGAAAATTTAACTCAAGAAAAAATGAATCAATGTTTGGACACTTCTAGAAATAGGTTATATGCAGAAGAAGAGACAAAAGTGATGATCTTAGGAAAGCCTTGCATCGTTATAAGGCTCAAAATTCACATTTGAATAATTTTAATGATCAATTGGATCAAGCTAATCGAATACTGAGAGAGGATTTGAAAGAAATTAATAGAAACTATGCCCAGTTGGTTCAGGCTACTGAAGAAGCTGTAAATAGAAGGAAACTGGCACAAGAAAAGAATGAATGGCCAAGTAATAAGAACCAAGAGCTTCAAGTAAAAGTGCAGACCATGAAGAAAGAATACTTATGGCTACATAGGATATCCTAGGGATTGGATAGTTTGACCATGCTTGTAGAAGCACATCACATCTTATAACTCAATTAGTAAACAATTTTTGTTATCCACATAGTAATCAAAGATTTCAAGTAGTTCAAGTTCCCTTTTGTTATTGAAGAGATGGTGGATCAATTATTATTAGTTGGCAATAGGATTAAATGTTAGTTTACTTTTAGATCATGATTATTGAATGTAATTCTATTGTATATATTTTGAGTCTATTCGATCCTTTAATTTTGGATCCGAAACTATTTTCACACCCCTGTTTAATTATAAATATGCAAGTCAAGATACTGGGAGGAGTTGGTGACGGAGAGAGTCGATAGAGGTAATATTTTGGATCTACAAAAGGATTCTATTTGGGACACTGTAAGCATGTACTAGAGACTATTTTGAAGATGGAATATCAATATATGAGGTAACTTATATTTTAATAATTTATGAATGTATGCCAATAGTTTTGATCTATTTCTATTTGTGAACCTATGTTTGATTAAGTTTTTGTCAGTCATACTCAATTTTTAGTTTTATGTATGTACATGTTCCTTTTACAGAAAGTGTTTCTGTTTAAAGAAAGATTAAAGCCCGATATATGATACAGTTTGTATGCTATATGTATAATGTTAATTTGGTTGAATTTGCTTATTATGTCATCTTTTCAGGTCTTCCTTATTTAGTTTATTTCAAATATCAATTTATTTTTATATTCCTTTCATACTTATATGACTCTTGACCCATCCATATTCTTTTAAATCCTAAAACCGAATACACACAACCTTTTGATTTTAACTTTTAGATGCTTGGGATTTGTACTTTCGTAGTCTAGTGCAAACTTCATTACAAACATCTTATGGCGCTATTGCCGGGGACAATTGTGAAGGATCTTCCCTAGGTTCAAATTTAATATCCCTGATTCTGATGGTGGATAAAATCAACATATATTTTTAGACTACATCATTCCCCTCAGTTTAAAAAGTAGTTCTGGCTTCCTAGGGGCTAGGAACAAGAGGTAATCCTCACTCTCCTGATGTACCACTGGTATATGATTCAGCGAGAATTATTCGAAAGGATAAAGATTAGCAAAGACCAAGTTCTAGTTCTACAGTGGATAAACAAAGTATAAAGGAAGAAGTTGAGACAATACCTTTTGCGTTACTTGGATTTGAAAATGTGTTATTTCAAGGAGAAAGTAGTTTTAAATCTAAATTTTCTCAAAATATTGAACTGCTTGATTTTGAAACTATTATGAAACATGATAGAGAATTGATAGAGTCAAATTCTATTAAACTTGCAGCTCTTGTAAATCCTACATATTATAAGTTCTCTCAAGAAACTACTGTTCAATATTTCCTTGCTTCTAATTTAGAAGAGGAAAGTATAGTCCTTGACTGGAAAAAGTTTTTATCCATTTCTATTCCACAACATCAAGTTTTTGATTCATATTCTCAAACTATCACGTATAAGGATTTTACTAATCCTTTCGTATTGGTTAGTGTTAAAGAAGAGTCATCACAACTTGAAAAATTTAGGTTGTTTAATCTTGAGTCAAGCATATATATACATTTAACCAGTAAAACCAAAGTTCCTATATCTTCTGAAACTCGGTCTATACCAACATACACAGTTTCTCAACCTTCATCATGTTAAAAATTAGGGTTCGGTTAGGGTTTGATATAAGCAATTAACCTTTTTATATTTTAATGCATAAACATAAACATATTCATAATAGTACTGCTCTAATAAATTTAAAGTGCAATAAAATCAAACATAAATTTCATCTCTTTAAACTTTGACACTCCATTGGTCACTTTGTTAAGCTTGGTCCTTGAGATTATTCATCAAATGATATTTACAATAACAAAGTAATAAATAATGTACATCAGTAAAGAATCGTACCAATTATTTTGAATCAACCTTATACTATGATACTTCAAGTTTTGATCTTGTCACCGAAGGGATAAGTCACTTGGGTGAACAAATGACGTATCTTGAGAGAGGGAGGGTTAATGCAGAATGATAGATAAATATTACTCAACAGGAAGATAAACTTTAATCAATTACTCAGGCTTAGCAACACATAGACAGAGAGACACAATTAAGATAAAGACACACATTCACGCTGCACATGAGACACTCAGTCATACTGCGAAGAGACACACAACCACATTGCACAAGAGATACTCAGTCATACTGAGGATAGACACATAGTCACACTACAGAAGAGACACTCAATCATACTAGGCAGAGAAAAACACGGTCATCTTGGGAAATGGAACAAGGTCATGCTAGCAGGGACGCTGAAGTTGAGTATGGGCGGACACTGTCACACTAAACGAGGGGAGATTCAAGTTGAGAAATTAAACACACAAACCCACTGAAGGTGGAGAGGTGGTCACGCAGGGGTAGAGGCATGGTAGAGACCACGGTCACGATTCATGCTGAAGGAGACAACAATCACACTGAAGGTGGAGAGGTCGCCACATTGCAATCATGCTAGAGCAGAAAGATACAGTCACGCAAGGGTGAATAGTCACGTGAAGGTGTAGTCACATGGAGGAAGAAAAATTCAATCACATGGATCAAGAAGTCACACGGGTGCAAGAGAGAAGTCATAAGAAGGACCCATTCACGCTAGCGGAAGAAATGCCTAGTCATGTTACACGGTCACGCTAGAGAAAGACCACAACCACACTGCTTATGAGCGTGGAAGGATGGTTTTTTGGAGAGAAACATGGGTCGAATTTATAACCTTGAATCTCCTTAAGATAGGGTACCATAGGTCAAATACTAAACATAAATAAAATGGTCCAAGATAAAATCATAAACAATGGTGCAAAGGTTGAACAGAAAAGTGGTCCAAATATTTTATGAAGTAAAACTATAAAATAAAATTACTTAGGGTATTATATCAAAGGTCCAAGTAAAAGACATAAATAAAACGAATGGTTAAATTGTCTAATAATAAAACCATAAATTAAATGGCTCAATGGTTTTATAATAAGACCATAAACAATTCCAATGGTCTTATAATAAAACCATAAAGTAAATAACTTAGGTTAGTGTACAAATAGTCAAAAATAAAATCCATAAGGTAAGAGTCATCATAAAAAAGGTACACACAATAAGAGTGCTAGGAACAACTAAGATAAAGGACCATGAGTCAACCCACATACCCACAAGATCAAGGTGAACCATAATGGTGGAAAAACAACTCCAAGATCAAGGACTTTAATATTTTTTCTCTCCCAAAGTACATTGTTTCATATATTTTTATCATCACTGTATAAGGGGAAGATACAAACTGAATGATGCGATGCTTTGGTCCTCAATACTTCTCTTAAGGGTTAGGTGCTAGGGATGCCATCAAGGGGTGGCTAATCCCTTGAGAAACAACCTAGGAATAATCGATTAGGAGAGAGGACATCAAACATCATCATCTTGGTCAACTTGACAAAGATTCACCTGGTTAACTAAAGATGGGTGATCCCATAGGAACTTCTTGGTCCTAGACCAAGAATCTTCCTGGTCCCATACTAGGAAGTATTTGTCTCATCCTACAAAATCTGCTTAGACATCGTGTCCGAGAAAATATCTGGTCATAGACCAGAATACCCTAGAGACATATAGGGGCACAAACCACATGTTAGGGACTTTTCCATGCTATCAACCTTCTTGGTCCCATACCAAGAACCCTAAGAGACTACTGGGGGACCTAGGGTACCTTCTAGGGTCTTACTTTTCCCTAGTTAACTGACTAGGGTACAATCCTCCTTGAGAATGGGTCTCGCAGCTGCACTAACTTTAACACTCCCTCTCTATAAGAGGGGCATTCTCAGCACATCGATAACATAATGCACCATTACATGGTGATGAATCATCTCAATGTGTACCAACCTGTCATCAAATACATGATTTTTTGAGAGCTTCAGACAACTCTCCATCTCAAAACGAAGCATGATCTCATAGATCGTCTTGGAATTTATATTGAGTTGCTCTGATTGTTAGGATTATTAATCCTCCCTTGTCCAATTTGGTCATATGTCTAAATCGAGAGTCCATCCAGTCTATTTATAGTCATTTGCACCATTGGGTCAACTTGACCTAATTGGGGCACATGTTTTAGTTACTAAAGTGTGGGGAACACTAATTGAGGCTCACTACCACTTATTGCACTTAATTTCATAAGTTTAGGAGCCTCCTAGACCAATCCCTACAATTTAGGAAGCCACTGGGAGTGCCGAAACCAACCAAGGTCAGTTCACTTCAGTTAATGACTGGTCAAGCTAAGTTAGGAGTCAGTTACTTTCAGTTCAAGTTCTCCACATTCAGTTAGTGCTAGGTTTACTTGAATGCACACATGTGGGGCGCATTTCTCACCTACCATAGTCAGTTAACCATTGGTCAACACTGAATGTAACACTTGAGTTGTGTTTTAGAGCTCCGATGAACTCCAGTTATGGTCTAGACAAGGACAATTAACTACTGGGTCCTCCGATAGTGATTTAGACAAGTCTTGGTTACCTACAGTCAAGTAGAGTCAAATCAATTTGAACTTCCTCATGTGGATTCAAATTGCTTGTGGCTATTAAAGCCATTTTACTTCATTGTAATTATCATTCGGATTACTTTTTTGATTAATGAAAGCATTCACAGCTGCAAGCCTTTTGCACTGTTTCATTCTTCAATTGCTGAGTAAATTGTGAGATCTTCTTTGTGAGTTGTGTGTTTGTCTACAGATCTATATGCTCAAATTTACACTAATAGCTGGGAATCACTTTCTACATTTCATATTTCCAAAACTGTTGTTGGTATGACTCCCAATAATGAAAGTAGACTAAATCGGTGACATCGCTTTCATTGGAGAAAGATTGAATCTTTTCAAAAGTCTTCTTAAAGAGATCAAATCTAGGTTTCTTGGCCTTCTCCCTCCGCTTCTCTAAGAGAGAAGTATTATATACTTCCATCTTTGAGTCACTAGAGGACTGATGGAAGATCACCTCTATACTTTCATTTTATGCAACCCCACTCTATTAGGGATTGAAGAGCATAGTTGGACCCCTCTTGATCTTTGAACTTACCGATTGTTCCATTCTACCAATAACAAAATCTTGGAAGCTTCCCTAGGAGGATGAACATCTAACATAACTGATCCTGCATCTTGTGTAGCCTCTTTCTCCCTTTGTACCTGAGCACTCAACTCCCTCTTGAGTTGTGCATTTAATTCTAACCATAAACAGGACTCTCTACAAGCATTCATCACTTGTCACATCCTCCTCCTCTATAAGTTAAGCTTGATTGTCATCAATAGCCAATGTCAATTTCACATAATAACATGGTTGTATATAGAAAGAATCTATCTCAATGCCACCGATAGCATATCCACATGTCATTCCAATACAAAGAATCAACATAAGTTGAGATAGAAAGTATTCCCTCTTTATATATTCCCTTATGCAGAAATTACACTGTGCATCTCATTGAACATGTACCCTTAAAGGTGTCAACATCATATAGTCTTCATGCAAATGCATTAGCAAAGTCTAGGTTAGATTATAATCCTAGGAATGAGATAAGCTCTAAGATTCTTTGCACTTTAAAATTCATTTTACATTGATCAATGCATCACAAAAAAACATTCTACATCAATTTCCTTTAATATCATTCTCATGCATCATCACACTTGTTAGTACAACATAATCCAAGATAGTTATATGATCATGATCATGAATTCTAACTTCCTTGTACTAACAATTCTTGATCACATCCATCAATGAGTCATAAAACTCTTTTGCACAAAACAATGAGGTATAATTAGGTAATATTTATTGATTATCATTTGCTGGTTATCATGTTCTCAATCTATCAAATCCATTTTATGATATAACACTTGTCAATACTATTGATACATCTCTTTGTTCAACTGTCATTGATCTAGTCAATTAGTGAGGTCAATCAATTATGGAAGTATCAGATCCTTTACCATCTTTATCACTTTAATGGCCAATGAACTCCTACATGCAAAATTTATAAAGTTCAAACCCTTACTATTACTTTGGCAATACTGAAACCCTTATCTTAGGATCATTGTAGATTGTTACCCTGCAAAAAAAAGTCAGCTACAACCTAAGCTATGATACCATGTTAAAATTAGTGCTAGGTTAGGGTTTGATATAACCAATTAATCGTTTTATACTTTAATGCACAAACAAAAACAGTTTCAAAATAGTACTGCTCTAATAAATTTAAACTGCAATAAAATCAAACGTAATTTTCATCTCTTTCAACTTTAACACTCCATTGGTCACTACATTAAAGTTGGTCCTTGATATGATTCATCAAATGATATGTACAGTAACAAAGTAATAAATAATGTACAACAATAAATAATCATACCAATGATTTTGAATCAACCTTATACTCATATACTTTAAGTTTTTATCTTGTCACCGAAGGCACAAGTCAACTGGGTGAACAAATGACGTACCTTGAGAGAGAGAGAGAGGGTTAAAGAAGAATGATACAGACCTCTTAGTCAACAGGAAGAGAAAATTCAATCAATTACTCAGGATTAGAAACACATACGTAGAGAGACACGGTCAAGCTAAAGACACACAATCACGCTATGTAAGAGACACTCATTCATACTAGGAAGAGACACACAGTCACACTATACAAGAAACACTCAGTCATACTGGGCATAGACACACATTCACGTTTCACAAGGGACACTCAGTCATACTAGGAAAAGACACATAGTCACGCTTCATAAGAGATAGTCAATCATACTGGGAGGAGACAAACATGACTGTGCTAGGAAATGGAACAAGGTCATGTTGGCAGGGACACTGAAGCTCAGTATGGATAGACAGGGTCACGATGAACGAGATCATGCTGAGCAGAGAAGATAGATCACACTGAGGGGAGATTCAAGATAAGAAGTGAAACACAAAAACACACTGAAGGTGGATAAGTGGTCATGCTAGGGCATAAGCACGGTAGAGACCACAATCACGAGTCATGCTAAAGGAGACAATAATCACATTGAAGGTGTAGAGGTGGTCATGCTACAATCACGTTGGAGAAGAAAGATATATTCACGTAAGGGTGAAAAATCATGTGAATGTGCAGTCACATAGAGGAAGAATAATGCAATCACACGGATAGATAATTCACATGGGTGCAAGAGAGAAGTCATAAGAAGGACCCATTCATGCTAGCGAAATAAATTCCTAGTCACACTGCACGGTCACGCTAGAGAAACACCACCATCACGCCGCTTATGAGTGTGGAAGGATGGTTTGTTGGAGAGACACGTGGGTCAAATTTATTACCTTGAATATCCTTACACTAGGGTACCATAGTTCAAATAATAAACATAAATAAAATGGTCCAAGATAAAATCATAAACAATGGTCCAAAGGTTTAATAGAAAAGTGGTCCAAATATTTTATAAAGTAAAAATATAAAATAAAAAGACTCAGGATAGTATATCAAAGGTCCAAATAAAATACATAAATAAAATGAATGGTCTAAAAACATAAAGTAAATGGTCTAATTGTTTTATAATAAGACCATAAAAAATTCCAATGGTCTTATAATATAGCCATAAAGTAAATAACTTGTTCTGAGTGTACCAATGGTAAAAAATAAAATCCATAAGGTAAGAGTCATCATAACAAAGGTACACACAATAAGAGTGCTAGGACCAAGTAAGATAAAGGACCATGAGTCAACCAAAGGGGTCACAAGAAGATAACCCACATACCAAAAAGATCAAGGTGAACCATAATGGTGGACAAACAACTCCAAGACCAAGGATTTTAATCTTTTCCCTCTCTCAAGGTATATTGTTTCATATATTTTTATCATCACCATATAAGGTGAAGATCCAAACTGAATGATACGATTCTTTTATCCTCAATACTTCTCGTAAGGGTTAGGTGTTAGGGACACCATTAAGGGGTGTCTAGTCCCTTGAGAAACAGCCTAACAATAACTGATTAGGAGAGAGGACATCACGCATCATCATCTTGGTCAACTTGAGCAAGATTCATCTGGTTAACTGAACATGGGTTCTCCTGCACAAACTTCTTGGTCATGACCAAGAATCTACCTGGTCCCAGATTAGGAAGTCTCTATCTCATATTGCAGAATCTTCTTGGATGTTGTGTCCAAGAAACTATCTGCTCCCATAACAAAATACCATAAAGACATATAGGGCCCTAACAACATGTTAAAGAATTTTCCATGGCATCAACTATTAGAAAAACAGGACCACAGAGCAATAACAGATATACAGTTAAATCAATAAACAAGATGCAAAACACATCAAAACATTACAGAGAGACACAGATATAACGTGGTTCACCCAAACGATGGGCTACATCCACAAAGAAATTTTCCAGTCCTTTTATTATAGTCCAGAAAGATGAAGGGATACACCCTACAGCAAAACCACTGCACTTCCTCTTCACGCTCTCACAGTATCTCTTCCAGTACAATACAATACCATATTCAGTCGATTTACAATGGTCTCTTTTATAGGGGAAATACCATGGGAAAAATTCTAGGGTTAACCCAATACCATGGGTCTGCAATACTATTGGACAACACACATCCCAAAAGAATTTTTTGGGGGCTCCGCCCTTGAACCCCCGTTTTCTCGGGGGCACTGCCCCGAACCCCCTTTTTTGAGGTGTTGGCCCGAACCCCAAGGCAGGGGGAATGAGTGTACAGTACTCCTGGGTTACAATCACAACTAAATAATATCTTTGGATATGGAAGATTAGGCTCCACAAACAACAATCTCCCACTTGGAGACTAATCACAACAACTCTACCACTACTGTACTTGCTGGACCTTGGACTTGGCAAATTTCTTCTTTTCACCTTCATGCTTTAAGACCAGCAGAAACCGAGCAGGAACTTAGTTTCTCTCTGGTTAGTCCCTTTGTCAACATGTCTGTAGGATTCTGGCTAGTGTGAATCTTTTCCAGTTTTAACAGTTCTTCATCTAGAACAGATCTTATGAAGTGGTACTTGAGTTCTATATGTTTAGTCCTCGAATGAAAAACTGAGTTCTTTGCAAGATGAATAGAACTCTAGCTGTCACTGTACAACCTACTATTCTCCTGTTTCTTACCCAATTCTTCCATGAACCTCTGCAACCAAATCATCTCCTTACTAGCCTCTGTAGCAACAACATACTCTGCTTCCATTGTTGAAGAGTGTCACTGTACAACCTACTATTCTCCTGTTTCTTACCCAATTCTTCCATGAACCTCTACAACCAAATCATCTCCTTACTAGCCTCTGTAGCAACAACATACTCTGCTTCCATTGTTGAAAGTGCAAAAACCTGTTGCAGTTTTGAAATCCAACTTACTGCTGTTCCACCTACAGTGAACACATACCTTGTGGTGCTCCTCCTGCTATCTTTATCACCAGCCATATCTGCATCAACATATCCCTGCAGAACAGTGTCTGAACCTCCAAAACATAATGCATGAGAAGTGGTACCTATCAAATACCCGAGAATCCACTATACTACTTTCCAATGCTCTTTACCTAGATTATTCATATACCTTCTCCAACTCCCACTGCATGTGCAATATCTGGTCTTGTGCACACCATGGCATACATCAAGCTCCCAACTGTTGATGAATAGGGAATCTTGGACATGTAATCTATCTCTTCCTGTGCCTTTGGACACATATGCTTGCTTAGTTTGAAATGGCTTGCCAAAGGTGTGCTGACTGGTTTTGCATTCTGCATTCTAAACCTCTGCAACACCTTTTCTATGTACTCACCTTGAAACAATGTCAATTTGCGATTTTTCCTGTCTCTTGTTATTCTCATACCAAGGATTTGCTTTGCAGCACCCAAATCCTTCATCGCAAATGATTTAGCTAGTTTTCTTTTGAGCACATTTATATCCTGCATGTTAGACCCTGCAACAAGCATGTCATCCACATACAATAACAAGATAATATATCTTCCGTTATCTAGCCTCTTGAAATAAAAACAGTGTTCAGAATGACATCTATCATAACCTTGTTCTGTCATAAACTTATCAAATTTTAAATACCACTACCTTGGAGCTTACTTCAGGCCATACAAGCTCTTCTTCAGCCTGCAAACCAAATTCTCCTTCCCTTTGACCTCATACCCTTGTGGCTGCTGCATATAAATATCTTCCTCCAAATCCCCATGGAGAAAGGCCATTTTTACATCTAATTGTTCAAGATGCAAATCTTCTACTGCCACTAGACTTAAAATAGTTCTAATTGAAGTCATTTTAACAACAGGAGAAAATATTTCATCAAATTCTATACCTTTCTTTTGTGCAAACCCATTTACAACAAGTCTAGCCTTGTACCGCTTCTTTCCTCCATCTTCTTCCTTCAACCTGTAAACCCATTTATTCTGCAATACCCTTTTTTCTGTAGACAACTTAACCAGATCCCAATTCTGGTTTCTTACCAATGAGTCCATCTCCTCATCCATGCCTTGCTCCCACTTCTTTCTAGTTTCTACCTGCCTTGCTTCTTCAAAACATTCTGGCTCACCAGAATCAGTCATCAATAAATAATATAGTGAAGGAGAGAATCGTTTAGGGGGTCTACTTAACCTGGTAGACTTTCTTACAGTTGCAGGAGTTTAAGGTACTTGCTACTGTTCTTGATTTTCTGGTGCTTTTGGAACTTCATTTTCTTTGATTTCATCAAGCATTATGTACTCTGTGTTTTCCTTTTCTTCTTTCTTTCCCTGCAACTGATCTTTTTACATGACCTTTTCATTGAACACTACATCTCTACTCCTAATGATTTTGCTATTTTTAAGGTCCCATAAACGATAACCAAAATCATCAACCTCGTATCTAATAAAGGTACATTTCTTGGATTTAGCCTCAAGCGTTGTTCTGTCATCTTTATCAATATGGACAAATGCTTCACAATCAAAAGTTCTCAGAAATGAGTATTTTACCTGTTTACCTGTCCATGCCTTCTCTGGAATGCCACCATCCAAAGCACTTGAAGGCCCTCTATTTATTAAATAAATAGCAGTATTTACAGCATCAACCCAAAACTGTAAGGGCAACCCTGCATGCAATCTCATACACCTTGCATGCTCCATGATTGTTCTGTTCATCCTTTCTGACACACCATTTTCTTGGGGTGTTCTAGGGACTGTCTTCTCTCTGCGAATCCCATTGTGTGAATAGTAACTGTCAAACTCCTTGCTGCAGTACTCGCCTCCATTATCAGATCTGAGACATTTCAACCTTTTTCCTGTCTTATTCTCAGCCAAAGATTTCCACTTCTTAAAAGTATCAAACACATCAGATTTCTGTCTAATGCAATAAACCTAAGTTTTTCTAGTTGCATCATCAATAAAAGTAACATAATAACGAGATCCACCAAGAGATTGTACCTGAGATGGTCCCCATACATCTGTATGGATAAGCTCTAACTTTTCACTCTTCTTTTGTTTCCCAACCCTGAGAAATCTAACTCTCTTCTATTTTCCATAAACAACTTACATGCTTCAGATCTGGAAGTAGTTTCCTAGAGTGGAGAGTCTGCATCCCCTTCTCACTCATGTGGCCAAGCCTATGATGCCACAATGCTGCACTTGTTTTTGTGGAAGCTACACAAATATAATTATCAGTATTATGAGGACATAAATATAATGTACCTATCCTATCTCCTTTTGCAATTACCATTGATCCTTTAGTGACCTTCCACCACGTTTTTCCAAACGTAGACAAACAACTGCCATCTCCCAACTGCCCTGTTGAGATCAGATTTCTTTTCATAGCAGGAATGTGCCTTACATCCTTTAGCAACCAATCATTTCCATTATTTAGCTTAATCCGTACCTTACCCTTTCCAACAATTTTACATGGTTCATCATCCCCCAATAACACATGCCCAAAATCACCTTGAACATAATCATAAAAGAATTTCCTATGGGGTGTAGCATGACATGAAGCCCATGAATCTACTACCCAGTAATCACTAGTATTATCTAATGCAAGAATCAAAGCATCTTGTAACCCATCACCTGCTACATTAGCTTCCTGGGTAGTCTCTTGCTGCCTCTCACCTTTCTTCTTTGGTGCTCTGTAGTCTTTCTTTAGATGTCCTTTCTTACCATAGTTCCAGCATTCGAATCTGGACTTAGATCTTCCCTTTTTAGACTTGCCACGATTTCCTGGGCTGCTTCCTCTCTCGTTTTATCTCCCTCTGCTCTCCATGGTCAACGCATTACCTGTTGTCTCACATGTGCTTTTCCTTCGCATTTCCTCGCTAAGAATAACACTAACAACATCATCAAACTTAAGAGTGTTTGAACTAGGGACAGAGTTACTTACAACCATGACCAAGCTATTCCAGCTTTTTGGCAATAAGCACAAGATTAGAAGAGCCCTAACCTCATCATCAAAGTTCACTTTTACAGAACTTAACTAACTGGTAAGTGTATTAAACTCTTTTAAATGGCCAGCAGCAGATCCACCTTCCGACATCTTCATATTAAATAAATGCTTCATTAAAAATACCTTGTTAGAAGCTGAGGGTTTTTCGTAGAGCTTACTCAATGAGCTCATCACACCGATGAAGCCAGGCACAACCGTATTGTTCCTAGTGCCTTTTTGTCAAGAACCTCCCATTCTTCATCCTTCATAGCCGTCGACTATTTTGCTTTTCTGCCCAACGGCAGGTACAGATCTTTCTGGTACAGATAGTCCTCCATTTGCATCTTCCATAACTAATAGTTTCGGCCATTAAATTTCTCAACCCTAAACTTTCCTTCTTCCGCCATTGCTCCCACTTGAACCGGGAACCCTTCTTTCCTGCGAGTTTACCAACCAAATAGACCTTTTGGCTCTGATACCAATTGTTAGAAATACAGGACCGCAGAGCAATAACAGATATACAGTTAAATCAATAAACAAGATGCAAAACACATTAAAAAATTACAGAGAGACACAGATATAATGTGGTTCACCCAAACGATGGGCTACGTGCACAAAGAAATTTTCCAGTCCTTTTATTACAGTCCAGAAAGATGAAGGGATACACCTTGCAGCAAAACCATTGCACTTCCTCTTCACGCTCTCACAGTCTCTCTTCCAGTACAATACAATACCATATCCAGTCGATTTACAATGGTCTCTTTTATACGGGAAATACCATGGGAAAAATTCTAGGGTTAACCCAATACCATGGGTCCACAATACTGTTGGCCAACACACATCCCAATTTTTTTTTTGGGGGCTCCACCCCCAAACCCCTGTTTTCTTGGGGGCGCTGCCCCCGAACCCCCATGACTTGGGGGCGCTACCCCAAAACCCCCATGACTCAGGGGCGTTGCCCCCGAACCCCGTTTTTCGGGGCATTGCCCCGAACCCCAAGGCAGGGGGAACGAGTGTACAGTACTCCTGGGTTACAATCACAATTGAATAATATCTCTGGATCTGGAAGATTAGGCTCCACAACCAACAATCAACCTGCTTGGTCCTATACCAAGAACCCTAGGAGACTACATGGGGCCCTAGGGTACCTTCTAAGGTCTTACTCTGCCCTAGTTAACTGACTAAGGTACCATCCTCCTTGAGAATGGGTATCGCACCTGCACTAACTTTAACACATCAATCATGGCAGCTCATACCAACATAATTAATACCATGGTTTCCACTAGGCATGCCCCTTTGATTTTACCTCAACCTATTAATTCACTTCCTGGGGGTGATTACCAAAACTAATTTACAAGGTTTAGTGGTCAAACTCAAGTAGCAAGAAAAGAACTTTGGAATTCTTTTTGCAGTTATGCCGATGATCAAAATATTGAGCACAAAGAAGTTTGTAAGCGTATGTTTGTTTAGATATTAGATGGAGAGGTAAGGAAATGGTTTTGGTAGCTACCGGTGGATTCTATAAATGGAATATATTATCTAGAAGAAACATTCATAAAATAGTGGGGAGACACTAAATCCTTCCTTTATTAGATAACGGAGTTCAGGGCTCTAAAAAAGAAGCTAGATGAATTAGTTTTTGATTTAAAAAAATGTTTCAATAATACATATAGTAAGGTCCCTGCAAAGATTAAGCCTATTGACACATTTACAAAAGTTACATATTCCAATTCCTTTGATGTCGAATTATTCTTATTGTTAAGAGAAAGAACATCTATCACTCTTGCAAATATGCATGAAGTAACTTTAGAAGTTGAGTCAAATTTGATGGCAGTAAGCAAGCTTAGAGCTGAACCATAGTATCATGAGAAATATAAGAAAAATAAAAAAGAAGTGGGACCATCTACCTCAAGTGTTAAATTAACATACAACAAGATGGCTGGGATGAACAAACTCTTCAAGATCATATCATAAAAAATCAACAAATCTGAAATCGAAAATCAAATTAAGAATATACCTGTTCAGGAAGGAGATAATAGAAACCAAAATCAGTTCAGACGACCCTTTGTTCCTAGGTTTTCACCTAGAGAAGGGATAGATAATGATGATCAAAGAGTGAAGCCTCCTTTCCAAAATAATCTGGTAGATTTAGTTGAGGAGATAGAAGAATTGGAATTGGAATATTCAGATCAAGGCATAAATCATTTGGAAGAAGAATCCTCTAATAGTTTTCACACTAAATTTGATTATCAAACTTCTTTGTGTTTTGATAAGGAAAATAACAATTCTCATCAACATAATGTTTCATATCTAGCATATTCAAATAATTTTTATCAAACAAATCCATAGAATTCTTATGCTTTAAGATCTGGAGCAAAGAAAGTTCCTCAGAATTTCAAAAAAGGGGTGGTTACACCTATAAAAAAACCGCCTGATCTTACTACTAAAAATATGCAAAGTCAACAGGTCATTAGAAATAAACTTATAGAGGCTGAAGAAACAACTAAAGCTATCCAAGGATTTAATTTTGAACACAAGATCAGTAAAATAAAAATTTTCATTCCATTAACAAAGCTTATGAAAATTCAGTCATATAGGGATCCTTCTCGTAAGGTGTTGAATTCACAAACCGACCAATTCCCTTCAGATGAACATCCTACAATTAATTTTGGTCCCAAATCACTTGATAAGTATGAAAATAAAACTGATTTTCACCCTTACAGTGTATGAAAGATGTTACATAAATGTCTTCTAGACGTCGGTGCTTCCCACAATCTCATGCCCAAAGTTGTTATGGAGGCCCTAAGTTCAAATATTAATAAACCTTATCATGACTTATTTGCCTTTGATTCAAGAAAAGTCAAGTGTCCTGGAGTTGTTAAGGATCTTGTGGTCACTCTTATACAGTTACCAATGAAAAATGTCTTAACGATTGTTGTCATTGATGATATTGCACCTAAATCTGACATGCTTCTGTCAAGATCTTGGCAAAAAAGAGTAAGCGATACTTTGCAAATGGATCTCTCTTATGCAACTATCCTGGTGTTCAGAGGAGAACACGTGAGATTATATAGAGAAACACAATTTGCTTATATGGTAAGTGACAATGTAACCCAATAAATCACCCAAATTATGCATTTGAAGCAGATATTGGGTCTTGTATGTTGCACTTGCATGAGTATTCCACAAGTGTTTTACAAGTTGAAAAAGAAGTGCTAGTTCAGCACAGTATTGAGACTCATGACAGTTTGTGGTAGATGTATTTCGATGGATCATCAGATAAAGGAGTAGGGAAGTTGTCATACTTATTTCTCTAGGAGGTGAAATAATATCTTTGATGTATAAGCTAGAATTTTAGACAACCAATAATATTGTAGATTATGAAGCATTTATTCTTGGTTTAAGGGCTGCAAAAGATTTAAATATTTAACAACTAGCTGTTTTTGTAAACTTTGAGTTAGTGGGTCAACAAGTTAACATTGTTTATCTATTAAAACAAAAGCTATTAAAAGTTTAAAGGAATGAGGTATGGGATCTTATGGATAATATCTTCTTAGATTTCAACATATCTTTCATTCCAAGATATCACAATCAGACAACAGATTCTATGGATTTAGCAACAACCTATTTTAAAGTCCCAAAACAAACTCAACTCAGATACCCAAATGAAGTTAGATACAAACCTTAAATCTCATATAATATTAAGCATTGGAAAGTGTTTCACGATGATTAGGAGATTGATAAATATATGGAATTAACATATGAGTTTTGCACTTCATTGATTGATGAGGATGAAGGTGTTGAGATAGATGAAAATGCTTATTATTTTAATGATTCAATTGGTAATCATAATATAATTGAATTGAAAGGAAATTTCATCCCCAAAGGTCTTGTACCTATGGAGATATTATTCTCTAACAAGGATACCCTATTGAAACCCACTATGCAGTCATCTCAAGAGAGTGTTTAGAGGTGTAATATTGGTACTACTAATGAACCTAAATTGGTTAAAATATATAAATCACTTTCAAATGAAGAAAGAAAAATTTATATCAAGATTATGAAAGAATTAATGGATATTTTTGCTTGGTCTTATGAATATATGAAGACTTATGAAATCATAATTCAACATAATATTCCATTGAGGCCCAGTACTAATCCTTTCATATAGAATTTTAGGTGAATAAATCCAACAATGCTACCAATTATTGAAAAGAGGCAAAAATTTTATTGGATGCAAAAATTATTATACCTCTTTGATATTCTACTTGGGTAGAAAATCTAGTGCATGTGCGTAAAAAAATGGAGAAATAAGTCTTTGTGTAGATTTTCAAAATATAAATAGGTCCCTTCTTAAGGACAACTATCATGTTATCACATAGAGTGTAGCTATCTACTAGAGATATCCTATCCAGGACGGTAGAGGTAAGGTATCTTATCGGTGACACCGCAAGGGCCTCATCCACTATGGGTAATGTGTATTTGTCACACTGGACGAGATATTGTCACTTTAGTTCAATCTAGAGAATTATAAAGGGGGATACCCTACTAGACTAAGAGGGATAGAACACCTACTCAAGAAACTCCTAAGGTTTGAAAATGGGGAAAGGAGGAGAGATAATGAGTGGATAAATATAGATCTATAAATTAAGTGTGGTATAGAGATTATGACCAAGTTAGGGAGGCTTAATAAAGATATGAAATGACCTGAATTGATTGGGATTGTGCCACAAATAGTTTAAAGTAGTATATCTAGCGAGATCTATCCAAACAAAAGAAAACCCTAAAGGGACCCACCTAGGGTTTTTGTAAAAGTGGACAAAGTGGAACCAAAAGAGTAGATCAAGGGATGAGATGAATAGATTTGGGTTCTTGAGGATTGGATATTTGGTTTCAAGGTGGTCTCAAGCATACAAATATGAAAGATCAAAAGGAACAACCACCCACCCAAGGAGAGCACCCCACCTAGAGTGACTAGTGCTAGATCTGAGGGAAAATGGAGTTTGATTTTTGTGAAACTTGAGATCTAGGGTTTATTCATTAATCTCCAAGTGGGTTTTGATGTTTGTCATGAGAAAATCACAGGATCTATCATATCTACAAAATAGGTTTTTAAGAAAGGGTTTTCAATGGACAAATGGATAAAAATACTAAAAGACAATACTAACCTTGAAGATCATACCTGAATACTTGCGACTGCCTTGAATGTCGATGATCCTTCCACTTGGTTACAATTTCTAGCAAAATCTAGCATGAAACAGAAGAAAAATTCCCAATCAAGGAAGCGCGTCCCCTCTTCTCCACATGAAAAATCAAACTATGAATGAGATTTTTTCACATATGAAAAAGATAAGTTGCGTACTTCCTCTACAAATAAATATCCAATGCACAACAGTAGCAATTGAAAACTTCTTGAAGATGAAATGATTTTCCTGGAAGATGATGCAACATGCCTTAGAAATCTCATCCAATTAGTTTGCCACCCAACAAAAGATCAGTACGATCTTCAAAAACAATTTTTTTCACGAAAGATTTACTGAAATGTCCAAGCAAGAGGCATAACCGTTCACATCCAAGTATATTAACAAAACTTCAAAGATTTTATGCAAACAATTTCTTGTATTCAATATTTCTAGAGCCAAAAGTCCCTTTACAAATGAGAGAGAATATCAATATATAGATATCTCAAGTACATAAAACCTAGATCCAAAAAGATCAAGGGTCAATATGATAAGATAAAATCATCCTAATCTACGACTAAGATTATCCAGATTCATATGACGTAGATGAACCCACTAAACAAAGGGGTGCATCATTGGAAATGCCCGATGAAGTGGAACATCGCATAAAATATGGCTAATAACCACGAAGTAGCACATGGTGGGGATAGGAGGTTATGTTATCCTTCACTAGCATGTCCCCATGGCACAACAACAAGGTGTGGTGACAAATAATATAGAGTGATAAAAATCACTAGGTTATTTTCCTCAAAATACATCAAAAGACCCTGAAACTACATAAATCAAGGATGTTTGGACCCCAAGTGAAGTGAAGCTACAAAGGTACATCATAGGACCCATCTATGTTAGAACCATAGTAATAATAAAGCCTATAAATGCAGATAATCATAGAAATAATACAACCCATCATAACAAATCACCATATGAAGCATGGATATGTCTAATGGACACCTATATACCATAAATAATCATGAACTATAAACCTATGTCTATAAATCATCCTAGATCTGACTCATGGCCTATCCTACACTGGGTTGACCAAGTCAAGATTGATTAAATGATGACCCAAGTGCTAAAATCTGATACACAATATAGATGGACCTGCATGCTCAATTATCTATTCTAGCAGTGACACTCAAGTATGATTAGATTTTGTTGGTAAGTATAAGCACTGTACATATATAATAATCCAAATCAAAAGGATTAGTCCCTTCTAAATAAGAACCTCTAGTGTATACTCATTTATAGAATTATCCCTTTTGCTAGTCAAGGGTTAAGGTATCATCAACAACAATTAAGGCCAAAGGATGACATCATAACTCAACACTGTAAGCACCTGGGATAAATGAAAAGGGGATACACACAACACATAAGTTGGACTAGGTGAACAATAGGGCATGGCCGTGTCTCAAAAATGGGTGGAATGCTGAGAAGGCTGCACTAGACCCTATATAAGAAACCTTTTTATACTTATTTGCTCATCATTTATTATACTATTTAACTTCTAAAGGAAGGTGCCCTGGTAAGCCTTCTGGGCTTCCAGATAATGACAAAGACATGAAATTATTGGGCTAGCCTCTCCCTATTTCCCCATGGGGGAAAATGAGCCGTACATTATACAAATAATGAGTGCTCATGCTTTAGTCATTAACTTTATTTCTGATTGCTAACTTACCCGCCTCCAAGAGTAGGTGCCACGGAAATCCTTTTAGGATTCCAGAAAATGAAAAAGGCTCAGCCTTAAGGGGATTGCCTCACCTTGATACCTTGTGGGGGAAAATGAGCCTTACACCATACAAAAAATGAGTTCTCATCTCTTGACAACTAGCTAGTTTTTTTTTGTTTCCAGTAGTGTCTAAAGAAACAATTTTTTTGCTGGAAGAGAATCCATTTAGAATAACTTTAAGATAAAATGCCTTAGTGTCTAAAAACACTTCTTTGGTAGGACTACTTGTGTTCAAGACCTAGAGGTAGACATTCCCTATGATGAAAATCACATAAACCAACACCGAGACACAATTTATACATGGAGACCTATTCCAACATAGAGGTGGAGGTGGGGGAAATTCTAGGTGTTACTAGTCAAGTTACAAGTCATAGCCAATCAATATGGGAAGACAATGGATGGACAGGAACAATGGAAGTGATACCAAGACTAGAAAGATATGTTCTTAAAGGGAAATGACTAAATCCATACTAGGAGGAGGGGAAGGCCAATGAGTATACAAAACGATCTCTCGGTACAAAATAGCTATATCATTTATACTTTAGATTCCAAGTAAACCAAGATAAAGTATTGCCAACATATAATCAATATCAACTGAGTCTCACTGCTAAAATAGGTAACATTCAACATCAAAATCCTTATGCACAAACCATAACATTGCCTGGGTCATATACCTGCACTAGATCTGAAACCAATATGAAAATCATTGGAAGCATTGCTACTACTGCACATCATAGGCACTTTAACAATATCTTCTCTAGGTCATCAAGGAATGTCTTACTCAGTCATTGAATATGGGGTCATGAGGCTTAGTCATGGAATATAACTAGTCAATCTATATACTATGGATCTGCTTGAAGTGGGAGATCATCACATGGTGGATCATTATATGATAATCTCATAGTAAAGGGATGGATCAAAGAACTGCCCAGGAACAAAAATAGCCCAGCTACTATATATGTGACAAAATATGGCTCCAACTGGGACAGGTTCTATAAGGGAGAGAATGCATGAGAACCTCAGATATCTCTATTATGCAACAACACTCACACAATCATCAAATATGAACCCGATCTACTACTCCATCTTTAGTAAAACCTATTTCTGCACATGGTGGAAACAACACTTCCTAGCAATACATGTGACATACAATAAAAATAAAATGTTGAAATAAAACATTGAAAAGTAAATTTTGGAATATCAGTGCGTAAAGTAAAGTGATAGAACAAAAAAACGTAATCTAAAAAGTAGTTAAGGAAGACTCTAACAGAAAGTGGAAAGACTCAAAGTCTCAGTACCATGCAACACTGAAGACTCAATTCTACTACTCAAAAGATATTATTCAACTACCTACCTATCCTAATCTAAGTTATTAGACAAGTGCTAAGTAAAAGCATAAATGCAATGTAACCATTCAGTGAACAGATCGATGTTTCTTTCTTTACAGTTAATGATACAACAAGTAAAATATGGATTCTAAGTAACATGAATGAAAATTGAAGCCATTCTAACTTGTTGTTTGAATATCAAAGAAAGACATGGATAAGGATAAATGAAATCATGACAGGGATGAGATTTACTATTGAAAAATTCTTCCATCCATAGATCGATAGGATCATAAAAATTATGCATGTTTAAATTTATGAAATAAAAGAATATGACACATGATTCATCTCTCCTAGGCCATCATTATTTTCCTCATCTTTCTGATTAGCACACTCAATCATATTCAAATTATGATCAATGGTGAAATAATATGCGGAAAAATTAGAGATTAATAAACCAAAAATTGACATTAAACCTATTTGTTGTTTAAAGATTGAGAAAATATGGAATTGATATTTATAGATCTTTTCAATCACCCAATCAAAGGAATTAGCAAAATTAAAACCATGATGCACCAATGATGGCTGAAAAGGGAGAATAAATGTTTTACCATTGACCACTTAGCACTCTCGAGACTCTTTATTGAAAATTAAAACTTGATTGGAACAAGAACCCATACAAGAGGATTTAAAAAGTTGGAATGGGAGGGTGGACTGGAAATATTGAAAACAGATCTTTTCTCCTAGATAGATTGGACTAATTGATCTTTGAATTTGATAGGAAGAAAAAACTTTTAAACCAATGGCTCTTTTGATTCCAAAAATGAATTGGTTTGGAGAAAAACCAACACTTTCTCCATTGAAATAAGGAATATTCAAGCAAAGGATTGATTTTTCCTGATATTGGATTGAATGAGGGATACTGTCAAAATCATCCTTTGATAGCTCTTCATAATTGATTAAGGAACTTTAAAGGTTAAACAAAGAGTAGTCCTGGTTATGTTGACTCAACCAAACTATCACCATGTGATTGTTCATCAATAGGTTTACACTTAATTTGACTCTCAATCACATAATGTTCATTGGAAAGATATTGACTATCCTCAAACTTTTCTTTAATGACATGATTAGAAGTTGAATCAACCCTATGATAATTTAAACATTGATTTGAATGATAATCAACCCAGCAACGATTATGGACTTCTTCCTCAAAAGGATCTTCGATAGACTCAAAGATAGGAAGATCAAATTTGAAGAAAAGATGACTTAAAAATGAATTTGTTCATTTACACATTTTGTCAAACAGTTATAGAACCTAGTGTTCTAACTTAAATCATTGGAAAGTAAAACCACACTTCTGAAATGTACTTAAAAAATTATGTCAAATACTAAAACAATATTTAAGCAAATGAACACAATAATTTTTGTCTAAGACCGAGAAAAACCCCAACTTGGGGAAAACCCTAGAAAGAAGATATTTTCATTAAAAGAGAGACTCAGAAATATTTTTCTCTGACACAGAAAATATTTTTCTTTTGACCCATACTGAAAAAATCATTCATCAAAGCAACTGCAAATACCTCAAAAATCATGCCAATCTGTTGTTGTACGAAACTACTGTAATTTCCACACGTGTGGTATGGGCTGCACAAATCTCACACGCGCTGCACTTTTTTTGTACTTTCTATCTGCATCGGGTTTTGTGCCTAGAAACAATAAATGTTGTACGAACCTTTCAAAGAAAAAACAACAGTACATAATCTGCCTCGAAATCGGAGCCTTCACCCGTGTTGTACGGAATTGACAGGTTGCATTAAATGTTGTTGTACTTTCCTCGATATTTGTGCAGCAAATTGTCTTGGAAAATGTGCAAGTCCTCTAGGATTCATCTTTTCACTTTCAATCTCACTTTGTTCTTCCTCTCCTCATTGATAGTGAGTTATCTTCATTTGTCCTCTCTCTTTGTATTATACTTAACTTTTGTAACTACCTTCATCAACTACCTAATCTAGGTTTGATATTCATTTACAAAAGAAAGGGTCTACATCATAACTCACTTTTTAATAATTAAAAACTTTAATTATTAAATACATTTAAGTGTGATACACTTTTAAAAAGTATAAAAAACACATTCACTTTATTTATATAACCACTTTATTACATATATACAAAAGGACAAAAATTTCTGGTCCTCTCGTCACACTCACACAAAAAACATGGGAGGACCTTCATAGTTAACTTATTAACACTCCCTCCTAATGAGGAAGGTCCACAAAACTATATCCATATCTGACTCGTGCAACAACTACCTCCTGCTCTAGAATCAACCTCATAAACATATGCTCTATCTCGAACTGAAGCTCTAAAGCCTGAGACTCAACCTGAGTCCCATCAACCTGCTCAACTACACCATCACTTAACTGGCTGAGCCTCCTGCCAGTGATCAAGGGAGAGTCACTCTTCTCTTCAAATCTATCAAATGCAACATCATCCTCATCCTCCGACTTTGATAGCAATCCTTATTCTCCTTCTCGTGGTCGTATAACATGCCCTCTCATGACATATAGTCTGTCCCTGCGATCTCCTAATAATGTGGTGGTACCAACTAACTCATCTCTCCAATACATGAAGATATGGCTTGACCTGATCATCGTCCCATAGCCATCATCCTCAAAGGATGAAACTAAGAGTTTTCTCACTCTCATCTCAGGTACAAACAATACTCCATAAATATCCAGGAAATCTCCAAGGTCTAGTTGGAACCTGATTGTTCCAACCCCTTGTATAGCAATCTAGGGACTATCAACATCTATCTAAATGAAGTGTCCCAGCCCCAACATTGTGATCATTTGAAAAGAGTCATAGGATCTAGTCATATGTCTAGTTGCACCGTTGTCAACAACCCAAACATGCTGAAAGGTAGAACTCCCTACAATGGAATCAATTGAGATAAGAGAAAATTATTGCTCAAACATTTTGGCATATTCTTCTACTACTGTAGAGGCTGCCACATCTCTTTTAGTCTTAACAATCTTTTTCTCAGGACATTTCGTGGAATAGTGTCCTAACTAGCCACAATGATAACATTTGATCTGAATTAGACCTTTCTTATTCTTGTTCTTGGATTTGGCTGCAAGTGCCACATTATGCTCAACATCCTCACTAGTTTGGCCAACCTCTGACCCATCTCGAATTTCCTATTGGGTAAAATCATCCCATAATATAGACCGACTTGGAAGTATTTCTCTACCCACAATACACTTCACAAAAAACTCCCACTTCTTGGTGAAGCCCTTCATGGCTATCCTCACTAATTTTGAATCAGGAATGTTTTCTCCTACTGCTGCCAACTCATCCTTAACTTGTGTACCACGAGTCAAGCAAGAGGCTACACCCTCATCATTTTTCATTTTAATGTTGTTTAGCTTGTCTTTTAGGGCCATCTTCCAGTTTTCGTTCTCTGCTTCGAATGACTTGGTTAGCGTGTCCCACATTTTCTTAGCAGTTTTCTTTTCTGATAAATGTGGTATGATATAGTATTTAACCCCGTCTAAAATAATTCTCTAGGCTATGGCTTCATGAGCTTCAAACTCCTCAAGTTCATCTTTATTTGTTGGCTTTGTCATGAACTCTAAGTTCTTTCAATACAACAAGAATCCCTACTTTCCATGGGATGTAGTTGGATACTCCATCTAACCGATCCTCATACCTAATGTTCATCATGGAAAATAACTTGCAACCAAAATTAACTAAAGACAAATATTAACACTTTTCTGAAACTTCAAAAAACACCTACTTTTTTTTTCTTTTTTTTAGTATGACTTTGTTAAGCTATGCTCTGATACCATGAAGAAAATATGACTTAAGAAAATGAATTTGTTCATTTACATAGCATGTCAAACATTTAGAAAACCTAGGGTTTTAACTTAAATCATTGGAAAGTAAAACCACAATTCCGAAATGTACTTCAAAAATTCTGTCAAATACTGAAACAATCTTTAAGTAGATGAACACAATAATTTCTAAGACCAGGGAAAATACCAACTTAGGGAAAACCCTAGAAATAATATTTTTTCATTAAAAGAGAGACTCAGAAACATTTTTCTCCAACACAGAAAATATTTTTCTTTTCACCCATATTGACAAAATCATTCATCAAAACAACTGCAAATACGTTGAAAACCGTGCCAATCTGTTGTTGTAGGAAACTACTATACTTTCCACATGTGTGGTACGAACTGTATGGATCTCACACATGATGCACTTTTTATGTAATTTTTTCCTTCCTTAGGATTCGTGCCCAGTAGCAATAAATGATGTACGACCTTGTCAAAGAAAAAACAACACTATAGAATCTTCCTCAAAATCTAAGCCTTCACACTTGACAAGATGCATTAAATGATGCTGTACTTGCCTCTCTATTTTTGCTGAAAATTGACTTGTGAAACATGCTAGTCTTCTAGGGTTCTTTTCTCTTTCAATCTCAATTTCTTCTTCCTCTCCTCATTGATGTTAAGTTATCTTCATTTGTCCTCTCTCCTTGTTTTATACTTAAATTTTGTAACTACCTTCACCAACTACCTAATCTAGGGTTTATATTCATTTACAAAATCAAGGGTCTACATCATAACTCACTTTTTAATAATTAAAAACTTTAATTATTAAATACATTTAAGTGTGACCCACTTTTCTAAAGTATAAAAACACATTCGCTTTATTTTTATAAACATCACTTTGTTACATAAATTCACAAGGACAAAAATTTCTGGTCCTCTCATCACACTCACAGCAAAAACATGGGAGGACATTCAGAGTTAACTTTTCAAAAAACTTCGTATTTTTCTTTATGATGATCAATGAAATCCCTTTCATGAGTTATATCCATCTCTGTGCCTTCTTCAAGTAATGATGACAAAGTATCTCGTATGACTCGATTAATGTCATGATGAATTTCATTTTGAGATCTATCGTGGTTATTCCTAAGATACTCTGTTACATTTTTATTGATTAATGACTCACTTATAAACTTAATCACATGCACACTCACCATTAGCTTAGGAGAGGAAAAATCAAATTGATAAGGACAATCATTACTTATATCATCATCATTATCATGGTCATCTTCATCAAATTGATCCTCAACATCACAATCATTGCTTGACCGAGGCTCTCAAGGTTTATCAATTTTCTCACCCCATTGCTTTTTTAACAAATCAGTAAACATATCATAACCGGTGATGGATCTTGGTGGTAAATGATCAAACCATAACTAGGAAACCCCATCTAAGGATTCTCCTAGGGCCCGCATGTAAACAACTTCATCATCTGCACCTCTAAATTCCATATGATCCCAAGTATTTGCAGATGATCTTCAATAGACATGGCATTGTTTCCATAGATATGAGGTAAATTTTTAATAGTAATACTTAGGAATAGAAAGAGGCACCCCATTAATTTCAAAAAAGTCAAAAGGAGATAGCTTATCTTGTGTTTTAACTATTCTGGATTCTCTAATTGGGATTTGATTTGAATGTCTAAGTGTATTTCAAGAATAATTTAAATGATTGTTCTGATTGCAAGGATTTGGCTGGTTTTGATGCTTACTAATTGAATCAATAGAATTTATTGGGGATACTTTATTACAGGGATGAGGAAACTGGTGGAAATGATAAGAATTGTGATAATTAGGATCATACCCATAATCATGCTCAAAATCATTCTCATACCAAGAATTTGATTTTTGTCTATATATTTCCTCATTTTTCTCTTTAAGCTTAGTTATTGTTTTATTTAATTCTTCAATGTATCAAAGAACTACGTTCGAGTTCATTATGGTTTATGGGATGGGTTCAGTTCTAAGTGGAGTCGCCAGGTGAAATACTAAACAAAATCACTGAAAGATATGTCATTGGGGAAGCATGATGCAAGAGAGAAACAAGTGAATGTAAAATTATGCAAAGGTAAATCATTCACTTAACTTAATTCAGATGCAATGATTTGGAAGATAAGAGTGAATTACTACTCGCAGACACCAGAGGTAGGGCTCTACATTCCTAACAATGACGCAAAAATATGTTATCACACATAGTGTAGCTACCTACTAGAGATATCATATCCGAGATGGTATATGTAAGGTAGTTAACTAGTGACACCACAAGGGTCTCGTCCACCATGGGTAATGGGTAGTTGTCACACTGGAAGGGATCTTGTCGCTTTATATTAATCTAGAGAATGATTGAGGGGGATACCCTACTAGCCTAAGATGGCTAGCAGACCTACTCAAGATACTCCTACAATTTTACAATGGGTAAAGGAGGAGATATAATGAGTGTATTGTTGATATTTCAAAAACAACAGTAAAATGTGCCAAAATATCTCTGAGAAAAATTGTACGGACTGTATGAAAACCATCACCTCAAAAATTGTGCCACATGTGTGAACTGTGCGATATAATATGGTATGACAACATCATTAAATGCACGTAAAAAATTGTGCCCTGTATGGTATGACAACAAAATTAAATGTTGTACTTTCTCCTCAAAATCTATGCAAATATATAGATGGGTACAATACAGTTATGTACAAACTCCTCGAAATTCGTGAAATCTTGCAGCTGTAGGTTTCCTTGATTTATGTTCCAGGATTGTCTATAAATTCGTTCCAAAATTATTGGGAAATGTGGCCACTTCAAATTTTGGTTATCTCTAAAAATTTCTCTCTCTCCAATTTTGTTTTTTGTCAAACACTTGTCTTCCTATTCTTCTCCTCTCTCAAAACTCCTTTGTTGAAAGTGAACAATGAATTTGAGTTTGCCTTTCCCTAGTCCCTTTTTGTTCATGAAAAATTCATTTTCAATCTAATGGTCAAGATTTAATTAGATGAAGGGTTCACATTAAATGCTACATTAATTAATTAATAAATGACATTTAGTGCACCTCATGTCATTTAATAAAGTGCGAACATCCCCTTTAAATTTAATCACTCACTGAACTTTATTTTAAATATGAACTTAGGAAAACCATGAATTTATCCTTTTTAATTAAGTCACGTAAAAAACATAAAGTAAATCACACTTCATTAAATGCAAATGACTAGAGGTCACCATTTAAAGTGTCCTTGTCCACCCCAAGGAAAGTCAACACTTCCTCTTACTGAGGAAGGTGTTTTTCACCACTCCCAACTTATCTCTAAAGTAGACATGATTCCCTCTACACAAAGCCTTTTTTGAGAATGTCAGCCACCTACTCATCTATAGAAACATACTGCAACTATACAACCCATCTATGAACATAGTCTCTGATAAATTTATATCTGATCTCTATATGCTTTGACCTGTCATGAAATACTGGATTGTCAGAGAGCTTGATGCAACTTTGATTATCACAATGTATAACTCTAGGACTCAGTTCCTGATCAAACTAGTCTACCATCATCTTGTGAATCCACAAATCCTCACAACTAGCATGATTGGATGCCATATACTCAGTCTCAACAGAACTTAATTTCACGTACTTTTTCTTCCTGCTAAACCATGACACAACTACTGAGCCCAAGATGAAGCAACAACCAGAAGTGATCTTCCGGTACGAAACACTACCTGCCCAATATGAATCTATAAATCCAACCAATCCCACTCCACCATATCTCTTGTAGTCCAATCCATAATCAACTATACCAGTAAGATATCTCAAGATGTGTTTGCGGTAGTCCAATGCACTCTCCTGGGCTCCACCATGAATTGAATGAGAGTGTTTACCGCAAAACTCAGATCTGTTCTGGTGTTTACTAGATACATCAATGAACCAATAAGGTGACGATATAATGGAGGGTCCACCAACTCTCCCTCAGAAGCATGAAGCTTTGTCTAGTTGGTGATCATGGATGTATACATAGGTCTACAATTAGTCATATAAAATATCTTTAGAACATCTGCCAACATATTTTCCTTGCCCCAGGAAAACATGTCCATCCTCCTACCAAAAATCCATCTGCAAATAATAGTGCATTAGCCCAAGTTCAGTCATCTCAAACTCTGAAGCAAGATCCTTCTTGCAAGCATCAATCAGGTGCTCTCCCCCAGTAATGAATAAATCATCAACATACAACCGAAGAATGAGTAGAACACCACCAACCACAATGTAGTATAGGTTGGGATCTTCCCCACTCTTCTGAAACCGAATCGAAAGAAAGTAGGCATCGATCCTAGAATACCAATCCTGAGGGGATTCCTTCAGACCATACAAGGCCTTTTTCAGTCTGCAAACATGAGAATCTCTCTCATACACCTCAAATCCCTTTGGATTCTCCAGATACACCTCCTCTTATAGAAGATCGTTGAGAAAAGCAGTCTTCACATCCATTTGATGGATCTTCCAACCCATCTCTTCCACAATGGATATCACTTCTCTGATTGAAGAAAATATGGCCACTGGCACAGAGGTCTCATCATAGTCAACTCCATCTACCTATGAGAACCCATGCATAACAAAACAAGATTTGTACTTCTTGATGCTTCCATCTGCATCATGCTTTATCTTGTAAAGACACTTGGAAATCATAACTGACTTCCCCTCTGGTCTCAGAACCACATCCCACACCCCATTCTTCATTATGGAATTGTACTCTTCCATCATGGAATATCTCCAAACCTGGTGTGCAAAATAATCCTCATAAGTGGTATGAACGGTGTCACACAAACTAGTCACCTGTTCCATATAGCTCGAAAAACTCTCAGGTGCCTTGCTCTCTCTAACCTCCCTCCTGTGTGGTCCAATATACTCCTCTACTTCCTTCATAAGCTCCTTAATCCAAATTGGATTTGTCTTCTTGGAGGAAGCATCTTGTCTTAGACTCTCCTCTACATCCCCCTTAGATATCTGTCTCCCTGAAGAAGTACCAACAACCTGAGATCCTGTCCCTGGTGAACTTGAACCTGTACCAAGAGTACCTAATTCACCTAAAGGTGTAACTTGTCAAACTGTCCCTGTACCAAAAGTACCTATAGATTGAGCCCCTGAAACCAATGAACCTGTAACATGTGACCTAGTTACTCCTGAAACCGGTGAGCTTGTGCTCTGACTTGTTAAACTCTGAACTGTCACATATGGATTAATCTGCTACTCCTCTATCTTAGAATATAGAGACCTCCTAAAGGTGACTTTATCCTCCTAAAACTTCACCTCCCTTCTCACCACAAATTTCCTCTATGTAGGAAGGTATATACAAAAATCCTTCGAAGTCTCATCATAACCAACAAAGATATCCCTCTCTCCTTTAGCCTCCAAATTTTTCCTCTTCTCATAAGGGACATATGAGTATGTAAGGAAACAAAATATATGAAAGTGACCTATCTCAGGAACTTTCCTAGTGAACATATCCTCAGGAGTTTTGCACCCCAAGGCATGGTGTGGACTCCTGTTCAGAACATAAATATTAGTGCTACATGCCTCTGCCCATAGAAAGAAAGGAAGAATCTGATCATGCAGTATGTCTCTAGCTGCAACCACTATCCAACGTTTCTTCCCTTCAACCACTCCATTTTGTTTTGGAGTGTAAGGAACTATCAAATGCCTCTTGATCCCCTCATGTCTACAAAACTCATTGAAAGCATGGGAAGTATACTCACCCCCATTGTCTCACCGAAGTACCTTGATCTTATGTCCTGTCTAGTTCTCTACAAGAACTTTGAACTCTTGGAACCAAAGCAAGACTTCTTATGATATATTACTTATAAGGAAATAGATCCAGGTATTCCTGGAAAATTCATAGATGAATGTGACATAATACTCTTATCTTGTCAAAGAGGTAGATGACATGAGACTACAAAAATATGAATGAATCAATTGAAACACTCCGTCTGATATGGAATCACTGCTTGGAAAAGTAGTCTTGGTGTACTTTCCCAAAGAACAACCTCTATAAATACCACTCAGATATGTGTTGAACTCTGGCATACCTATCATCATATCTCTCAGCATCCTCAAATATGGATGGTGAAGATGAGCCATCCTCCTATGCCATAAATCACACAACTCACTTCTTCTCTGAGTGTGTGACAATGCATGATGTGGCTCGAAGATAAGCTTGTACAATTTCCCACATCTGACTCTAATCACATGGGAATCAAATGGAATTTCTACCTTGGGAAATATGTGAACTTTCCCATCAAGGACATATACACCAAAACCTCTATCCTCAATCATGGAAACTGAAACAAGGTTCTTCTTCAACCCAGGGACATACAATACATCCCTAAAAAACATGGGCTGCATGGACTCCTTTTCAAAAGATACAGTCCCATGCCCAACTGCGCTCACCACTGTGTTATCTCCTAGTACAAAATCCAACTCCAAATCTATCTCTAACATCTCAAGAAACATATCTCGATCACCAGTCATGTGATTGGAATATCCACATGTACCAAGTGGAGGAAGTAGTGGTAGAACTCAATGAATGCCCAACAATCATGGAATTCTCCATGTGACCCTGAATGCCCCTACTAGTGATAGAAGATTCTCTATCAACACTGACACTTGCAAAGAGAGAAAATTATCTCTCAAATCTAGCAACAAACTCATCAATCTCTACTGAAGTTGTTGTCATCTTTTTCTTATTTGGACACTGTCTAGCATAGTGTCCAAACTTCTGACATGCAAAGCATTTCACTTTGCTCATATCCTTCTTCTCCCCATCACGCTGTTTGGATCCATCCTTGGAACCCTTCTTGAACTTCTTGTTCTTGTTTCCCTTCATTTCCAATGCAACATTCTCCTCATCATCTCTGTGATGTGATGAACTACCCCGTAAATATCCCCTTCATGTCTCCTCCTATGTGAGATCATCCCACAATCGATCCCATGTGGGCATGTTATCCCTACCAATGATAGTATGCACAAACATGGTCCACTGCTAAGTCACACCATTTAAGGATGTATGCACCATCTCAGCATTTCCTATCACATATCCTACAACTAAAATCTTATCTCTTACCTCTTTGATCTTGGTAAGATAGGAAGCCATGCCTTCCCCTTTGCTCATGTGAAAATTCTTCAACTTCTCCCTCGATACCATCTTTTTGTTTTCATTTGAACTCTGGTAAATATTTGTTAAAGATGTCCACATCTCAAAAGCATGATATTTTGCTGATAAGTGAGGGATTATATGATCCTTCATGACATCAAGTTATATCCTTCTTGCCTTCACATCTCTCTTCATGAAAGCATCCTTATCAACTGCATCAGCAGGTACTACTATAGGATTAGCAATTGTACTATGAACAATGTCCCATAGTTCATTTTCTTCAAGTATCAAACTCATTCTAGACTTCCATGGGATAAAACTTGTAGCCCCATCCAACATTTCTTCAACTCTAAGAACAAACATCATGGCTACAACCTGTATCTGTCAAGCAATCTATTCAAGAATACTTCTCCACAAACCCCTGTTTTTCTGAATGTTCAAATTCTGAAATTTTAATTGTTTTCCCTAATACCATGAAAGTTTTTGAAGAACCCCAACCCAGTTTAAAGCTTTTTTGCTTCTCTGCATAGTTTAATGCCCAAACACTTCTATGCACAAACTTTTATCAAAATTTGACTGAACTGAAACGCATGGATTTCTTTTTCAAATTTAACAATTCAGAAATTTTCTTTTCAAGAAAAAATTTCAAACTCAAAAATTTTAAATCAGCAAAACACACAGAAAATAGCACTGATTTTTTTGACCAATGGTCTAATATAAAACTCCTAAGGGAAAACTTGATTCTGAGAGAGAGATGATTTTATTTTACATACAAATTTTACATTTTCAAAACAACTGTACTTATCTTTTTCTTTCCTCGAAAAGTGTGTCAAAATCTCTCTAAGAAAAACTATACGGAATGTCTAAAAACCAACATCTAGAAAATCATTCCACACATTTGAACTGTAATGTACAGTACAGTTTGACAGTAGCATTAAATGCACCTCGAAAATCATGTCATGTATGTTCTAACACTATCATTAAATGCTATAATTTCTCCTTGAAATATGTGCAAATGTACGGACGGTTAAAGTATAGAACTGTAGAGAAATCCTTGAAATTTGTGCAATGCATATGTAGGTTGCCTCAATTTATGTGCCAGTATTGGTTAGAAATTCATGCCAAAATTATTCGGAAATGTTCCCACTTCAAATTCTGGTTATCTCTGAAAATTTCTCTCACTCTCCAATTTTGTTTTTTCTCAAACACTTATATTCCTATTCTTCTCCTCTCTCAAAACTCTCCTCTTTTGAAAGTGAACAATGAATTTGACTTTGCCTTTCCCTAGTCCCTTTTTGTTCATGTCAACTTTCTTTTCAATCTAATGGTCAAGATTAGATTAGATGAAGGGTTCACATTAAATGCTCCATTAATTCATTAATAAATGACATTTAGTGCAACTCATATCATTTAATAAAGTGAGAACAACCCCTTTTAACTTAATCACTCACTCAAATTTATTTTAAATATGAAGTTAGGAAAACCATGACTTTAGCATTTTTAATGAAGTCAGTTTAAAAACATAAAGTACATCACACTTCATTAAATGAAAAGGACTAGGGGTCACCATTTAAAGTGTCCTTTTCCACCCTAAGACAAGTCTAGGTGGACAAACACTTCTTAGGTAACTTTTCAACAACAGCTAATTCATGGTCTGATTTTTTAGGTAGCTCGTCTCCCTTCTTATGGTGTGAAGTAGTGTGCTAAAACCTCATGGACTATTATGATATCGCTGGTGCTAGTTATCTGAGTAAATTTGATGAACTGTGGAAACAACACTTCGAGGAGTTTAATTGAGATTCATTTTTCTTACAGCTGATATAATTTTTTTTGGTTGATATTTTTCATTGGGATGAAGGAGATAATTCAGAGATATGAGCTCACTAGAGTAGTGGAATGAGGAATAATTCAGATGGTAGTATACCGGTCCCTAATTTTGACGTTATACACAATCACGGTGGTGAGCTAGGGTTGTACCAAGGCTTTGGGTGGTGAAATATTGCAGCAACAACAAGCTTTCCTCGCTGGTGGGTAGGGATGCTACAATCTCGCTGGTTGTCACAACATACTACTCCAACTCTCAAGAAGCAGCTATAGAATTTTGGGAAGTCAAACAGTCAATTAGTCAACATGTTGATGACATAATAGTGCAACAAGGAAACGACATACCTCTTGAATGAATGACAATGATGATTGTTGACTGAGCAATGAAAGGCTCGAGGTATGATGATAATGTATATTCTATAAATGATGCATACCTTAAGATAATGATGTATACAATGGTACAATGATGTATACAATAGTGTATGTACAATAATGTATGTAGTACAATGATGTGTGAAGATTTATATTCCATGATGATGATATGTTGATTCACTGTATACACTATGACGATGCTTTGATAATGATGCAAACTATGATGATGAAGTATACCTTATGATGAAGTGTACTTAAGGTTAAAGATGCATATACAATTCATACTGTGATGATGATATAGGATATGTGAAGACATCCTGGCAACATGGTGATGCACACAATGATGATGATATGCTGCATACTTGATGCATGCTTCTTGAAGATGTATACTTGTTGAAACTATTGTATGATGATAATAGTGCATATATTATGCAGTCCTATTGACACTCCATGATGATGATGATTCATACAATATGCATACTATAATGATGATGAAAACCCTATGGTGATGATGCACACTTGATGATGATACATATCTGATTGATGATGCTGATGCTTGAACATACATCTGATAAGTTGGCATGAGTAGCATAAGAGAAGACTAGATGATGGGCAGATCTTTGTGATGTAATGTAGGTGATTTGCCATTTTCCTTGAATAGATGATGAGATAAGCGGTTGATGAGATTAGGAAAAGTTCAACGTTGATGAGCATATTGACATGTTGAGTGAGTAGATGGATGAGCTAAGATGAATGAGTTGAGGTTAATTAGTAGAGATGATTATGCAACATATTGATGACAATCAAATATTGACATCAAGATTGCAAGTAGAATATTTCACTTGAGGATTGGATGTGGAAATTGAACCCAAGTGATAGAACAATTGCACTCACAAAATTGCTAATCAAACATGCAAATTTACACACAAAGGAGACTGAAATTGGAGCATAACACTAATCTGTATTGAATAAGTGTACAATAGCCAACCTTATGAAGTCATAGGTAGCTGCAATATATAATTACATGAGAGATTTGAATGCATAAGGATTCCATTCGAAATAGTAAAAAAGTAGGCTTACTAAATCTAGTCAAATCCCCCATAGGTGCATAAAGCAGTTTCCAAATATACCTAGAGGATCATGAATTGGAAAAGTCAAGTAGGCAAGCCAATAAGTGATGGAAAGAAAACTCATACATGCTTTTATTAGGAGAAAATAATGGAGGATGATGAGGGGAAAAAAACAAGTCAACTACACCTAGTCTTACTTTCCCTTTTGCCATAAATCTCAATAAAGCAGGAAACTTAGCAGAAAAAGCAGATATGCGCTAGGGAGGATCTGGAATAAAAAAGATATGCTAAATATGGATTCTAGGAGGTTTCCCAAGTGCTCCATGACTCATTTTTAGCAATTTTGACTTCTATGGAATGTGGAAGACAACTTGCATAGAGTGGAATATTGGAATCTAGGAAAATAAGACAAAAATGGATTAATTAATGTATAAGGTAGGTAACTATGGGTTGATTGTTTTAACACCCCCCCTTAAGCTTGATTTTATGAGTAAATATTAGAAAACTATAGGGCCTAGCAACAAGTCTTAGTCACGCTTTACATACTACATGTCCATTTAACCAAGGAAAGAGGCAAAAACCCAGTGGGAAAATCCTCCCTTAAACAGGGACAATAAAACAAAATTTGAAAATATTGTCATCAATCATGCTTCACAGCACGATCAACAATCCCCAGCAGTGATTTGAGATTGCTGAATGTCTTCTCACAAAAAACTTTCGTGAAGATGTCTGCTACTTGTTCTGAAGATGCACATAAGAGTAGGTGAATGGCGCCATCATGCACAAGCTGTCTGATGTAGTGCATATGGATCTCAATGTGTTTGGTTCTCTGTCTCTGAATTGGATCATTGCAGATTTGAATGGTACTCTAATTATCACAATAGATAATAGTTGAAAACTCTGATTCGAATCCACACTCACCAAGTATCCCTTGCAACCATAAACATTGTGTTGCTACATTTACAACTCCTCTGTACTCTGCTTCTGTAGATGAGAGTGCTATGGCACTCTGTTTCTTGCTTGACTAGTGATTGGTCCTTCAATAAGCATGAACACATATCCTGATGTTGAATTTTGATCTGTGTTGTCACCTTCCCAATCACTGTCAGTAATCCCAATCAAATCAAGATCAGATTTAGCTTTGTAGAAGATCCCATGAGTTCTTGTTCCCTGAACAAAGTTAAGGATCCTTTTGGCTGCTCTCCAATGGATCTCATGAGGCTGATCCATGTATCTTGAAGCCACATTTACTGCATAAAAAATATCATGTCAAGTGTGTGTAAGGTAAAGCAAACACCCAATCAACTGCCTTTATAGTGTATTATTTACCATAGGAGAAGAACCTGCTTCTTCAAGCTGAACTCCTGAAAGGAAGGGAGTCTTGCTTGGCTTGCAATATTTCATGTTGAATTTGTTCAGCAAATCTAAAGCATACTTGGACTGATGTACTTTTATTCCATGTTGGGATTGAGAAATTTCGAGACCCAAGAATTGGTTCAACAACCCCAAATCAGTCATAGAAAATACATGGTTCATTACATCCTTCAAGGAGGAAATTTCTTTCTTTAAACTTCCTCTAATTCGAAGGTCATCCACATACAAGACAATAATCATCAAAGAACCATGAATCAGCTTTAAATAAACATTAGGATCAGACTTGCATTGAACAAAACTCAATGATAGCAGAAAGCCATCAATCTTGACATACCAAGCCTTGGGGGATTGCTTAAGCCAATACAATGATTTCTTTAACCTGCACACAAAATATGGATTAGACACAAACCCTTGAGGCTGCTACATGTAAATATATTCAGTAATATCTCCATTTAGGAAATCACACTTCACATCCATGTGATGTACCTCCCACTGCTTTGAAGCTGCAATGGATAAGGCTAGCCTTATGGAGTCCATATTTGCCACTGGTGCAAAGGTTTCATTGTAGTCAATACCATGTACCTATGAGTAGCCCTTGGCTACCAATCTTGCCTTATATTTCAAAGGTGAACCATCAACAACTTAGTTTTCAAAACCCACTTGTAACGTCCCTGATCCTCCGACCGGGCAAGAGGACGCTACTTCACACCAACATACAAAAAACTAGCCCCATAAACATGATCATACATAAAAATACTGGAATATAAAGCTTAAAACATAAAACATAATAAGATGCATAATCGTTCATATACATAGCGGAAGCAAACCAACATTCATTCGCATATAATTCAGCATTTAACATGTCCAACATCATAATTCATCAACGTTAAATCTGATTGCAAACATATTAGTTAAGAATACTTATCTTATGTGAACTGTCCCGAAACTAGCTACGTCGTTGCAACGTTCCACCCAACCATAGGCCTGTATGCTCTTTAATCTCTCAGCAACGCTGCCACCCCTGAGCCAGGCATGATTTCCCCAAGGAATAAGGAACTAGCAGGCTTACACATAGCCAAGGATAACAACCCCACAAGGGTACACAGTTCAGCTAAGCCAACACAGTTGGGTTTATCAGGCGAACAATAGATCAGCTAAGCCAACCAAGTTGGGTTTATCAGGATGTCTAGGAGCTCGAAAAGGCTACATGCTAAGCTGGTGAGATCATTGAAGAGCTACAGAAATCAACACCAGAACGAACCTGGCTTCTAGAACAACCACACACATCCAACATAAGGAAATCAATCCTTTCTCTGCAACGCAGTCCCTCAGACCCTAATCTCCCTTCCAGTGCTATTCATGGGTTGTGCAGAAGAAATCCATCCCACTAGATCTGTCTTTGTGGTTCCCAAACCACCAGGTTTATCAAGCACATTAGGCCCTCATTCACCACTCCAATGCAATTCGAGGACAAAACCACTGTGTGTATGTAGCAACCCAACTATTAAAGCTTTAACAGGGGAAAAACAACTCCTTGGATCGTTCTTGGCCCTATCATGGCCAAAATGATCCCACAATAGCCTACAACAGCCAAAACACAAGGGAACCCAACCAACGATTGTGAGAAACAATAGCCAACGAACAACACTAGAATACCACATCAACGGCTCACGATGAAGCAACAGAATGTCGCACAGTCCAGACATAGTAGCAACGTTGGAAAACACTGTTGAAGTAAAAAGTGTAGGCTCTATGAAGGAGTAGGAGGATGAACAGATCTGTAGACTAACAACTCCCTGAGAAAAGGAAGAGCCAACCCCCAATCAATGAATCGCAGCTCCTTTTATCTCAGCCCTCGAGATGGAAAATGAACAACTCAACTTCCTGTGCATGAGAGGGTGAACAGAGCGTCCCCTTCCTCCAGTTGGACGATCGGGAAGAACAATGATTCATAGGAAACATAATCGTCGCGATGGAGAGAGTGCGGTCGTGGAGAGAATGGGATCATGGGCGTAGTGGTTTTCCTGCTAGTGTGAGGGTCAGCTTGGTGGAGTGTGCATGTGGGCAATGAGTGACAGTCCTGCCACACTCCACTGCCAACAATAACTGCCCCAACTAATCAGCAGAACATTTAAGGTGGTGGTTGGATGAGGCAAGGGAAGGTGACACATAGCTTTTCCCCCTTGGGATCAAGGTTTAACATCCCCCGCCCTTATCCTTAGAAAATCATGCCCTTTTCAATTTGGTTGCAGTGAACATAAGTGGTTGGAGTTATTAAATTAAAATGCATAGTTACAGGATGACACAATGTTAATATGTGTCGTATGTCCTGATATACCATCGATGACAATTCCAATCGAAAACATAACATAAACAAATCGATGGTAGGGCCTTCGGCTTTATCTCCTCACCATGATTCTTTACAATATATGTATCATTTATATTTAATGCATCGGGGTCAAAACTGGGGATGTTACATTCTGCTCCCCCTTCAATAGCACTATCCTCAGTGCTTTACAAAATTGAACAAAATGTTACACTAGTATCGGCTCAGTGTTCCACATAATTGAACAAAAATGGATGTGCCAATCATATGGCATCCTCTAACTCCCACGTGGCCTCTTTAGGTCTGTAGTGCTCCCATTGCACCTTTACCTGCCCTATGGCTCGGTTCCGGAACATTGTGACCTTCCAGTTGAGGATACGCATTGGTTCGATTTGAAACTCTCCCTTGGGTTCCACGTGAATCACATCCCAATCCATCGCCTGGTTAGGATCATGTACATATCTCTTAAGCAAAGAAGCATGAAAAACATTATGAGCTCTAGTACGAGCAGGAAATGCAAGTTTATATGCAACAGGCCCTATTCTTTCAAGCACTTCAAATGACCCACAATATCTAGGTGACAACTTGGCACAACTTCCAAGCTTCAAGGAACTCTTCTTTTCCCTCACTTTGAGGTAAACATGATCCCCAACACTGAACTCTTTGCTCATCCTATGCTTATCTGCATAGCTTTTTTGTCTGTCCTGTGCTGCTTTCAGATTCTGCCTAATCTTTTCAACCTCTTGCTCCATTTCCTTGATCAATTATGGTCCAAGCACAATCCTGTTCATTGGATTATCCCAAGTCACTGGTGTCCTACACCTTCTTCCATACAAAGCTTCATACGGACTCATCCCCAAGAATTCCTGCAGTCCGTTGTTATAAGCAAACTCTACCAAGTGTAAGTAGTCTTCCCACTTGGTTGGTTTGTCCACCACATACATGCAAAGATATCTTCAAGCACCTGGTTAACTCTCTCTATCTGCCCATCTGTCTGAGGATGGTATGCAGTGCTGAAGTTTAGCTTTGTACCCAAATCTGCAAACAACCCCTTCCAAAAATTGGAGGTGAACTTGACATCTCTGTTAGAGACTATTTCCTTCGGCAATCCATGCAATTTGAAAATATCCTTCATGAATATATTTGCAATATCATCAGTATTATGCGTAGAATTTACTGGTATAAAATGCGCTGCCCTTGTTAACTTGTCTACCACAACCATGATGGAATCATGTTGTCTCCAAGTCATCGACAATCCTGTAATAAAATCCATGGAAATAACTTCCCTTTTCCATTCCGGAACTGGAAAAGGTTGCAACAAACCTGTTGGATGTTGATGCTCAACCTTTACCTGTTGACATTTCATGCACCTTGAAATGTATTCAGCCATATGCTTTTTCATTCCTGGCCAAAAGTACTGCTTTCTAGATGTAGCAATTGTCTTCTGATATCCTGGGTGACCAGAATACGGGGCTTAATGGATTTCATCCATAACAACTCTCCTTAAATTTGCTACATTCGGAATATAAACTCTACCTTTATAAGTAAGAAGTCCATCTTCTTCCAATTTATATCCCTCATACCTCTTCTCAAGACTTTGCTGTTGCAATTTGTCTTTTACCTACTCATATAATTCATCTCTAGCAACATGATTAACAACCTGCTACCTCAAATCTGATTGGCAAATACTAAGAGATGCCACATGCATTTCTTGCATCTTCCTACTGAGCACATCACCTACCTTGTTTTCTTTCCCCTTTATGTGCTTGATTTCAAAATCAAACTCACATAAAAATTCTAGCCATCTTTCTTTCCTAGTATTCAAAGTAGGCTGATCAAATAGATACTTCAGACCACAATGGTTTGTCTTGAGCTCAAATCTTCTACCCATCAAGTAATGCCTCCACATCTTGAGAGCATGTATTATGGCTGCAAGTTCTAGATCATGAGTGGCATAGTTCTTCTCATTCTCATTTAGCTTTCTTGACTCATAACATATCACGTGGTTGTCCTACATAAGGACTCCTCCAAGCCCTTGTCCGCATGCATCGGTACACACCGCAAAGTCTTTCTATGGATCTACAACTTTCAATATTGGTGCACTGGTGAGAAGATTCTTTAATTTATGGAAGCTTTCTTCACACCTCGATGTCCATTCGAACTTTATCCCCTTCTTTTGTAAAGAAGTGATGGTATGTGCAACTTTGGAGAATCCCTCAATGAATCTCCTGTAATATCCTGCAAGTCCCATAAAATATCTTACATCCGTCACGTTTCTTGGAGTAGGCCGATTCATAATGGCTTCAATCTTCTTAGGGTCCACATATATACCCTCTTATGAGATAATGTGACCCAAATACTGTATTCTATCTCTATAGAAGTCACACTTGCTCAGTTTTGCATACAACTAATGTTACTTGAGCAATTGAAATGTCAACCTCAAATGCTCTTCATGTTCTTCCTCATTCTTAGAATAAACAAGAATGTCATCAAGGGATACAAGAACAAACTTGTCCAAATACTTACTGAAGACACTATTCATAAGGCACATAAATGTAGCTGGTGCATTGGTGAGACCAAATGGTACCACTACAAACTCATAATGCCCATACCTTATCCTAAAGGCTATCTTATGAATGTCTTCATCCTTTATTCTCACCTGATGGTAACCAGACCTCAAGTCAATCTTGGAAAACACCTTTTCTCCCCTCATTTGATCAAAGAGGTCATCAATCCTAGGCAAAGGATATTTATTCTTCATAGTAACCTTGTTCAACTGTCTGTAATCAATACATAACCTGAGTGTACCATATTTCTTCTTCACAAACAAAACTGGTGCTCCCCAAGGAGACACACTCAGTTGGATATACTTCTTTTCCAACATCTCTTGTAGTTGCATTTTCAACTCAAGCATCTTTGGTGTACTCATCCTGTAGGGTGTCTTGGACATTGGTGCCACTCCTGGCACAAGTTCAATGGTGAAATCAATGTCCCTCTTTGGAGGAAGCCCTGGAATCTCATCAAGAAACATATCCTTGAATTCTTGTAGCACCTGATAGTCCTCCAACCTAGGAGTTTCATTTCCAATTGGTTCTAGAATATGAGCTGCATACAACTAGCAACCATTCCTACAGAATTTCTTCAACTGCATTGCTAAAACTTTCCTTACTGAAATTACCTTCGGAATACCTTTCACCACTACTAGGTTTCCTTCTTCATCCATGCATTCAAAAGTCTTATTGTAATAGTCAAGCTTCACTCGGTGAGCTTGTAACCAATCCATTCCAATGAGAACATCATAGGAACCAAGTGGTAGAACATTCAGATCCACACAAGTGATCAATCCATTCATAACCAATGGGAATTTCTCTACCACTTCACTGACCTTTCTCTTAGTCCCAGTGGCTAGCTGAACTAACCAAGATTTTCTATGCTTTACCTTCTTAAAAGCACAAATATCCACTACTCTAGGATTAATGTAACTGTGAGTAGAACCAGGGTCAATCAAAATAGAAATAGATTGTTGAACAATCTTACCTGCAAATTCAACCACAGTTGACTGGTGATCTGCTTGGTGGTCCTCCAGTGCTGCATAAATTCTAGGGACTACCCTTGCTACTTGACCCACTATTTCTACTCCCTGAATTTTATAAGCTGGCCTTGCACTTTGATTCTCAAGTGGACAATATCTACGCAAGCGTGGTCCTTCACATTTCCAAAATTTGAGTGGACCTTTATTTTGTTGTGGAGCTTTAGGCTTTCCACCTGTCACTCCAACTAGATTACTCGCAGCTTGGGATGGCTGCTTCTACTGATTCCTAAATCTAGAAGGTTTGAAACCTTTCTTTCTTTGGTCAAACTTCTCATTCTTCTTGTCCTTCCAGGCCTTATGGTAGTTAGGTTTACCCTTGATTTTCTCATAGCAATACTTAGCCTTTCTTATGGCTTCTTCAAGAGTTCTTGGTTCATAAAACTCAATCCTGTCTTTGTAAGACTGGGGAAATCCACTCAGAAACCACTGGACCTTCACTTTTTCCTCTCTGATGTATAGAACATACCTCAACAATTCCAAGAACTTATGTGCATATTCATCCATGGTCTTCTGTCCCAATATCAGCTCATGGAAATCTTTAATCTTGTCATCATAATACCTGTCAGAAAGGTATTTCTACCTGAAATAATTCTTGAACTATTTCTACTTCAGCCTCCTTTCACTGATCTTCTTTACTTGCTTGAGGTGTTCCCACCAAATGGATGCTCTTCCATTTAGATTGAATATGGCAACTCTTGCCTTCATTTTTCTTGAATAATCCTGCACTTGAAAGTACTTCTTTATCCCAAGAAGCCAAGCTTCATCCTCTTGTCCAGTCTTTATCTCACCATCAAATGTAGGAGGTTTAGCCTTCTTAAATTCATCTTGAGAGCGATCCCTATGGTGTCTTTTTCTTTTCCTTTTTTGAGAAGATGAACTTGTATCTCCACCGGATTCTTCAGAGTCATATGAACCACTGGAAGTCCTTCTCCTCCTCCTAGTGCTTCTTTTACTACCTTCGGGTCTTGATGTACCTCATCCAGAATCTATCTTTCTCTGCAAGTTTGTTAAATTTTGCAACATGGAAGTATTCAACTGATGTTGCTCTTCCTGGGCTTTAATCAAGCTTCTCATGGTGGCTGCAACCTCGAACGGTGTCTCCTAGAATCTTCTTCCATTAGAATCTATGTCATCATTTCCATTACAGGCATTTTCTCCCATGGCATCTCCTGCACACTTGTAAGAATCCTGAGCATCATACCCATCATGGGTTCTCATGATTGAACCATTTCTTACTTCACCACACTGTTCTTCCTGGAATACTGCTCTTGGAAGTGGTCTATAATTCTGCAAATGTGTTAGTAGCAAACTGTTAGATGCATATCATCAATATAAATCAAAACTACTTACCTTCCTTTGGAAAAACATAATAATAATAGTTTTACTTAAAAGACAAAATATTTTCTTCTTCCTTTTCAGCTTTGTGATCACTAACAATCTGCTGAAAGCCTACTGAAAGGCAATTGAAAACTACTTAAAAAATCACTGTGAAGTTATCTTGAAAACCCAAATCTCCTTTGGCCCAATCGGACCTCCTCCCAACTATCTTTCCGACACTTCGGTGATAAAAACACCTAACTCATCGGTGGTCTGTTCATTTACTTCTTTTTGGCGTTTTGGCGGGAAAAACGACTAAACTCATGATTTGCATTGGTGAGAAAAATTGACTGTTCATTGGGTCCTTTCTTCACTAACCTTTCAGCACTTCGACGGCTAGAACATCTAATTTTCTCCGCTGTGTCGATGGGTTTCTTGTCTATTTCCTTCCACCGTATCGGCCTGTAGTGTTCTACTGTTACGAGTCTTATTGGCTATTCGTTGGTCTAATTTCCTCCACCGTATCGGGTCCATAACTCTCTAGTAGTCTATACTTTATTGTTGGGGAAACCAACTAATCTGCTGCATCGATGGTCAGACATATTGGGCATCAGGCGGTTAATCCTTTTGGCTTCCGGAACGACAACCCTTGATATTTCTATGTCTTCCATAGCTCATGAATTTGTCACCAATTGGAGCAACTAGTCTCATGCGACATCGATGCTCAGATGCACTTCTCATCAGGTGATTAGTTCTTTATGTGGCTGCAATGGTGGTCAACCGAGTCACTATGGTCTCCGCGGGGCACTCGTTGGTGGTCGGAGTAGTTGTTCGTTGCGGTGTCGGATGGATAGTTGACTAGGGAGGCACAACTGCGGTTCACCTTCATCAAACCTTTTTCGATCAGCGATCCGGTCCACTAATTCCTTCATCAGTGACACATACAACTAACATTTCTTGATGGTTGATGATCTGGTGCCTTAGAGAAAATTTTTGAATTTTCTTCTTGCCTTGTCTTCCTTCAACTATTCGTCAGTGATGTCAATGGCTATTCTCCTCTATTCACTGATGATCCCGTTCCTTAGAAAAATTTCAGAATTTTTTCCACTGCGTTGGCTGTCATAATGACTTTCCTTTGTGACATCGGCGGTCAGAGGCTCTACCCGTCGGAAGCATAGTTGTCTAGCCATCTGCAATGGCAGTGTAAGATCATATAACTTCTTCTGATGTAGTTGCCAAACTTTTTGCCACGTCGGCAACCTGATCCTCCAGGCATCGAAAATGCGATCAACTAATCATCGTCGATTGCCGATGATTTTATGACTTAGAAAAATTTCCAATTTTTTTTCTTTAGTCTTCTTCTCCTTCGCCGCTTCGCTGCTTCATCGGCTCAACCATCTCCTATTCTTCGCCGATCACCGATAGTCAAAACATCAGAGGTTCATTCCGCTAAGTGGAGCCAGTGTTTCTGCGGTCTTCGACAGATCTCCACCGAAACTGCGGCTCCCCCATCCTCTATCCTCTGTCGACGACCGACGAACCTTAGCGAAATTGTGAAATTTTTATGTCGACCATCCTCCGTTGGGTGGTCATCAGATTAATTCTTCTGCTGCATTAGAAGAACTTCTCACTGGGTTCTCCAATGCACGGACGACTTTAACACTTAAGAAAATTTTTGCAAAACCTTCCGTCGTTGGGTGGGCTTCAAACTAACACTTCCATTGTGTCAGAGGAACTTCACATTAAGTTCTCCGATGAGCCGACAATTCTGGCACTTAGAAAGTTTTGTGAATTTTCTTGTCATCACCCATTTCTCCTGGTTTCTTCTGGGCAGTAGGAAACCTGCCTCTGTTGACTATTTCTCATGGCCCTTTGAGGCCCAAATGCTGCAAATAAGCTCAGTCACTGCATCTTCATGGCCTATTCAGGCCCATGTTGCAACCAGAGCTTTGATACCATTTTGTAACGTCCCCGACCCTTTGACCGGGAAAGAGGACTCTACTTCGCACCAACATATAGGAAAATAACCCCATGAACATGATCATACATAAAAATACTGGAATATAAAGCTTAAAACATAAAACATACTAAGATGCATAATCATTCATATACATAGCGGAAGCAAACCAACATTCATTCATATATAATTCAACATTTAACATGTCCAACATCATAATTCGTCAATGTTAAATATGATTTCAAACATATTAGTCAAGAATACTTATCTTATGTGAAATGTCGTGCAACCAGCTATGTCGCTGCAATGTTCCACCCAACCATAGGCCCGCATGCTCTTTAATCTCTCAGCAATGATGCCACCCCTGAGTGAGGCATGATTTCCCCAAGGAATAAGGAACTAGTAGGATTACACATAGCCAAGGATAACAACCTTACAAGGGTACATAGTTCATCCAAGCCAACACAATTGGGTTTATAAGGCGAACAACAGATCGGCCAAGCCAACCAAGTTGGGTTTATCAGGCCATCCAGGAGCTGGGAAAGGCTACATGCTATGCTGGTGAGCTCATTGAAGAGCTACAGGCACCGACACCAGAACCAGCCTGGCTTCTAGAACACCCACACACACCCAACATCAGGAAATCAGTCCTTTCTCTACAATGTAGTCCCTCAGACCCTAATTTCCCTTCCAGTGCTATTCAAGGGTTGTGGAGAAGAAAGCCAGCCCACTAGCTCTATCTGTGTGGTTCCCAAACCACCAGGTTTATCAAGCACATCAGGCCCTCATTCACCAATCCAATGTAGTTCGAGGACAAAACCACTGCGTGTATGTAGCAACCCGGCTATTAAATATTTAACCGGGGAAAAACAACTCCCTTGATCGTTCTTGGCCCTATCGTGGCCAAAACGATCCCACAGTAGCCTACAGCAGCCAAAACACAAGGGAAGCCAACCAACGATTGTGAGAAACAACAGCCAACAAACAACAGGAGAATACCACAGCAGCAGCTCATGATGAAGCAACAGAATGTTGCACAGTCCAGACACAATAGCAATGTTGGAAAACGATGGTGGAGTAAAAAATGCAGGCTCTATGCAGGAGTAGGAGGATGAACAGATCTGCAGACTAACAACTCCCTGAGAAAAGGAAGAACCAACCCCTCATCAATGAATCATGACTGCTTTTATCTCAGCCCTCGAGAGGGAAAATGAACAACCCAACTTCCTGCGCACGAGAGGGTGAACAGAGCATCCCCTTCCTCCAGTTGGATGATCGAGAAGACCAACGATTCGTAGGAAACAAAATGGTCACGATGGAGAGAGTGTAGTCATGGAGAGAATGGGATCGTGGGTGTAGTGGTTTTCCTGCCAGCGTGAGGGTCAGCCTGGTGGAGTGTGCATGTGGGAAAGGAGTGACAGTCCTACCACACTCTACTTCCAGCAATAACTTCCCCAACTAATCAACATAACATTTAAGGTGGTGGTTGGATGAGACAAGGGAAGGTGACACATGCCTTTTCCCCCTTGGGCTCAAGGTTTAACATGCCCCCCCCCTTATCCTTAGAAAATCATGCCCTTTTCAATTTGGTTGTAGTGAACATATCTGGTTGGATTTATTTAATTAAAATGCATAGTTACATGATTCCATAACTTAATATGTATGCCGCATATCCCGCTATACCATCGATAACAGTTCTAATCACCGAAACATAACATAACCAAATCAATGGTGGGGCTTTATCCTTTAGCTCCACACCATGATTATTTACAATATATATATATATATATATATATATATATATATATCATGTATATTTAATGCATCGGGTTCAAAATCAAGGATGTTACACCACTTACATTGAACTAGCTTCCTCCCTGGGAGAAGATCAACCAATTCCCAAGTGTTGTTCTTCTGGAGTGAGCTGAATTCTTATTTCATGGATGTTTTCCATCTTGGATCATGTGCTACATATTCATATGTCTGTGGGTCTGATTCAACCATCAGATATAACTTCTCTGCAAACAAAGGGTCTTTCATACACATGGCACTCTCAAACTAAGACCTAGTCCTCCTAGGATCACTAGGATTTCCAGCTAGTTCCCCAGCTGCATGAATGGTATTTTCTACCCATTTTGGTCTTGTAGGAATGTTATGATATACAATTAAATAATCATTATTAGACATATCAGAATCAGCAAACTCATTTGTCTCTTCACTTACATTCAATGGTTCTGGTGGTGAAGAAGACTCTCCAACTTCAACTACTGCTAAAGGCTCTTCTTGGAACTGAACACTCCTTTCAATGAAGGATTTGTTTGTGCTCAAGTTGATCAGCTTGTACCCTTTTTAATATTTATAGTACCCAACAAATAAAAACTCTTGGCTTTGGGGATGCAAATCCTTTCTCTTTTCAGTTGGAATTCTAGCCCAAGCCTTTGAGCCAAAAATCCTGAAATGGGTCACATCTGGCTTGTGCCCACTCCAAGCTTCGAAAGGAGTCATACCATCAAGCTATTTATCAGGCACCCTATTCTAGATATAGGATGCATAGTTTATAGCCTCGGCCCAAAAATTTGGTGGCAAATTCTTAGCCTCCATCATACAGGTTGCCATCTCCTTCAGTGATCTGTTCTTTCTCTCAACAACACCATTTTGCTGTGGTGTGTAAGGGATTGAATGATGCATCTGAATACCTGCATCTTCACAATATTGAATGAACTCAGAATTGACATACTCATGACCATTTTTATATTTGAGGATCTTGAGTTTCCTCCCAGACTGGTTTTCAACCAAAGCCTTAAAGACTTTGAAGAGGCCAAAAAATTTAGACTTATGCTTCAGGAAGTAAACCCAACAATACCTGGAAAAGTCATCTATGAAGGTCAATGCATATTTGGCTTGAAACATTGACATATGAGGAAATGGACCAGAAACATCACTATGGATCAACTCAAGAGGTGCAGAGGTTCTCTCATGACTAGCTCTCTCAAATTTATGCTCTGGGTGTTTTCCTAGGATACAACCTTGATAGACTCCCTTGGGAAAATTAATCTTTGGTAACCCTATGACCATTTCTTTTTCACTTAGATCAGAAATATACTTATAGTTAAGATGGCCAAATATTTCATGCCAAAGCTTGCTTGCCTCATTAGCATGAATCAGAAGAGCAGAGGGGTTTGAGTAGGGTAGAAAATGTGAAAACATGTATACTTTCGAAGTGTGATCTACAACTCATTTTGCAATGACTTTACCATTCAAGATATCTGTGATCTCAACATCATCAGGGGAGAATATGACCTTCTTTGGAGACCCTGTGTGGGTCATCTGATACACTGACAAGAGGTTAGAGGCAAGACCTGGAACATACAATACATTACTGAACTTACCATGGTCAATATCAATCCTTCCTTTCCCCAAACTGTCAGTGGGAGAGTCATCTCCCAGCACTATTGGTGGACCTTTCGACATGTCAAGAGAGGAGAATGACTCCTTGGTTGAAACCATATGTCTTGAAGCTCCAGAGTCTATGATGAATCTAGGTGAGCTTCATGTGCCAGCAATCGATGCATGTAATCTCTCTCTGTCCTCTGAATTTGATCCTCCTTCCCTCTTCTTTGAGCAATCAGGAAGGGAGATGTTATTCTTCTCCAGGAGTTGGGTCAACATGTAAATTTTCTTATTCATGCAGGAGCTTTCAGGATGATAGCCCTTACTGTAGTATGTGCACTTGCTCATTTCTCCTTTGTTCTTCTTGGAGCCTTGGGGCTCCTCTTGAGACTTGTTCTTGTCTCTCTTTTGCTCAGGTGGCTTCTTATATTTCTTCTTACATTTTGAATCCACCCTTGAATCTCCAACAAATAAAGCTTGGTCTTTGTAAGGTTTGATGGTGCCCATCATCACCAATTTATCTTGTTCTTGTGCGAGGGATTCCATGAACTCTGCAAGCTTAGGCATCTTCCAAGCTCGAGCTGTCAACTTGGTGGCATGGAAGGTAAAAAAAAACACTGAAGAGACAAGGCCAAGCTTTGAGAGTATGGAAAAATCTAGCTTCTCTTACTTCTTTTCAATTCCACACTGTTTTAGCTGCAAAACAAGGGCTTTAAACTTGGAAAAGTAGAGTTACAGGGATTCGAAGTTGTTGGGACTCAAAGAGATCAATTCATTCTCGATTTGATGTCATGTCATCTCATATGTCTTACCAAAAATATCTACAATATTCTCCCACACTTCATTAGGTGATGTCAATCCATCAAGATGGAAGAGGAGGTCTCTGGATATGCTCAGACACAAAAGACCCTAGACCTCATCCCTCCTGTTGTGCCATTTAATTTTCTCTATAGCTGCATTGGGATATGCTTCAGTTTCCATAGTCACCCTGTAGAGGCCTTTCACTCTCAATAGTATCTCCATCTCTGCTTTCCATTCAAAGAAATTAAATGGAGTCAAGATGATCTTCTGAGATTAATCCATAGCTCAGAAACTGTGCCCTTCAGTCAGCAGAATGATCCCAGTCAAGATGTCGAGCCTGCAATAGAAATATGGAAGGAGATAAATTGATCTACAAAGGGTATGATACCATGTGGAAATTGAACCCAAGTTATAGAACAATTGCACTCACAAAATTGCTAATCAAACATGCAAATTTACACACAAAGGAGACTGAAATTGGAGCATAACACTAATCTGTATTGAATAAGTGTACAATAGCCAAACTTATGAAGTTATAGGCAGATGCAATATATAATTACATGAGATATTCGAATGCATAAGGATGCCATTTGAAAAAGTCAAAAAGTAGGCTTACTGAACCTAGTCAAATCCCCCATAGGTGCATAAAGCAGTTTCCAAATCTACCTGAGGCTCACGAATTGGAAAAGTCAAGTAGGAAAGCTAATAAGTGATGGAAATACAACTCATACATGCTTTTATTAGGAGAAAATAATGGAGGATGATGAGGACAAAAAAACAAGTCAACTACACCTAGTTTTACTTTCCCTTTTGCCATAAATCTCAATAAAGCAGGCAACTTAGCAGAAAAAGTAGATATGTGCTAGGGAAGATATGGAGTGAAGAAGATATGCTAAATATGGATTCCAGGAGGTTTCCCAAGCACTCCATGACTTAGTTTTAGCAAGTTTGACTTCTATGGCATGTGGAAGACAACTTGCATAGAGTGGAATATTGGAAACTAGGAAAATAAGACAAAAATGGATTAATTAATGTCTAAGGTAGGTAACTATGGGTTTATTATTCTAACATTGGAATCCTCAACCCTTTCCTAGTTGGATCTAAGAAAACTAGTCTGGGTCCTGTTATGAGAGTAGGTTCTCTTTTCATCAGTTGGTGCTGATTGTAATGGAGAAGATTGAAGTCTTCCATTGTAAATAAATAAAACTTAAACTACATATATTCTTGTGTCTCTCTTTATGTGATTATTGTGCTTATGGCTCATGGTTGATTTAGCTGATGAATTTGATGGTGTAATTGGTAATATAATTCTTGATTAATAAAACATGAAAACGTTTATAATTGCTCACACACTAATTCACCTCCCCTCTCAGTGTGGCCATTGTGTCCAACATGGACAAATATATATCTATAAAATAAGTGTGGTATAGAGGTTAGGACCAAGTTAGGGAGGCCTAATAAATATAGGAAATGAATTGAATTGATTGGGATTGTACCACAAATAGTTTAAAGTAGTAGATCTAGTGAGATCTAACCAAACAAAAGAAAACCCTAAAGGGACCCACCTAGGGTTTTTTAAAAAGTGGAACTAAAAGAGTAGATATAGGGATGAGATGACTATATCGGGGTTCTTGAGGAATGGATCTATGGTTTCAAGGTGGGTTCAAGCATACCCATATGATAGATCTAAATAAAAGACCACCCACCCAAGGAGGGCGCCCCACCAAGAGTGACTAGTGCTAGATCCCAGGGAAGATGGAGTCTAATTTATGTGAAACTTGAGATCTAGGTTTTATTCATTAATATAAAAGTGGGTTTTGATTCTCGTCATAAAAAAAACTCACTGTATCTATAATATCTACAAAATAAAGGTTTTAAGAAAGGGTTTTGAATGGACAAATGAATAAAAATACTAAAAGACAATACTAACCTTGCAGATCATACCTGAAAATTCTTGCAACCACCTTGAATGTCGATGATCCTTCCACTTGGTTACAATTTCTAACAAAATTTGGTATGAAATTGAAGAAAAATGCCCAATGAAGGAAGTGTGCCCCCTCTTCTCCACCTGTAAAATCAAACTACGAATGAGATTTGTTCACGGATGAAAAATATAAGCTACGTAATTCATAGACAAAGAAATATCAATGCACAACAGTAGCAATTAAAAAATCCCTGAAGACAAAATGATTTTCCCGAAAGATGATGCAAGATGCCTTAGCAATCTCCTCCAACCAATTCGCTTCCCTACAAAATATCAATACGAGCTTCCGGAAAAATATTTGGTTTCATGAAATATTTAATGAACTAGACAAGCAAGAGGCACAACAATCACATCCAAGTACATTCATAAAGATTCCAAGAGTTTCTGCAAAATTTTTCTTGTATTCAATAGTTACAAATCCAAAAGTCCCTTTACAAATGAGAGCATCTCAATATATAGATCTATCAAGTACATAAAACCTAGATCCAAAAAGATCAAGGTTCAAGATCATAAGATAAAATAATCCTAATCTACAACTAAGATTAGTCGGATACATATCACATAGATCAACCCACTAAAAGAAGGGGGCACATCACTAGAAATGCTTGATGAGGGGGCACACCACATAAAATATAAATAATAACCAAAAAGTAGCACATGGTGGGTCTAGGAGGATATGTTATCCTTCACTAGCATGGTCCCATGGCACAACAACAAGGCGTGATGACAAATAATATAAAGGAGCGATAAAAATCAGTAGGGTATTTCCCTCAAAATAAATCAAAACACCGTCAAACTGCATAAATCAAGGATGTGGGGACCCTAAGTGAAGTGCAATTGAGTTCGGATGATGAATGTGACCCAAACACTATTCCTCAAACCAATTTCATGCCATTTCTTTACCTAAACTTCCGAAATTGATTTCCTCACTAGTCATTTTTATTTATTAAAATGCTTCCTTGAGAACATAAAACAACCAATATCTCACATGGGACCAAAAATTGGAGCCAAATGATTACACAGATGGATCTGACACCATGCTAGTATGGTACAATCGACTACCTGCACCCAAATATTCCTTCTAGCGCCCTAGGAAATCTTAATTTTTTCCACGTTGTGTTTTATTTTCATTTTCCCTTGGAAAAAATGCTTCAAAATCCCAAGAGACCCCTATTTGTCCTGTAACTTCTCAAAAATGAAAACCAACTGCACCAATGGACTCATAATGTCCAAATTAACTAGGAACGAGTACTCATACACAATATTCCCATCACAAAGGTACATCAGAGCCCCCATCTATGTCAGAACCATATTAATGATAACACTTGTAAATGCCGATAATCATAGAAATAATACAGGCCATCATAACTGTGGAAATTGAACCCAGGTGTTAGAACAATTACACTCACAACAATTGCCAATTACACATGCAAATTACTCACAAAGGAGACTGAATAATGGAGCAGAACACTAATCTGTATTGAATAACTGTACAATAGCCAACCTTGTGAAGTCATAGGTTGCCACAATAAATAATTACATGAGATATTTGAATGCATGAAGATGCCATTCGAATTTAGTCAAAAGAAGGCTTACTAAATCTAAGCAAATCCCCCATAGGTGCATAAAGATGTTTCCAAAACTGTCTAGGAGCTCACGAATTGGAAAAATCAATTAGGCAAGCTAATAGTGGGTGGAAGGAAAACTCATATATGCTTTTCATAGGAGAAAAGAGTGGAGGATGTGGAGGACAAAAAACAAGTTAACTTCACCTAGTCAAACTTTCCTAATTGCCTTAAAACACTGAAAAAGCAGGCAATAAAGCAGAAAAAGTAGACATGCACTAGGGAGACCAGGAATAAAGCAGATTTGATTCCAGGAGGTTTCCCAAGCACTCCATGACTCAAAATTATCAAGTTTGACCACTATGGATGTGTGGAGGACAACTTGCATAAGGTGGAATATGTAAACTAGGAAAATAAGACAAAAATTGGATTAATTAATGTCTAAGGTAGCTAACTATGGGTTGATTATTCTAACACCCCCCCTTAAGCTTGACTTATGAGTAAAATATCTGAAAATCATAGGGCCTAGCAACAACGCTTAGTCACCCTTTACATACTGCATGTCCATTTAACCAAGGAAAGAGGCAAAAACCCAGTGGGAAAAATCCTCCCTTAAACATGGACTGTAAAACAAAATTTGGAAATATTTTCATCACTCATGCTTCACAGCATGATCGAAAATCCCCAGTAGTGATTTGAGATTGCTGAATGTCTTCTCACAAAAAACTTTGGTGAAGATATTAGCTACTTGTTCTGAAGATGAACAGAAGAGTAGGTGAATGGTGCCATCATGCACAAGCTGTCTGATGTAATGCATATGGATCTCAATGTGTTTGATTCTCTACTTCTGAAATGGATCATTGCAAATTTGAATGGTACTCTGATTATCACAATAGATAGTAGTTGAGTATTTTGATTCGAAGCCACACTCTCCAAGTAACCCCTGCAACCATAAACATTGAGTTGCTGCATTTACAACTGCTCTGTACTCTGCTTCTGTAGATGAGAGTGCAATGGCACTCTGTTTCTTGCTTGACCAGTTGATTGGCCCTTTTGCAAGCATGAACACATACCTTGATGTTGAATTTTGATCTATGCTGTCACCTGCCCAATCACTGTCAGTAAACCCAATCAAATCAAGATCAGATTTAGCTTTATAGAAGATCCCATGTGTCCTTGTTCCCTGAACAAAGTTAAGGATCCTTTTGGCTGCTTTCCAATGGATATCATGAGGCTGATCCATATATCTTGAAGCCACACTTACTGCATAAGAAAAATCATGTCTAGTATGTGTAAGATACAACAAACATCCAATCAATTTCCTATACAGTGTATTGTTTACCATAGGTGAAGAATCAACTTCTTCAAGCTTCACTCTTGAAAGGAAAGGAGTCTTGGCTTGCAATCCTTCATTTTGAATTTGTTCAGAAAATCCAAGGCATACTTGGAGTGATGCACTTTTATTCCATCTTTGGTTTGAGCAATCTCAAGCCCCAAGAATTTGCTCAATAGCCCCAAATCTGTCATGGAGAAGGCATGGTTCATTGCATCCTTCAAGGAAGCAATTTCATCCTTTGAGCTTCCTGTAATGAGAAGGTCATCAACATATAAAACAATGATCATTAATGAACCATTAATCAGCTTCAAATATACATTTGGATCTGATTTTCATCGAACAAAATTCAGTGATAGCAGAAAGCTATCAATCTTGGCATACCAAGCCCCGGGGGCTTGCTTAATCCCACACAATGAATTCTTTAGCCTGCACACAACAGATGGGTTAGTAGAAAATACTTGAGGCTGCTGCATGTATATCTCTTCAGTTAGATCTCCATTCAGGAAAGCACACTTTACATCCATGTGATGTACTTCCCATTGCTTTGAAGCTGCAATGGCTAAGGCTAGCCTGATGGAGTCCATATTTGCCACTGGTGCAAAGGTCTCATTGTAGTCTATGCCATGAACCTATGAGTAGCCCTTGGCTACCAATATTTCCTTGTACTTCAAAGGTGAACCATCAGCAGAAAATTTGGTTTTGTACACCCACTTACACTGAACTAGCTTCCTCCTTGGGGGAAGATCAACCAGCTCCCAAGTGTTGCTCTTCTGGAGTGAGCTGAACTCTTCCTTCATGACTGCTTTCCATATTGGATCATTTGCAGCATATTCATATGTATATGGATCTGATTCAACCATCAAATAGCATTTTTCTGCAAACATAGGGTCTTTCATGCACAAAGCACTCTCAAACTAAGATCTAGTCCTCCTAGGATCATTAGGATTTCCAGCTAGTTCTCCAGTTGCATGAATGGTCTTGGCTGCCCATTTTGGTCTTGTAGGAATGTTAGGATCTGAAATCAAATATTTGTTATTAGACATATCAGAATCAGCATGTTCAACTATCTCTTCACTTACATTCAGAGGTTCTGGTGGTGAAGAGGATTCTCCAACTTCCACTGCTGCTAGGGGCTCTTCTTGAAACTGAATACACCTTTCAATGAAGGCTTTGTTTGTGCTCAAATTCATCAGCTTGTACCCTTTTGAATCTTCAAAGTACCCAACAAATAGACACTCTTGGCTTTGGGGCTGCAAAGCCTTTCTCTTTTCTATTGGAATTCTAGCCCAAGCCCTTGAGCCAAAAATCCTAAAATGGGTCACATCTGGCTTGTGCCCACTCCATGATTCAAAAGGAGTCATACCATAAATCTGTTTATGAGGCACCCTATTTTGGATATAGGCTGCAAATTTAATAGCTTCGGCCCAGTACTTTGGTGGCAAAGTCTTAGCCTCCATCATGCAGGTTGCCATCTCTTTTAGTGATCTGTTCTTCCTCTCAGCAACACCATTCTGCTGTGGTGTGTAAGGGATAGAATGCTGCATCTGAATACCTACATCTGCACAATATTGAATAAACTCAGACTTGACATACTCACCACCATTGTCATATCTAAGGACCTTGATTTTCCTCCTAGACTGGTTTTCAACCAAAGCCTCAAAGACTTTGAAGAGGCCAAAAACTTCAGACTTGTGTTTCAGGAAGTAAACCCAGCAATACTTGGAAAAGTCATCTATGAAAGTCAATCCGTATTTGGCCTGACTCATTGAAATATGAGGAAATGGGACAGCAACATCACCGTGGATCAACTCAAGAGGTGCAGAGGTTCTCTCATGACTAGCTCTCTCAAATTTATGCTCTGGGTGTTTTCCTAGGATGCAACCTTGACAGACTCCTTTGGAAAACTTAATCTTTGGTAACCCTATGACCATTTATTTTTCACTAAGATCAGAAATATACTTGTAACTAAGGTGGCCAAATATTTCATGCCAAAGCTTGCTTGCCTCATTAGCATGAATCAAAAGAGCAAAGGGGTTTGAGTAGGGTAGAAAGTGTGAGAACATGTATGCCTTCGAAGTATGATTTGCAACTCCTTTTGCAATGACTTTACCACTTGAGATCTCTGTGATCTCAGCT
>LPNX010426631.1:4931-74648 GCA_001517045.1 Pseudotsuga menziesii | reverse complement strand
TGATGGTGCCCATCATCACCAATTTATCTTGTTCTTGTGTGAGAGATTCCATGAAATCTGTAAGGCTAGGCATTTTCTAGGATCGAGCTGTCAACTTTGTGGCATAGAAGGTTGAAAAAAACACTGAATAGTCAGGGCCAAGCTTTGAGAGTATGGCCAAGACCATCTGATCATCCTTCTTTTCAATCCCACATTGTTTTAGCTGCAAAACAAATGCTTTGAAGTTGGAAAAATAGAGTTGTAGGGATTCAAAGCTATTGGGACTAAGGGAGATCAATTCATTTTCAATTTGATGTCACCTCATCTCATCTATATTTCCAAAAATATCAACAAGCTTCTCCCATACTTCATTCAGTGATGTCAATCCATCAAGATGGAAAAGGAGGTCTTTGGATATACTCAGACACAGGAGACCATAGGCCTCATCCCTCATGTTGTGCCATTTTATCTTCTCTGCATCTACATTAGGATTTGCTTCTATTGCCATAGTCACTCTGTAGAGGCCTTTCACTCTCAACAGTATCTCCATCTCTTATTTCCATTCAAAGAAGTTAAATGGAGTCAAGATGATCTTCTGAGATTGATCCATAGCTTAGAAATTGTCCCATCAGTCAGCAGAATGCTCCCAGTCAATGATGTCAAACCTATAATACAAATTGGAAGGAGAAAAATTGATCTACAAAGGCTCTAATACCATATGGAAATTGAACCCAGGTGTTAGAACAATTACACTCACAACAATTTCCAATTACACATGCAAATTACTCACAAAGGAGACTGAATAATGGAGCAGAACACTAATCTGTATTGAATAAGTGTACAATAGCCAACCCTGTGAAGTCATAGGCTGCCCCAATAAATAATTACATGACAGATTCGAATGCATGAAGATGCCATTCGAATTTATTCAAAAGCAGGCTTACTAAATCTAAGCAAATCCCCCATAGGTGCATAAAGCAGTTTCCAAAACTGTCTAGGAGCTCACGAATTGGAAAAATCAATTAGGAAAGATAATAGTGGGTGGAAGGAAAACTTATACATTCTTTTCATAAGAGAAAAGAGAGGAGTATGTGGAGGACAAAAAACAAGTTAACTTCACCTAGTCAAACTTTCCTAATTGCCTTAAAACACTGAAAAAGCAGGCAATAAAGTAGAAAAAGTAGACATGCGCTAGGGAGGCCAGGAATAAAGTAGATTTGATTCCAGGAGGTTTCCCAAGCACTCCATGACTCAAAATTAGCAAGTTTTATCACTATGGATGTGTGGTGGACAACTTGCATAAGGTGGAATATGGAAACTAAGCAAATAAGACAAAAAATGGATTAATTAATGTCTAAGGTAGCTAACTATGGGTTGATTATTCTAACAATAAATTATCCCCATCTGAAACATGAATATGTCTAATGGAATAATTTAGACCACAAATAATCATTATCTATAAACCTATGTCTATAACTCATCCTAGATCCAGCTCATGCCCTGACCCGCACTGGGTTGACAAGGTCAAGACTGATCAAATGATGACCCAAGTGCTAAAATTTGATACAAAGTACAGGTGGTCCTGCATTATCAATTATCAATGTTAGAAGTGACACTCAAGTATGACTATATTTTGTTGGAAAGTATAATCACAATACATATATAATATTCCAAATAAAAAATATTAGTTGCTTCAGAACAAGAACCTCCGGTGTATACTCATTTATAGATTTATCCCTTTTGCTAGTCAAGGGTGAAGGGATTGTCAACAACAGATAAGGCCAAGGGATGACTTCATAACTCAACACTATAATCACCTGGGCTAAAGGAAAAGGGGATGCACACAACACATAAGTTAGACTAGGTGAACAACAAGGCATGGAATTTTCTCACAAATGGGTGGAGTGTTGAGAAGGATCCACTAGACTCTAGACAAGGAAAATTTTAATACTTTATTTGCTAAACATTTATTATACTAGTTAACCTCTAAAGGTAGGTGCCATGGTAATCCTTTTTGGATTCCAGATAATGACAAAGACATGATCTTCTTGGGCCAGTCTTTCTTTGTTTCCATGTGGGGGAAAATGAGTCGTACATTATACAAAGAATGAGTGCTCATCCTTTAGCCATTAGCTTTGTTTCTCATTACAAACTTACCAGCATCCAAGAGAAGGTTCCCTAGAAATCCTTCCAGGATTCCAAAAAATGACAAAGGTGTTAGAATAATCAACCCATAGTTACCTACCTTAGACATTAATTTTAATTATTTTTGTCTTACTACCTAGTTTCCTAGATTCCATTCTATGTTAGTTTCCTTCTACAAGTCCTAGAAGTCAACACATGCTAAAACTGAGTCATGGAGCACTTGGGAAACATCCTAGAAACCCAATTTAGCATGTCTTATTTATTCTAGATCCTCCAAAGCACATATATGCTTTTTCTGAAAAGCTGCCCTGTTTTATTCTAATTTAAGGCAAAAGGAAAAGCTAGACTAGGTGTAGTTGACTTGTTTTTTTCCCACATAATCCTCCCTCCTTTTCTCTAAATAAAAGCATGTATGAGTTGTATTTTCATCCCTCTTAATATTTCCCACTTTACTTTGCAAATTAGTGAGCATATTCATAGATTTGGAAACTACTTTATGCACCTATGGGGGATTTGACTAGATTTAGTAAGACTACTTTTTGACTATTTCGAATGGCATATTTATGCATTCAATTCTCTAATGTAATGATATATTTCAGAAGCCTATTACTTCACAAGGTTGGCTATTGTACACTTATTGAATACAGATTAGTGTTATGCTCCAATTTCAGTCTCCTTTGGTGTGAATTTTGCATGTTTGATTAGCAATTTTGTGAGTGTAATTGTTCTATCTCTTGGGTTCAATTTCCACATGGTATAATAGCCTTTTTAGATCAATTTATCTCCTTCCTTATTGATATTTTAGGTTCAAAATCTTGACTGGGAGCACATTCTGCTGATTGGAGGGCACAGTTTCTGAGCTATGGAACAATCTCAGAAGATCATCTTGACTCCATTCAATTTATTTGAGTGGAAAGATGAGATGGAGATATTGTTGAGAGAAAAATGTCTCTATAGGATGACTATGGAAACTAAGGTAGATCCCAATGCAGCTACAGAGAAAATTAAATGGCACAACAAGAGGGATGAGGCTTATGGTCTTTTGTGTCTAAGCATTTCAAGAGACCTCCTCTTCCATTTTGATGGATTGACATCACCTAATGAACTATGGGAGAATATAGAAGAGATTTTTGGAAATATAGATGAGATGAGTGGACATCAAATCGAGAATGAGCTGATGTCCTTGAGTCCCAATATCTTCGAATCATTGCAACTCTACTTTTCCAAGTTTAAGGCCCTCGTTTTGTAGTTGAAATAGTGTGGGATCGAAAAGAAGGAAGATAAAATAGTTTTGGCCATTCTCTAATCTTGGTCCTAACTATTCAATGTTTGTTTCAACCTTCCATGCCACCAAGTTGATAGCTCGAGCCTGGAAAATGCCTAAGCTTGCAGAGTTCATGGAATCCCTCACACAGGAGCAAGATAAGTTGGTGATGATGGGCACCATCAAACATTCCAAAGACCAAGCTTTGGTTGCTGGAGATTCAAGGGTGGATTCAAAAAGAAAGAAAAAAGATAAAAATCCACCTGAGCAAAAGAGAGACAAGACCAAGTCTCAAGAGGAGCCCCAGGGTTCCAAGAAGAACAAAGGAGAAATGAGAAAGTGCACATACTATAGTAAGGGATATCATCCTGAGAGCTCTTGTATGAAGAATCAAATTGACATGTTGAGCCAACTCTTGGAGAAGAATAACATCTCCGTTCCTGATTGCTTAAAGAAGAGGGAAGGAGGATCAAATTCAGAGGACAAAGAGAGATTACATGCCTTGGTTGCTGGCACATCAAGCTCACCTAGCTTCATCATAGACTCTGGAGCTTCTAGACATATGGTTTCGACAAAAGAGACATTCTCCTCTCTTGACATGTCGAAAGGTCCACCAATAGTTTTGGGAGATGACTCTCTCACTGACAGTTTGGGGAAGGGAAGGATTGATCTTGACCATGGTAAGTTCAATAATGTGTTGTATGTTCCAAGTATTGCCTCTAATCTCTTGTTAGTGTATCAGATGACTCATATTGGGTCTCCAAATAAGGTCATATTATCCCTTGATGATGTTGAAATCACTAAGATTTTGAATGGTGAAGTCATAGCAAAAGGTGTTGTAGATCATACTTCGAAGGTATATAGGTTTTCACATTTTCTACCCTACTAAAACCCCTCTGCTATTCTGATTCGTGATAATGAAGAAAGAAATATTTGTCATGAAATATTTGGCCATCTTAAATACAAGTATTTTTCTAATTTGAGTGAAAAAGATATGGTCATAAGGTTACCAAAGATCAGGTTTTCTAAGGGAGTCTGTCAAGGTTGTATCCTAGGAAAACAACCAGAGCACAAGTATGATAAAGCTAGTCATGAGAGAACCTATGCACCTCTTGAGCTGATCCATAGTGACATTTATGGTCCATTCCCTCATATTTCCATGAGTCAAGCCAAATATGCACTATCCTTCATAGATGAATTTTCCAGGTATTGTTGGGTTCACTTCCTAAAGCATAAGTCTGAAGTTTTTGACCTCTTCAAAGTCTTTAGAGCCTTGGTTGAAAACCAGTTTGTGAGGAAACTCAAGATCCTTAGATATGAAAATGGTGGTGAGTATGTCAAGTTTGAGTTGATTCAATATTGTAAAGATGCAGGTATTCAGATGTAGCATTCAATCCCTTAGACACCACAACGAAATGGTGTTGCTGAGAGAAAGAACAGATCATTGAAGGAGATGGAAACCTACATGATGAAGGCTAATACTTTGACACCAAAGTTTTGGGTTGAGGCTATAAACTGTGCATCCTACATCCAGAATAGGGTGCCTCATAAGCAGCTTGATGGTATGACTCCTTTCGAAGCTTGGAGTGGGCACAAGCCAGATGTGACCCATTTCAAGATTTTTGGCTCAAAGGCTTGGGCTAGAATTCCAACTGAAAAGAGGAAGGATTTGCAGCCCCAAAGCCAAGAGTTCCTATTTGTTGGATATTTTGAAGATTCAAAAGGGTACAATATGATCAAATTAAGCACTAACAAATGTTTCATTGAAAGAATTGTTCAGTTCCAAGAAGAGCCTTTAGTAGCAGTTGAAGTTGGAGAGTCTTCTTCACCACCAGATCCATTGATTGTAAGTGAAGAGACTAATGAGTTTTATGATTATGATATGTCTAATAATTATGATTTGATTGCATATCCTAATAGTCCTATAATACCAAAATGGGTAGCAAATACCATTCATGCAGCTGGGAACTAGCTAGAAATCCTAGTGACATTAGGAGGACTAGATCTCAATTTGAGAGTGCCCTTTGCGTGAAAGATCCTATATTTGCTGAGAAGTGATATATTATGGTTGAATCAGATCCATAGACATATGAATATGCAACACATGATCCAATATGGAAAAAATCCATGAAAGAAGAGTTCAGCTCGCTCTAGAAGAACAACACTTGGGAACTGGTTGATCTTTCCAAGGGAGGAAGCTAGTTCAATGTAAGTGGGTTTTCAAGACTAAGTTTGATGATGATGGTTCACCTTTGAAATATAAGGAAATATTGGTATCCAAGGGATACTCACAAGTACATGGTATTGAATACAATGAAACCTTTACACCAGTGGCAAAGATGGACTCCATAAGGCTAGCTCTAGCCATTGCAACTTCGAAGTAGTGGGAGGTACATCACATGGATGTGAAGTGTGATTTCCTAAATGGAGATATCAGTGAAGATATTTACATGCATCAACCTGAAGGGTTTGTTTCTAATCCATCTTTAGTGTGCAGGTTAAATAAATCATTGTATGGGCTCAAGCAAGCCCCCAGGGCGTGGTATGCCAAGATTGATGGATTTTTTCTATCACTGAGTTTTGTTCAATGCAAGTCTGATCCTAATATCTATTTGAAGCTAATTCATGGTTCTTTGATAGTTATTTTCTTGTATGTGGATGGCCTTCTAATTACAGAAAGTTCAAAGAAAGAGATTTCCTCTTTGAAGGTTGCAATGAACCATGCATTTTCTATGACAGATTTGGGATTGTTGAGCCAATTCTTGGGTCTCGAAATTGCTCAATCCCAACATGGAATCAAAGTACATCAGTCCAAGTATGCTTTGGATTTTCTGAACAAGTTCAACATGAAATATTGTAATCCAAGCAATAATCCCTTCCTTTCAAGAGTCAAGCTTGAAGAAGTAGGTTCTTCTCCTATGGTAAATAATACACTGTATAGGCAGTTTATTGGGTGTTTGATTTTTCTTACACACACTCGACCTGATCTATATTATGCAGTTAGTGTGGCTTCGAGATACATGGATCAGCCTCATGAGATCCACTGGAGAGCAGCCAAAAGAATCCTAAACTTTGTTCAAGGATTAAGAAGGCATGGGATCTTCTACAAAGCAAAATATGATCTTGATTTGATTGGGTTTACTGACAGTAATTGGGAAGTTTTATCACTCCAGGAAACTCCTCTAGGTTGTAGCTCGAGGATTCCTAGTAAATTAAATATTTTAATGGTTTTCTAAGTGGATCAAGTCAGGTGACCTATAAACCTCACACTCTCAAGACATGCATGAGACTCAATCAAGGATAAGGCTTCTAATTACAACTGTTCAGAGGTTGACAATATGTTTCAGGGATGGAGAAATTATCATGCTGGCAGATTCATACATAAAATAGATACATATAAATGGCTAAATCATGACAAGGAAAGCACTTATAATTCAAATCACATCAACATGCCAATAGGGTGACAACTATCAGATATTAATTAACTTGAATATAACCTGAATAAGACATTCAAGCATAAGCACAGAAAAGACAAAAATGGAAGCTGAATAGATGATAACAAAAGAGATTATATTAGGTCATGAGCAAAATGAGAAGCTTGACAATAGAAATGGTCTACAAGTCCCTGAAGTTGAACCCTTTCAATAAAATAAGTATTAGGATTTATAGCCTTTACAAAAATACCCAGATCCTGAAAACTTGGATCTGATTTAACAAAAATGAACAAAATAATTGTTTTTTACAAAATTAGGTTAAAAAACTCTAATTAACTACTAGTCTAACTAACTGTAGAATTCGTTCACTGTATGAACCTTCTGATAACTAAAGTAACTGCTGGAAATCACTGCCACTAGTCCTCTACTGGTTAAGTCACTGTTTCACTTTGACAGCAAAGTCCTGGTGGCCCTTTCTCCCTTTATGTCATAGAAAAACTGAAGCATACCTTCCATGATTTTTTGTTTAGCGTCTTTCATGTTTGTACTTTGTCCCTGAGCCATCCATGTTCACCCAAAACTGGTCCTGTATGTCAAAATTTAATATTATGCCTCTGTCTGCTTTCAGTGGTTAAGAGGCAAAAATATCGGAACCGTTAGCTGCCGAAAGCAAGGATTTCGGTGGCTAATGAACTGCCTAAGCGTCCACCTAAGCCACCGAAAGCCCTGTTCTTCAAAAATTCTTTGGCCACCTCCAAAGCTATTCTGTAAAGTTTTTCTACTTAGCTTTCTTCTTTAACAGGATCAATATTAGGAGGGTTAACAGTAGCCTGTCTTGCTTCTGGAGTCTGAAGGCTAATTACAGCTTCAGCTAGGGTTTCCAATGTAAGGTGGCTGCTAGGGTTTAGCTTGGCCTCCTTCATATGCAGTTTCTGAAGACTAATAATTCTATACAATCTTGTGTTGTCTTTTAGGTACTGTTAGGTCATGTTTTTGATACTTTTATTTATATTTTGAAGCTTGCTTTTACTTTTTATTTCTAGAAAATTTTGTTGATAGAGATAGTATGATTTTTTTCCTTTTAATTCTCATGATTTTTGATTTCTTAGTTTATTTTTACAAGTTTTCCTTTGATTTTATAATCAAAGGGATTATATAAGGCTTATATGGATTAAAAAAGTCTAAAAATAGCATAAAATTTAAATTGAAACTCCTAAACCAAGTTTAAACCCTTATCATTAGCTTAATATTTTGAAAATCATTAACCTGAACTTTCTTGTAGCGCAAGAAAAAAACAGATGCACAGAGGCGCTACAAAAAAGTTGCGCAAGCTAAAATCATCATTTTTTGGTTCAATTTCTTCGGGATTCTCACAACTGAGATGTCAATCACATTGTGTGATGGATTTGATATGTGTCTTTTGTAGTTTAATCACTGAGGCAGGTGGAATATCATCATGATGGCGAAATCGTGGCGGTATCTTGCAGAGTAGATATAATAATGATAGCATAGTATAATGAGACAAAGGTGTATAGAATTATGTTTTTATCTGAAATGCACAAAGAGCAAGTGAAGATTGTGGCGAAAAATCAGTGCTTGGTAATCGAGATTTTGAAATAGAGTGAAAATTGGGTCTTTCAGGAGTGGTTGGTTGGAGTGGTCTAAGCGGTCAGAGAAAAGTGGAGCATGCAATTCGACACCTGGCAATTGAGATAACAAGATTCTAGTAGTCGAATTAGTCATTTTTAACAGGTAGTCCACGTACCATTACCAAGGTTTATTAATTTGAGGTTTTTTTTAACAAATGACTAATGACAGAATTGAAGGCAGAGTATTAGTTTTGAACTTAATCCATATTAAATGATGAATTGTTAATAAATGGATTTAAAGTTTTCATCATTCAAACAAAAGAATTCATAGTAGAGTCTTTTGGGTTTCCCTATACTGTATTATCTGTCAGTTTGTTAAAATTTGAAGACAGTTAGACTATGGTGTATTGATAGAAGCTATTTAACCATAGTTCAAAAGGAAAAAGAGTGGAAAGACCAATAGGGAAGAAACCTCAGACTTAAGCTGGGTAAAAAACTTTCCAGATTGTGCATAGTTGTTTGCAGAAGCAGGATGGTTAGTGTTCTTCGAAAATATTGAAGGTTATCATTCAGAGGTTTCTTACAAGTTTGCTCAATGTTTAGACAAGGATATAGTGTCTTTTGACACCTTGAAGTTCAAATTAACCCGTGTTGATGTATTTGTAACTTCGAAATGTATTCATCTATGTATCTTATGTATTGTAACCTGATGTTTATTCCAGGATGTATCTATAATGTAATTGAGTCATGTTTTCATGCCTCGATGTTCCGATCAGGAGGATCAATAATGTAAAAAATTCATGTCAAGTCATTGTGGGTAACCCTTTGATTTTCTAAGGGTTAAAGTCCCCGCAGTTCTGGGGCACTAGGGTTATTAGACTCTCCTAGTAGACGTCGACACTGGTAGGGTTTTAGTCATGTCGAGATTAGTATAAATAGAGAACTGGAGTCTCTACACACAACTCATACACACTCAAGTGTAGCACATAGTTGAGGAATAAGAAGACACTAGGGATAGACAAGAAGAAGATTACTGCTGTTGGGAAATCACTTACTGTATTGGGATTTTACTATTTTGGTGCTGATTCTATCTCTAAGAAAGTTGTGGGGTTTTCTCCATTTATTGTTTCCTTGAGGAAAAACACTATGTTCATTATCTCTTGTGTTTGATTGCTGTACTTGTTATTCTGTCAGTTAAAGATCTTGATAATGCTAGCTTAATGTTGAAAAACTAACATGGTATCAGAGCTAACCTGAGAAGAAGACACTATGCAGCTGTGGGAACTAGGGATTCCTAGTTTGTGGATCTTCCTTCATAGATTTTCAGAAAAATTAAGGTGGAATAACTTTCCTCATTAGGGTGCATCTTTCTGTCGAAGCAGAAACCAATTCTAAGGTTTTTCAGTTTTGGACCCGACACTGCTGCCGGAAATTAGGGATTTTCACAAAAGAGGAATTTTTCAGTTAACCTAGGCCTGGATTGATCCCCTCCCCAAAATAGAAGTTAGGGACAAATTTCAAGACATTTGGGTGTATAGATCTCCGCAAAATCAAAACCCTAATTTGCTCCTGAACCAGCTCTGCAAGATTTCAGCTCAAGTTTCAGATCCGACATATTGACCTGGTAAGATCTAAAATCTTTTGTATTTCCATTTGAGGTTCTCAATTAAGATGTTTCATCATACCAAGCTTGATGAAAATATTGAGGGAGATGATAACTTTCGAGCCTGGAAGTATAGGATCTCCCTGGTCCTAGAAGAGAAGGAGTTAGACTCCTACATCCATGAGGAGGTTCCAGTTCCATAGGGAGATGAGGCAAAGGCCTTACATAAGAAGAAGATGGTTATGGAAAAGAGGAACATTGCTGATTCTATCAAGGATCACCTTCTACCTCAGGTGTCCTCTCTCAAGACACCTAAAGCTATGTTTGATGCCCTAACCAAGTTGTTTGAAGGGAAGAACATAAACTGAAAGATGACTTTGAGGAATCAATGGAAGAATGTGAAGATTTAGAATGCATAGACTATCCAGTCCTACTTCACAAAGGTTTCTTAGATCGAGGAACAATTAGAAGCTATAGATGAAGAAGTGGAGAATGCAGAGATTATGATGACAACACTGAATGGCCTTCCTAGGTCATGGGATTCTTTCATCCAAGGAATCTGTGCTAGAAAGAAGTTAGTCAAATTCAGCAGACTATGGGAAGAATGTTCTCAAGAAGAAGCACAGATAGCATCTTGAGAAGAGAAGATGGGAAGTGAAAATCAAGCTCTCACAGTTCACTCTAAGAAAGGCAGAAGAAAACCTCATCACTTCAAGGGTAAGAATCCTCATCATAGAGATAACAATAGAAAGGACCCATCTAGATTAAGATGTTATACATGTGATGAAATAGGACACTTTGCAAAAGACTATCCTAAGAACAAGGTCCACTCTCATAAGAAGAAGGGGAACAAAAGAAGACATCATGCTCATGCTATAGAGGATGATGAACCATCCAAGAAAAGAACCAGATATGAAAGTGAAGATTCTTCAAGCAAGGATGAATATGTTTTGATTTCCGCTCTCATAGGTAACATTACTCATGGTAGTGATGATTGGATTATAGACAGTGGGGCTTCCAAACATATTACTGGATTCAAGGAATCCATTGTAAGACTGTTAGAACATGAATCACCTCACAAGGTGAAACTAGGAGATGACTACCAATATCCAATAAAAGGTAGTGGGGAATCTTCCTATAAACTAGACTTTGGAAAGTCTCTAATAATGAAAGAAGTATTGTTTGTTCCAGGACTCAAGAAGAACCTTCTCTCCATATCAGCATTGGATGCAAAAGGAATGAGGGCTGCATTCATAGATGGTCAAGTCATCTTGTGGCCAAGAGGTAAGACTATCGATGATGCAGTGGTGATTGGAGAATAAGAAGGAGGTTTGTACAAATTGAAGGGCCATCCAGAACAAGCCTTGATCCATGACACAATAGAGCCAAATGAGCTTTGGCATAGAAGGCTTGCACATGTGCATTACAGAGCACTACCTATTGCAAGCAAAGTAGTTGAAGGTCTTCTATAATTCCAAGAAAAACATGATGGGATCTGCAAAGGATGTGCGAAAGGAAAGAATACAAAGAAGACATTTCCTAGAAGCGAAAGCAAAGCCAAAGGAATCCTAGAAATCATCCACTCTGATGTATGCGGTCCTATGTCATCAAACTCACGAAGCAGGTATGCATACTATGTTTCTTTTATTGATGATTTTTCTAGGAAGACATGGGTGTACTTCATGAAGAACATAGATGAAGTATTCAGCAAATTCAAGGAATTTAAATCCTTGATCGAGAACCACACTGAAAAGAAGATCAATAATTTTCGATCAGATAATGGCAAATAATTCACTTTGAATGAATTCAAAGAGCTATGCAAAGAATAAGGGATTATGAGGGAGTTGTCCACTCCTTATAATCCATAAGAGAATGAGATTGCAGAACAAAAGAACAGAAATATCATGGAAGCTGCAAGGTCCATGCTTCATGATCAAGATATTCCTATGCATCTTTGGACGTAAGCTGCCAGAACAGCTGTGTATGTACAAAACTGTACTCCACATAGAGTACTCAAGAACAGGACTCCTGAAGAAGTCTTCTCCAGCAAGAAACCAGAAGTCAGCCATCTCAGAATATTTGCCTGTCCTGTGTACATACACATTCCAAAAGAGAAGAGAACAAAATTATATCGTTTAGGAAAGAAGGGTATATTTGTGGGATACTCTGAAAGCTCAAAGGCTTACAGAATATATTTTCCAGGGTACAAGAATATTGAAATCAGCAGGGATGTGACATTTGATGAAGACACATCTTACAACAAATCCAGAAAGAGACCTGCTGAAGAACCTGAAGAAGCAGAAGCAGAAGCACCCAGAATTCATTAAACAACCATGAACAAAGAATATCAAGAAGAAGATAGAGAATTTGAAGAACCACAAAGACCTGTAGATCCACCTCTGGTGAAGAATCCTCATAAGAGGAAACCTGCTTGGATACAAGAACTTATCCAAGGTGCAGAAAGATATGGGGCTCCAGAAGAGAATCACAGAGAAAGAAAGAGAACCAGATCCTGCTCTGGGTATGTAGCTTTACTATGTGATTTCATTCATAAAGAACCTTCCAGTTACAAAGAAGTGGTAGAACGGAAAGAATGGAAGGATGCTATGATCGAAGAATACTAATTGATCATGAAGAATGATGTTTGGGATGTTGTCCCAAGACAATAAGGGAAGTCAGTTGTAACTTCCAAATGGATCTACAATATCAAGCATGCTATAGATGGTAGCATTGAAAAATATAAATCAAGATTTGAGGCACGAGGTTTCTCTCAGAAAGAAGGAAAATATTATGAAGAAACCTTTGCACCTGTAGCCAGATACACTTCCACCAGATCGGTACTTGCTCTGGCTACAGTGATGAAATGGAAGATACACCAAATGGATGTCAAGACTACTTTCTTGAATGGTGTAGTAGAAGAGGAAGTGTATGTAGAACAACCACTCGGTTTTGAGACACAAGACAAAGAGTCTCATGTATGCAGATTGAAGAAATCCCTGTACGGTTTGAAACAGGCACCCAGGACCTGGTACGACAGAATTGACAACTTTCTATCCAGTTTGGGTTTTACCAAGACTAAAGCAGATTCAAACCTTTACTACAAGGTTGACGATGGAAACCCAGTGATGCTTCTACTATATGTAGCTGATCTATTTGTAATAGGTACAGATGGGTTGATTGCTGATACGAAGAGAAAGCTTGCTGCTAAGTTTGAAATGAAGGACCTGGGGATGATGCATTACTTTCTAGGTATGGAGGTGTGGCAGAGTACAGATGGAATCTCCCTTGGAGAAGGGAAGTATGCATTAGAGATCCTGAAGAGGTTTGGGATGATGAACTACAAGGCTATGGCCACACCTATGGTATCAAACCTGAAGCTATTGAGCGATGCTTCATCAAATTCAGTTGATGCTATGATGTATGGTTAGATGATTGGGTCATTGATGTACCTGATGAACACAAGACCAGAAATTTGCTTTGCTGTGAACACCTTGAGCCAGTTCTTGACAGATCTGATAAATGTTCACTTGATTGCTACAAAGAATATTTTGAGGTACCTAAGGGGTACAGTTGATTATGGGCTCAAGTATGATGTGAATCAGAAGATTAACCTGGAGGGTTATGTTGATTCAGATTGGGTAGGCAATTCCATCGATAGGAAGATCACTTCAGGGTGTTGCTTTAGTATGGGATCAGGTGTGATCTCTTGGTTTAGCAGGAAGCAATATTATGTGGCACTGAGTACAGCTGAAGCAGAGTATGTCACATCTTGTTCAGCTAGTTGTGAGGCAGTATGGCTACGGAAGCTACTGTCTAATTTATTTGATCTCTAGTTGTATGCTACTTGTATACATTGTGACAACCAGAGTTGCGTAAAGTTGTTAGGGAATCCAGTTTTCCATGACAAGTCGAAGCATATCGAGATCAAGTACCACTATATCAGGGATATGGTGCAGAGGGGAGCAGTGAAGCTCCAGTATGTTGTGACGAAGGAACAGATAGATGATGTCTTGACAAAGCCATTGGATAGGGTGAAGTTCGAGTACTCCAGGGAGAAGCTTGGTGTTCTCCAGATCAAGATTTCCTCCAAGGGAAAGTGATGAGTCCCATAGCCTTTTTGTCATGGTGAGAGGATTGATTCCTTCCATGGTCAGATGTAAGGGCTGAGCCATTCTGTCATGGTGAGAGGATTGGTTCCTTCCATGTCAGATATGAGTGCTGAGATCCATATCCATTCTAACAAGTAGGTCAGATATAAGGGCTGAGCCATTCTATCATAGTGAGAGGATTGCTTCCTTCCATGTCAGATATGAGTGCTGGCCATTCTGTAGAGTAGGACAGATGTAAGGGCAATTGCCATTCTTTGAATGGAGCTACCTGGTGAGGTACCATGAAAACTTATTCTAGGACTGAGAAGCTATTCTGATGTGATAGAGGGATGTGTTCCCACTTGATCAAATGTAAGGGCTGAACCATTCTGTCATGGCTAAAGGATTAAGTTCCTTCCTTACCAGGAGTGTTGGCCATTCTGACGAGTAGGTCGTATGTAAGGGAAACTGCCATTCTCTAGGAGAATGGAGGCACCCGGTTAGATACTAGGTAGCTTAGTTAAGGAGGACTGGGGGCCATTCTGATATGACTATAGGACTGGTTCCTACAAGATCAGATGTGAGTGCAGAGCCCTTCCATCATTGTGAGTAGGATGTGTTCCCACCTGGATGGATGTAAGTGCAGAGCCCTTCCATCTTTGTGAGCAGAATGTGTTCCCGCCTGGATGGATGTAAGTGCAGAGCCTTTTCATCATTGTGAGCAAGATGTGTTCCCACCTGGATGAATGTAAGTGCAGAAATATTTCATCATTGTGAGAAGGATGTGGTTTCGGCCTAGGTGGAAGAACAAAGTTTTTCCATCATTGTGAGCAGGATGTGGTTCCAACCTGGATGAAAGTGAGGAAATATTCCATTATTGTGAGCAGGATGTGTTCCATCCTGGATGGAAGTGCAGAAATCTTCCATCATTGTGAGCAGGATGTGAGTACTGTGCCTTTCTCACGAGTAGGTCAGATATAAGTGATGAATAAGACCTACATGGGGGCTAGGCCTACAACCAGCATGAAAAAGGGCCGGCTCTGTAGAACTTCCTGTGACGAGAAGAATCATGAGATAGAACCAGTGATGATCCAGATCCAGTGATGATGATCCAACAGTGATGATCCTGATCGAGTGATGATCCAGATCTAGTGATGATGCCCAGTGATGATATAGATTAAGTAATATTCCAGATCCAGTGATGATGATCCAGATTGAGTGATGATGATCTAGATCGAGTGATGATCCAGATCTAGTGATGATGTCCCATGATGATCCAGATCGAGAGATGATCCACATTCGAAGATGAAGATGACTTGAAGATAAAGATGATTTGAAGATGAAGATGACTTGAAGACTCAGAAGACTTGATATGCAAATGACGAGATGATCCAACTGATACAGGAAGAAGATCAGTATTGAAAATTGTGTCGAAATAATACCTTCCTAGTTAAGAGGGAGTGTTTATGTATTTGTAACTTCGGAATGTATTCATATATGTATCTTATGTATTGTAACCCGATGTTTATTTTGGGATGTATCTATAATGTAATTGAGCCATGTTGTCATGCCCCAATGTTCCGATCGGGAGGATCAATAATGTAAACAAGTCATGTCAAGTCATTGTGGGTAACCCTCCAATTGTCTAAGGGTTAGAGTCCCCGCAGTTCTGGGGAACTAGGGTTATTAGACTCTCTTAGTAGAGGTCGGCCCTGGTAGGGTTTTAGTCATGTCGAGATTAGTATAAATAGAGAATTGGAGTCTCTATTTAACACACAACTCATACACACTCAAGTGTAGCGCATAGTTGAGGAAGGAGAAGACACTGGGGCTAGACAAGAAGAATATTACTGATGTCAGGAGATCACTTACTGCATTGGGATTTTACTGTTTTGGTGCTGATTCTATATCTGAGGAAGTTGCAGGATTTTCTCCATTTATATTTTCCCCGAAGAAAAACACTGTGTTCATTGTCTCTTGTGTTTGATTGCTGTACTTGTTATTCTCTCAGTTAAAGATCCTAATAATGCTAGCTTAATGTTGAAAAACTAACAACCAAGGAATTACTAGCTGAAGCAATAGGAATTCTGGATGAGGGAGAGTTTTGGTTCAAAAAGGTGCCTTTAACCTTTTATGCTCGAAGATATTTGCTTCCTGGTGTAGTTGCAAACTCGGGAAAAGGTATTCCAATTCAAATCTTTAAACCTGAGTGGATTGAGCCTATTAAAGTCTTGCAAAGCTATGTCACCTGTGAGGGTAGATTTGCCTTTCTTTTCAAATATCATTTTAGATTCCTTCAACATCTCAGTCATGAATCTAAAATGAACCCTCCTTTCTTCTTTTTGAAAAGATTACAGAAGATGTCATGTAGGGTGAGAGAGCACCAGGACCATACAAAACAATTAGTTTTCCACCATGGGATCATAAATCTCATCATAAGTACTATATTGTAGAAAAGGGAAAAGACATGGGAGCACTTCATATTTTGGTCAGGTTTCAAGGATGATTAGGAGGAACAGTCTCAGAGAAGACAAGTAGATAAAGGTCAAATTCTGATTAAGAAGCTTAGAAAAAAGGTAACAATTAAGGATGAAGAAAATGATAAACCAGGAGAAGCTTCAAATCAGGAAAATGAAAAATTTGAGTTTGGACAATGAGTTAATGATGAGGAAAGCGAAGTTTTACAGTCAGAGTTGAAAGACATTGAGCATGCTGAAGAAGTTTTACCTGCAGAATCAATTCAAGATGTAAAAGGAGATATTGAGGAACAGAAGCAAAACCCTATTACAGTACTATCAGAAGAGGATGAAAAATACTAATTTGATGAGGCTAGAATTCCTATTACTAATGAAGCTAGGGTTTGTGCTAAGCAACAAATTCACATTCATTGTGATGAGGAAAGAGTGTCAAGAAGGAAAAAAATGAAAGTTGTTGAATTTTCCTCAATAAATCATCAAGGAAAGGCTCTGAAGATGTTGGGAGAGGTTGCAGCAATCTGGAGACCTAAGACAAGACCGAAGAACAAACTTAGGCTAAACATGAAAAGGCTAATGAATCCCAAATTGGCTAAAGAAAAGGTTACAATAATAGAGGATTCATCATCTGAAGAGAAATTCGATGATAGTGAATATGACAATAAACGTTAAAAACCAATAGAATGAAAAGAAAAATTTGTCTTCACTGATACTAAGATTGCTGATATTTTTCTGGAGATTTGAAATCAGATGTTTCAAGAACAACAACAAAATGAGGTAAAGAGTTCTTGTCTAGAGAAAAAGAAGATGGTTGAAGAAGAAGTTCACTGCAATGCTGAAAATGGAGAACATCCAAAGCTTCTTGTGACCTTCACAGAGCTTATGAAAGAGGATGAAGAAATCTTTTAGAAACTAAAAATCCCATGGACATAAGGAATGCAAACAATATCAGGAGACAAATGTATTGATTCTGAAAAGGAAAACCTACAAAGAAGCATTAAACAATACAAGTCTCAAATTGAATATATGCATGAATCAAATGATGGATTAGTTACTTCAAACAGGAAACTTAGAGAAGATTTGGAAGAAGTTAACAGTCATTACCGGGAGTTGATTACAGTTTCAAGAGAAGCACTTAAAAGGAAAATGCAAACAGAGAATCAATTCACAGAGTTAAAGCAAACCATCCAGGAGATGCAACATCAGAATGAGGAGCTAACAAGGAGGGTTGTAGACTTGGAGATAGATCAATTGAAAGCGAGAAGGAAAGCTCAGGCCTTGGAGGGAATTTCTTTACTAGCTGAAGCAACTAAAGATTTGTAAAGTGAGTCAAGAAAGTTAGTTATTAGTTAAGTTTGAAAAGTTATTTTATTTTTGTATAATGATAGTTTAGATTGAAATATTCAGTAAATAGCCCAAAAGCAGTCAGGGTTCAGTTATTCTACTAATTTTGAAGGAATAGGATAAATGTAAGTCTGAAAGAAGACAATGGGTTCGATTTTTTGCTGACAAGGGGAGCCTATCAGGCTTTGTTTATGGGCTAAGTAAAGAATCTTATGTTTTTTTTGAGGACTGAACAATGAAATATGTGCACTATATTCCCTTTAGATTATTGACTGGTTTTATTTCTAATTTGTGTTAATTACTCAGTTGGTATAGTCATTTCCTGTTTAATGTTTTTATACTTGAAATGCTTGCTAACTGTGGGTGAAACTCAGTATTGTGTTTTCTGTTGGATTATGGTTTATATGTTATGCGTCTCAGTCATTCAAAAGCTCATGATTTAGTGTTTACTTTGGTTTTATGAATGTTTTCCCTCTTTTGTTCAAACTGCTCAGCCAAAAAACCTTGAAAACCCTATTTTGTTTTATTGTGATTATTGAGATTGTGTTGGCTTGTTCTCATTAGAGGAAATTTGGGGTCTAAAATGGGCCTTATAAGAAAATGTTCCAACAATAAATTTTGTGAGTTGGAATTCAAGTACCAATAGAATTTCATTAAAATGAGTCAACCATAATGGTTGAATTGACATATTTGTCATAAAAGAAAACAACTTTTTTTGTTCATATTTTCGACATATCTCCATGTGTTTTTACTCAAATTTCAAGTGGGAGATCTCGTTGGATGTGGAATTTAGTTTCGCATCCAACGAGTACCCACACTGCATACTTTTGATGGACCTTGCTACCCTAAAAACAAGAAACACCTGAAAAATGTGATGATGACATCATCATCACATTTTTTCAGGTATTTCTTGTTTTTGGGGTAGGAGGGTTCGTCAAAAGTATGCAGTGTGGGTATACGTTGGATGCAAAATTAAATTATGCATCCAACAAGCTCTCTCGCTCAGAATTTCAGTAAAAAGACATGGAGATATGTTGAAAATACGAACACAAAAAGTAGTTCTTTTTAAATTCTTCCTCCAAAATTAATAACTAATATTTTATTATTTTCCTTAGGAGGCCCATTTTAGACCTCAAATTTCCTCTAATGCTTGTAGTCTGGGAACAATTTTTGGCACTAACATATTTGGCGTCATTTCCAGGGAACGAAGTTGAAAATCTATTTTTCCCTGGGATACTTATCATTTCATTGGTTTTAAGAGGTGAACTTAAACCAACAAATCTTAAAGACTACTTTTCACCAGTATTTCATAGTGGCTACTAAGGGAGTTGGAGCAAGAAACAAAACTGGTTCACCTTTATAGTTGGGTGTTTCAGACCCAGAACAAATACTGAAAATAGCTTTGAAAATCAGAAGGTCTCAGTCATCACCAGCCCTATGTAACCCTGATCAGTTAGATATTTCATCACCTTTCTCTATTTTGAAGGGAGAAAAACAAAATTCACCTTGTTTGAAGCCTATAATTCCTGTCAGTAATTTTCAATTTTTCACTGATCCCCAATCCTTCAAGAAAGAAAAGATAATATCTCCTAGAAAAATTCCTCTATTTCATCTAAAAGTTGGTAAAACTCCATTCTAGCCAAGTTCCAGTCAAGTCTTTCCATCACCAAAACTAGTCAACTTAATGATGGCAGCCCAAAATCAGCCATTAGATATGATGGACTGAATGGTTGCAGCTAGGTATGCACCTTTAGTTTTTCCTCAGCTTTTGAATGCACTTCCTGGAGGTGATTACCAGAAATACCTACCTAGGTTTAATGGAAAAGGTGAAACCACAGTTGAGGAGCATTGGGAGGGTTTCCTCAGTTATGCTGATAATCAGAATATTGAGGATAAGGATGTATGGATGAGGATGTTTGTACAGAGTCTTGATGGAGATGTCAGAAAATGGTTCAGGGAGTTGCTTGCAAATTCTATCACTATCATAGAAGAGCTTGATGACCTTTTCATGAGATAATGGGGTGACACCAAGGATCATACATATTATATAACTGAGTTTGGAGCCCTTAGGAGAAATAAGGATGAAACCATAGCTAATTTTTAGAAGGGATTCAATAAAATGTATGGCAGAATTCCCGTAGAGATAAAACCTTTAGAAACATTTGCAAAACTCACATACGCCAATGATTTTGATCATGAATTTTCCCTACTTCTAAGAGAAAGAAGACCTGTTACTTTATTGAACATGCAGGATGCAACATTAGAAGTGGATTCTAATATATTAGCTTCTAATAGATTGAAGGGAAATACAACTCAACAGATATATGACAGGAATGGTAAGAAAGAGGTAGCTCTAGGGGTTTCAACATCCCACTCTGCAGAAGGTAAAATTGATGAGATGGCCAAGCTAGTTAAGATCCTAACTGCAAAATTAAACAAGTTGGAACTAGAAAATAATTCAAATAAACCTGTTCAAGAAGGTGAGAGAAACCCTAATAATCAAAACCATTTTAGAAGATAGTTTGCACCTCGTTTCATACCTAGAGAAAGAAGAAACAATGATATATAACGAGAAAGGAGAGAAACTGAGGATCAAAGAGTACCACCCCCACTTCAGAATAATGTTGTTGATGAAGAAGAAATTGAAGAGGAAGTGTTCTTTGAGGATATAGACCAGGATATGAATTATTTTGGAGAGCAATTAACTGAGGTTTTTGTCACTGAAGAAGAGTTTTTAAACTCAGAATATTATGATGCTTATATGTTTGAAACAGAAAATGATTTAAATTTTTAAGTGACTACTGTAACTGCTGATGCATATCATACTGATCCAAAGAAAACTTTGAAATTGAGGTCAGGTCCAAAGCAAGTAGTTCAAAATCCAAAGAAAAAGGTAGTTTTACCTACTAAACACCAGTCTGATCCCATGTTAGAGAAAAAACAAATTTAGGATAAAGAAAAGAAGAATGTGGAAGTTGAAGAGGTAAACAAAAGTGTGCAGAATTTTAATCTGGAAAATGAATTAGGAAAAATTAAGATTCCTATGCCTTTTACTGAGTTAATGAAGAATCCTTCTTACAAAGATTCAGTTACTAAAATGATTTGTTTAGAAAACATTCAGCCTCTTTTTGATACAATGAATTTACAAGAAGAAATCCCTAAAATCTTTATTGGATCAGCTTTAGCTGAAAAAACTAAGAATGAAGCAGGTGCATCACCTCCTTTTTACATCACACTGTCTATTCATGAACATATGATACATAACTGTCTTTTGGATTCAGGAGCATCACACAACCTAATGCCAAAGGCTGTCACGGGGGCTCTAGGTTTGAGTATAAAAAAATCCTATCATGATTTGCATGCTTTTGATTCACGAGCTGTAAAATGTTTAGGAGTGATTAAAGATATGGTTGTCAGTTTGGATCAGCTACCAATGAAGAGTGTGATTATGGATGTGGTAGTAGCAGACATTGCACCTAAATTTGGCCTGCTCCTCTCTAGATCTTGGGAAAAGAAAGTTGGTGGGACTTTACAAATGGATTTAAAATATGCCACCATTCCTGTATTTGGAGGAGAAAACAGAAGGTTATACAGAGAATTGCAATTTTCCTATATTGTGACAGATGACAAGAACCCTACAAATCATCCCTTGTATGTTGTTGACAAGGATTTGGGTACTTGTATGTTGCATTTTAGTGATGATGATAACACTGCTGGTTTGTTATAGGTTGTAAAAGAAAATCCAGTTAAATGCATTAGGGAACACGAAGATGAACTTTGGCAATTATACTTTGATGGATCATCTTGTAAAGAAGGTGCTGGAGCAGGGGTTCTTTTAATATCTCCTGGTGGTAAAACAGTAAAGCTAATGTATAAATTGGAATTTATTACCACCAATAATACTGCAGAATATGAACCTTGGTTGTTAGGTTTGGAAGCTGCAAGATATTTAGGCATTCAACAGATTTCTGTATATGGCGACTCCGAGTTGGTTGTTCAGCAGGTGAGGAACAACTATCAAGTGAAACAAGATTTGATGAAAGTGTATCGTAATGAAGTATGGGATATGATAGACAATTATTTTGTGGCTTTTAACATTACTTATATTCCTAGGGACCATAACCAAACCGCTGATTCTTTGGCCCTAGCAACCACACATTTTAGAATTCCCAAAACAACACAGCTAAAGTATCCTATTGAGGTTAGGTACAGACCTTCTGTGCCTGATAATGTAAAGCAGTGGAATTTTTTTGAAGATGACATTGAAATAAAAAGGTTTCTAGAGCTGACAGGTGAGTTTTCCAATTCCCTGATTGATCAAGAAGAAGATGATGAGGTTGAAGATTTTGAAGATATTGCTGAAAATGCGATTGCTGGCCACAAGATTATTGAACTTAAAAGTAATTTCATTCCTAAAGGTTTGGTGCCATTAGAAAGAATATTTTCAAAAGATGATACACCTTTAAAACCTGTTGTACAGTCTTCAGAAGAAAATGTGGTGGACTGTAATATTGGTACTCCAGAACATCCTAGATTGGTGAATATTTCAAAAGCACTCATAGCAAAATAGCGAAACAGGTACATTAAGTTGTTAAAGGAGTATGTTGATGTTTTTGCATGGTATTATGAAGACTTGAATACATCTGATACTGGGATTATACAACATAAAATACCTTTAAAACTGAATGTTAAACCTTTCTGACAGAAATTAAGGAGGATAAATCCAACTTTGTTTCCTGTTATTGAAAAAGAAGTGAAGAAGTTATTAGATGCCAAGATCCTTGTTCCCCTTAGGTATTCTTCATGGGTTTCCAATTTAGTTCCTGTCAGGAAAAAGAATGGAGAAATCAGACTGTGTGTTGACTTTAGAAATCTGAATAGGTCTTCATTGAAGGATAATTATCCTTTGCCCAAAATAGAACAAATATTGCAGAAGGTAGTTGGTGCACAAAGGATTTCTATGGTTGATGGTTTTTCAGGATATAATCAAAATTTCCATGCATCCCGATGATAAAGAAAAAACAACTTTTACTACTCCCTGGGGAACTTTCATGTATGATAAAATGCCTTTTGGATTAATGAATGCTGGAGAAACGTTTCAAAGAGATATGGATATAGCCTTTGTGGGGGAAAGAGACAAGTTTGTAGTGATTTACTTAGATGATATTATAGTCTTTTCACAATCAGATGATGAACATCTAAAACACTTGAAACAAACTTTTCTAAAATGCAGAAAATATGGTTTATCTCTTAATCCAAAGAAATCACATTTTGCTGTACAAGAAGGTAAATTATTGGGTCATTTAGTTTCAGCTGATGGCATAAGGATTGATCTGGAGAGGGTGAAAGCAATACTAAAAATAAGTTTGCCAAGGAGAAAAAAGGATGTACAATCTTTCATTGGTAAAATCAATTTTCTGCATTGGTTTATACCAAATTTTGATGAGACTATCAAACAGATTACAGCCATGTTGGAGAAGGATCAAGAAATCAAGTGGACAACAGAAGCAAAGAATTCATTGGAAAAAATTAAGATGGCTCTTACTGAAGCTCCAGTATTAGTACGTCCAGATTTTACAAAGGAATTTTTAACCTTTTCTTTTGCATCTGAAGATACATTGGCTGCTGTTTTATTACAGAAGAATAAGGACGGTCTTGAGCAGCCTATTGCATTCTTCAACAAAACTCTTAGAGATTCGGAGTTAAAATATAGAATTTTAGAGAAACAGGCTTACTCTTTGGTTAAATCTTTGAAAATTTTCAGAATCTATGTTTTGCATTCCAAAGTTATTTCTTATGTGCCTAATGTTGCCATAAAAGATGTTTTGACTCAGCTTGACAGTGAGGGAAAAAGAGGAAAGTGGATTACCAAAATTATGGAATATGATGTGGATATCAGACCTACAAAGCTAGTAAAGGGACAAGGTCTAGCTAAACTATTAGCTGATTCAAATTGCCAAGCTTTAGGACTACATCTAATGGCAAAAAAACCAGCACAAAAAGAAAACCAAGTGGAGCTAGAGAAAGAGAAGATTATGGATTTCTATTCAGCATCTACATGGTATGTAGACATTGTATATTTTCTTTTGTACTTGCAATGTCCCGAAAAATTAGACAAAAAATATGCTAGGTATTTGAAGTTGAAAACCACTAAGTTTTGTTTGGTAGAACAACTGCTGTTTTGGAAAGATCCAAGGGGTATTCTACTCAGATGCTTAGATAAACTTGAAATTGAAGGAGTAATTTTTGAATCTCATGAAGGTGCTTGTGGAGGTCATAAGTATTGGAAGGAAACAACATACAAAATTCTAAGAGCTGGATACTATTGGCCCTCTTTATTTTCAGATGTATATTAGCAGGCAAGAGCATGTATCCCTTGTCAGAAATTTGCTGGTAAACAAAAGTTGTTGTCATTACCTTTAAAACCAATTGTAGTAAATGTCCCTTTTCAGTAGTGGGTTTTAGACTGCATAGGAGAGATAAATCCATCTTCCTTAGGGCATCATAAGTGGATTTTGACTGTAACAGATTTCTTTACTAAGTGGGTAGAAGCTATTCCCACAAGGAATGCCACAGATAAGGTGATCATAGATTTTATTGAAGAAAATATTCTTAGTAGATTTGGATGTCCATAGAAAATATTGACTGATAATGCTAAAGCCTTTAAATCTAAGGCTATGGGGGCATTTTGTGAAAATAATGGTATCCTGTTGAAACACTCAACTTGTCATGTCCGCATGCCTCAGACCGGCGAAGAGGACGTGACGAACACCAATACAACCGGGCAAACAGCCCCGTGAACATAGAATAAACATCAATGCTGAAATAAAGGCTTAACATAACAGGGATGCTAGAATGCATAATCCATCATTCAAGATGCACATTTCAACAACATACAGTGGAAGCAACACACATACAATTCCAGCATTCCACATGTTACATATTATCCATTGACATCAATATATAAATTGCAGAGATGAAGTAACCAGCAGCACTTATCTTTCAATGAAGAAATCGCCCGCAACCAGCTACGTCGCTGCAACGTTCCACCCAACCATAGGCGAACGTGCTCATCAATCTCTCAGCAACACTGCCACCCCCGAGTTGGGAATGATTCCTCAAGGACTAAGGAGACAATGCAGGCTTACACATAGCCGAGGGGACACAAAACAGCCAAACCAAACACTACTAGGTTTAACAGGCCTTCAACAAGCGGCCAAGCCAGCACAGTCCGAAGACCAACCACTGCATACCCGCAGCAATCAAACCCTTCACAGACCTGTGAAGAAAGAAAAACAACTAGGGATAATCCCAACAAAAGATGAGGCACAACTCAAACCCATAAGGCAACACAGAGTTGTTCTTGGCCCTAACATGGCCAAAACAACTCAGCTGCAACCCAAAACCAGGGTACTTCAGCAGCTCAATTTCACAATAAAAATAGTGGCAACAATCCACAACCCACAATGGATAAGAAACAAAACTCCCGGCATAACCATGGGAGACTCGGCCAGTGACTGCGGCAATCAACAGCCCTAACTCACAGTGCCAATGATGGCAGCTATACACAGTCCCAAACAGCAGGGAAACTCAGATGCAGACCACAATAGAAAATGACCCAATACGAAAGCATAGCAGCCCAAAATGCAATTGGACACCACAGCCAACCAAAAACGTGGGGAAGACAATAGCCCCAAAACACAATCAGTGAGAAAGGCTCACAACGTGGGAAAATGACCCCAAACAGTCTGTGCGTGAGTGAAACTCACACCAGACCACAAAACACAAAGGAGACTTACCTAATTCCACTCTGTGGAAAATGTGAACGACCATAGGTAAGAAGCTCTCCTCCTGTCCGCGTGAGATCCCGCAGATCATCTGCCTGTGCATGAGGATGAGCAAGACTCCCGCCCCTCTGCGTGAGGAAAAACAAATAGCGGCCTCCGCTTGAGGAATGAACAGACCACGAACCTGCGCACGAGTAGGAAACCGACCACTGTCATGAAGGTTGAATCCCAGCTGTGTAAGCAAACAGACAGTGGCCTTTGCGCGTGGATGAACAGCAGAACGCTCAGCGTGGGGAGGACGAACCGACAGGGTGAGAATGGAGTCGTGGGTGGTGTGTAGGTGTAGGTAAGGGACTGACAGTCTTGCCACCCCACTCCCAAAGGCAATTACTGCCCTCAACCACTCAGCCATCACTCCTCAACCACCAACTGAAGCATTAAAAGAGGTTGACAAGGTTGGATTAGACAAGAAAAGGTGGCAAACAAACAAAGGTGGCAAAACGTGTGTTTTTCCCCCATAGACTAAGGTTTGACATCCCCACCCCTTATCCTTTGGAACCATTCCCTTTTCATTCAACGTTGCACTGCCATAGCTGGTTGTGGTTTTAGTTTTATTTGATATGTGTATTTACATGATGTCAAATTATAATGTGCCATATGGCATGATAAACCATCGGCAACTATCCCCATTGCCGAAACACACACACAACCCAATCGATGGTGGGGCTTTTTCCTTGAGCTCCTCACCACGATTGATTACATTATATACATCATGCAAAAGGGGTCAAAACTGGGGACGTGACATTCCCCTCCCCCTTGGAATAACACCGTCCTCGGTGTTCCACTACATATATACAATACATATACAATTGCACATCAAAATTTCAAAATTTTGCAGATCTATCCAACGTTCAATCATCTACTTGAACGTTCAAGACCAAGCACCTCGGCTTCCATGGACTTTTCCTTCTGGTTTACAGCTTCCTGCTGATCCCGAAGTCTAGGAACTTTGTGGCTATTTCCTTCATCATGTTCCCTCATTGGACAGTCCCGACGTAAATGATGTCCTCCGCATCTCCAGCATCTCACTGGCTGCTTCATCTTTACCTGCTCAATTTCCTTTGAGTCTTCATGCCTGGACCATTTCTTATCGGGTCTCTTGGACAATTGTCCCATTGCTGATCCGCCTTCCTTTCCTTTGCTGATTGCTCCCAGAAGGATTTTCACCTCCCTTTGCAACCCAATAGAGTCTTGCACAATCTGGTGGTTCATTTCACTCTGCCTTTTCTGTATCTTGAGCATCTCCCCAAGGTTCTCTTGGGTCTTGGAAATCACTTGAAGGAGGCTTCCAGCTAAGTCCAACAACTTTTTATCTGCTGCCATGATCAATGTGCACCACCGGGTATCACTTTTCTCACCTGTGAAATGCACCATTGAAATTCTATCAGACCAAGCATAATATAGACATTAAAATCAGTCAGTTAATTACCCAATTGGCATGACAGTCCAAGTCTCATCAATGAGGCTTTCATATTTTTCATGCCTTCCCAACAGGCACATGAGCTCATTCATGTCCATTCCTGGGCAGGGAATTAACTATTCCAGCATTCACAAATTTACTTAAGTAAATACACACATTTCGTTCTCAATCATACATGCATTCAACAATTCCTTATTTTCACAATGCATACACATACATACATACATACATATATATATATATATATATATATATATAATCAAAAGGCAAGAGAGAGCAATAAGAGTTTTTCCCCTCTTTATTTTGTTCCATCCTGGAACCCACACCATCGCAGTGGCTTTTCATGCTCTCAGCCTCTTTCACTCTACCGTGAATGCTGGACCAATCCTTCTTGTTCATGACACTTAGTGTCTTCGGTCTATTCCAGACCTCTAAACCATGGAGTCTCTCCACATGGTTTGTCTCGGCTACTAGGACTCCCCCGTCTTACTAGCACCTTTTTCATTACCACTCAACCCGAGCTTTCCAGGACAGTCTCATGTCCACATGCATTTCTAGGATGCTCTCATAGTCCTCGCTTCCAGCAATACCTATATTCAAACATTGAATAGATTCACATGTTTAGGTTATTCTCATTAGTTTTATCTTTAGAACAAGAGCTTAAAACATCATATCCAAATCATATACAGATGTATATTCATAAGCAAAATAATCCAATAGTTATTTGTATTGTGCGTTTCCTCGTTCGTCCATAGGATCCTGCTTCGCTTTGCAAGCCTTGGGATCACCTATGGACTTAGATGTTAGGTTAGCACGTCGGTTGCTCCACAACATCAAATAATTTAATGTCCATCCAGTACATAACCATGTCAACTGGGCTTGGAACTTTATCATGACCATTTCTAGGTCTAGGATATACTATGGATCCTCAGGCATATCACAGCCCATCATATAATTATGTCAACAATGACACATACACTTATATCGACCATAACCCTTACTTTGCAACCCCTCACAACAACCATTTACCATTTTACCTTTACCTTTACCTTTAGCTTGTTAACACAAGCAACACAAGCAATACAAGCGAACTCATCAGCGTTATTGCTCTAAAACTGTAATCACATTTCTCATCATTCACTATCAAGTATTGAGACACCAGGAGTGCATCCACTCCCTAGAGTGTAATCAATATTGAAAACCCTTTCATGATCCAACATCAGAAAAGTGTGCACCCATTCTCGGTGTGTGCCATGCAGGCCCTATGCATACTCAAGCAATCAGTCATCATTGGAATAAAATCAAAACATGTTCTGCATATTGAATTTATCAATTAAACATGCATATTCATAGCAAGGGTTACAGAACACTTATCCATTTGCTGTCACAGTATGCCTTTGTTAAGGAGGAATGGAGGCTCCTTCCCTGAGTTAGCAGTCCCTTAGTTTGCCATCCAAATTCCTTTTCACATTTCACATTCACACATGTCTTACTGACATAACCCATACCATCTCACTCATGTTATTACCAAAAATGCAGTGCAGATGAGACATTTTCAAAATGTCCAATGGCGTTTCACCCGAAACCCATTTCTAATATAAGGGAAAACCTTCCCATGAAGTTTGGCTCTTGCAGGTCATCATACATGATCTTCCTGCAGTGTGTACCCCTGACACATTAATCAAATAGCCAAACAGTCAATCATTACCTGATACTACAATCCAAATTGATTGTTCCATAACCAAGCAATGACATTAGAAATCAAATTCATTAAGAATTTGCAATTCTATCTACTACAGAAATTGACTTGTTCAATTGTGGGTTTCTTGTAAGCAACACTACTATGCCCATTACAATTTTATGCTTACTATCATAAAATGAATACCCACTTACCATGCGTCCCTCCTGACACAATCTTATACAAGACAAAAATGATTAGTAGTCGTTAGTACTTTCTTAAATCTGAAATCCACAATTCAAATTTAACAACCCATTATGCATATCAACTACTTTCACAACCATGAGACTTCTTCTCATAAATGGTAGGTTCTGGAATTGGTCAGGATCTTACCTCTCATTTCCATGCTCGAATAATCTACCTAAAACATGAGTTTCAATCAACCAAACACAATCTTATGCAAGCCAACAGTGGCTAGTGGTTGTCAGCAATTTCTCAAATCCGAAATTCTCAATTCGAATTTTAACAACCTATTATGCATATCATATGGTAGATTCTGGCACTGGTCAGGATCTTACCTCTCAATGCCATGCTTAAAATAATCTACCTGAAACATAAGCTTCAATATCCAAACACAAGATTATGCAAGCCAGTAGTGACTAATAGTTGTCAGCAATTTCTTAAATTTGAAATTCACAATTCAAATTTAACAAGCTCTTTCACATGGTAGATTCTGGCATTGGTCAGGGTCTTACCTCTCAATGCCGTGCCTGAAGTAATCTACCTGAAACATGAGCTTCAAACAACCAAACTCTTGGTAAGTCTGGATGCATATAACCTTGTCATTGCTACAACCATCATTGAAGCATTCTTAGAATTTATAAAATTCAGATACTTCCTGTTGTTAGTCACATCAATATATACCAAAACTCATTTACTTCATGCATTCATTATCATATTAATATTGCAAGGTATAGTCATATCATTCATGTAATTAAATGGAGGTTTAGATACCCTTACTTCACAAGCATATCATTCATACCACCTTGCTCTTCAATAGAGCATTTCTGGCAGCCAATTGATCATGACTATCCTGCATTCATAACAGCCTTCAAAACAGTTCTAGAATTATCATTAATTCATCGTTTCAGCTGTTAGTCATTCATAATATCACATGCATTCAGCTCAATGCATTCAACACACCATGCATGGCCTAACCATGTCCACTTCATATAGGATGTATTACTATAATCAATGTCATCAACATATATAGGCATGATATCTTTCTACATTCCAATATCCACATGGTATGAGGTCTCTTACCTGTACCAATCTATGGAATTTTTCATAAGCAAACTCTTACCTGCATGGGTCTTACTTACGCCCTTTCCATGACCACTTTGGTTGGTCCTTTGCAGGAGATTGCAGAATTTGCTCACCAACCTTTATCCTGGACTTGTTGCTTTATCCCTTTCTCTAGAGGGTTGCTGGTCACATTCCGTCAGCATCAGCAACATATTCAGCTAGGTCCATGTCATCGTTGTTTTTCCCACTAATGCCAGCATCAAAGAAATGATTATCATTAGTGGTTCATTATAATATATATAATTTCCAATATTCTTACCAACATGCAATATCCTATGCATGCAATACATATCCTCATGCATCTCAAGCATAAACTTAGGAAATGTAGTTATAATCAGCAAGATAGGGTCTAATGAAAACTTCCCTTTCAAATTCCTCATCTTCTCATGGAATTCCTTTTTCACACAGTAGTTGGTTGACTTCATAGTCCTTGCTGCCCCTGGGCATGCAACTATCCAGATTTGTCCATTTGATAACAGAAGCCATCATTAGCACTTTTCTGCTCCATGCTTAGATTCTGGTGACTTACCCTTGTTCCTTGCTGGATAAGCTTTCCAACGCCTATCCACATGCTTCATTCCGATCTCGGATGTGAAAACCACACCACTTCTAAAATGAAGACTTTCATCAATCTTGGCATTTTACACACACTACTGCATTTTGGTTTGGAATGCTAACTTCGGCCACCTCACTTCCGTGGCACCATTTGTCTTTTATGAATTCTGGATTCTACTAAATTGCCCAAAACATAGAATCTTCTTTTCACAGGAATGACTGTCTCAAGGGACGACGGGGGTCAAGGGGGCTTGCCCCCTTGTGGCTTCCCTGCGCCACTGTAGGGTGGGTCGAGGGCAGCACCCTCATTTTTTTTATTATAAAACATTAATTTTTGTACAATCCGGCGCATAAGATCGTTGCCACTTCTCATTTTCTAGCCCATGAAAATTCACTGAAAAACTGCTTGAAACCCTGCTGGAAGGCAGTCGAAATCTGCTAGAAATCCCACTGAAAAAAATCCCAAAAATGTCTTTGTGCAAAATCAGATCTCATTCCAATTATCCATCCGTAGAATCGGCTCCCAAACCAATTTCACAGCCACAGAATCAGCTCTCGAAAGCTTTAATCATTCCGCGGATTATAGCTCATCGGTTGTCGGAAGCTTTTCTACATTGGAAGTCGAAACGCTTTCGCTTCCGCAACGGCAGAACATGATCTCTTTCCTTGCTCCGATCGGCGGCACAACCAGATCGGCATCGGCAGTCCTCTTACATCGGAAGACTCATCACTTCCGCTTCCACAATGGCGGACGTCGGAACTCTTTCTTCTTCCGCAACGGTGGCTCTCAGAAGCATTCTAGTCGGAAGCCGAAATGCTTTCGCTTCCACAATGGTGGAATGGAAACTGCTAAACCTTCCGCCACGTCGGAAGGAAAATTCCTTTGGATTCCACAACGGCGGAAGGCCAACCACATTTTCTTCTACAATCCACGATTTATTCCTTAAAATATGTCACTTCCAGCATCGACGGTTGGATGACTTTCACGTCGGATGCGAAATCGCTTCACCTTCCACAATGGCGGATGGGAAACCGCTAATCCTTCCTCCACAGCAGAAGTCAATTCCACCAATCCTTCCACCACAATGGAAGTTGGAACCAATAATCCTTCTACCATAGTAGAAGTCAATTCATTTTAGGCTCTGACTGTCCTCACTGTAGAAAAATTATTGAAACTTGCCACTGCTCTGTTGAACAGAGAAGGTGATTCCACCTTCTGTCACTGCATCTTCTTGGCCCAGAGAGGCCCATTGTTGCAACCTTGAGCTCTGATACCATTCTGTCACGTCCCCATCCCTCGGATCGGCGAAGAGGACATGACGAACGCCAATACAACCGGGCAAACAGCCCCATGAACATAGAATAAACATCAATGCTGAAATAAAGGCTTAACATAACAGGGATGCTAGAATGCATAATCCATCATTCAAGATGCACATTTCAACAACATACAGTGGAAGAAACACACATACAATTCCAGCATTCCACATGTTCATTATTATCCATTGACATCGATATATAAATTGCAGAGATGAAGTAACCAGCAGCACTTATCTTTCAATTAAGAACTCACCCGCAACTAGCTACGTCGCTGCAACGTTCCACCCAACCATAGGCCAGCGTGCTCATCAATCTCTCAGCAACACTGCCACCCTCGAGCTGGCCATGATTCCTCAAGGACTAAGGAGACAATACAGGCTTACACATAGCCGAGGGGACACAAAACAGCCAAACCAAACACTGCTGGGTTTAACAGGCCTTCAACAAGCGGCCAAGTCAGCACAGTCCGAAGACCAACCACTACATACCCACAACAATCAAACCCTTCACAGCCCTATGAAGAAAGAAAAACAACCAGGGATAATCCCAAAAGAAGATGAGGCACAACTCAAACCCACAAGGCAAGACGGAGTTGTTCTTGGCCCTAACATGGCCAAAACAACTCAGCTGCAACCCAAAACCAGGGTACTTCAGTAGCTCAATTTCACAATAAAAACAGTGGAAACAATCCACAACCCACAGTGGATAAGAAACAGAACTCCCGGCATAACCATGGGAGACTCGGCCAGTGACTGCGGCAATCAACAGCCCTAACTCACAGTGCCAACGATGGCAGCTATACACAGTCCCAAACAGCAGGGAAACTCAGACGCAGACCACAATAGAAAATGACCCAATATGAAAGCATAGCATCCCAAAACGCAATTGGACACCACAGCCAACCAAAAATGTGGGGAAGACAACAGCCCCAAAACACAATCAGTGAGAAAGGCTCACAACGTGGGAAAATGACCCCAAACAGTCTGTGCGTGAGTGCAACTCGCACCAGACCACAAAACACCAAGGAGACTTACCCAATTCCACTCTGTGGAAAACGTGAACGACCATAGGTAAGCAGCTCTCCTCCTGGCCGTGTGAGATCCCGTAGATCCTCTGCCTATGCATGAGGATGAGCAAGACTCCCGCCCCTCTGTGTGAGGAAAAACAAACAGTGGCCTCCGCGTGAGGAATGAACAGACCACGAACCTGCGTGTGAGTAGGAAACCGACCACTGTTGTGAAGGTTGAATCCCAGCTGTGTAAGCAAACAGACAGCAGCCTCTGTGCGTGGATGAACAGCAGAACGCTTAGCGTGGGGAGGACGAACCGGCAGGGTGAGAATGGAGTTGTGGGTGGTGTGTGGGTGTGGGTAAGGGACTGACAGTCCTGCCACCCCACTCCCAAAGGCAATTACTGCCCTCAACCACTCAGCCATCACTCCTCAACCACCAACTGAAGCATTAAAAGAGGTTGACAAGGTTGGATGAGACAAGAAAAGGTGGCAAACAAAAAATGGTGGCAAAACGTGGGTTTTTCCCCCATAGACTAAGGTTTGACATCCCCACCCCTTATCCTTTGGAACCATGCCCTTTTCATTCAACGTTGCACTACCGTAGTTGGTTGTGGTTTTAGTTTTATTTGATGTGCATATTTACATGATGTCAAATTATAATGTGCCATATGGCATGATAAACCATCGGCAACTATCCCCATTGCCGAAACACACACACAACCCAATCGATGGTGGGGATTTTTCCTTGAGCTCCTCACCACGATTGATTACATTATATACATCATGCAAACGGGGTCAAAACTGGGGACGTGACACAACTCCTTATTATCCTCAAGGGAATGGTTTAGCTGAGTCATCTAATAAAAATATCATTCAAAGTATCAGGAAATTGCTGAAGCATAATAAAATATCATGGGATTCTATGCTAAAGTATGCATTATAGACAAAATAATAGTTAAGCAAATAATTGGAACTTCTCCTTTCCAATTAGTATATGGTGCAGATGCATTTTTTCCTGTTCAGTTGGGTATCCCAGTGATGAGGTTTTTTCAAGATTGTCAAGAGGAACCTAATGATATGCAAAGAAGAATTTATGCAATGATAGAGTTACAACAGAAACGAGAAAAAGTGGAAGAAAAGGCACAGCTGTATAGGTTGAAGATCAAAGAAATATTTGGTAGGAATATCAAAGATATTACTTTTTCGGTGGGGAACATGGTTTTGAGATGGGATGCTAGGAAAGAGTAGAAAAGAAAGTATGGAAAGTTTGATAACCTTTGGTTTGGTCCTTTCATAGTATCGAAGTTTTTGGAAAACAATACTTTTGTTCTATAGACCTTGGAGGGTGAGGAGTTGTCTAATCTAGTTAATGGACGATTCCTCAAGCATTTTTATAGTTTATGAGATGGATACTGGAATTTCATTGTATATACCGGTGAAAAAATAGAATAAGGACTCCATAACCCAATGGAAATTTTGCAGACTAGCAGATAGCAACACAGAAGGCACTGGTCTACAGGTTCTTGAAGCCTCACAAGGAGGACTTCATCCTGTAGTGGGAGCCAGATGTTAGGTCATGTTTTTGTTTTCCATTGTTTTTGATACTTTTATTTATATTTTGAAGCTTGCTTTTACTTTTTATTTCTAGAAAATTTTGTTGATAGAGATAGTATGATTTTTTCGTTTTAATTCTTATGGTTTTTTATTTCTTAGTTTATTTTTACAAGTTTTGCTTTGATTTTATAATCAAAGGGCTTATATAAGGCTTATATGGATTAAAAAAGTCTAAAAATAGCATAAAAGTTAAATTGAAACTCCTAAACCAAGTTTAAACCCTTACCATTAGCTTAATATTTTGAAAATCATTAACCTGGACTTTCTTCTAGCGCAAGACAAAAACAGATGCACAGAGGCGCTACAAGAAAGTCACGCAAGCTAAAATCATCATTTTTTGGTTCAATTTCTTTAGGATTCTCACACCTGAGATGTCAATCACATTGTGTGATGGATTTGATACATGTCTTTTGTAGTTTAATCACTGAGGCAGGTGGAATATCATCATGATGGCGAAATCGTGGTGGTAACTTGCAGAGCAGATATAATAATGATGGCAGAGTATAATGAGACAAAGGTGTATGGAATTATGTTTTTATCTGAAATGCAGGAAGAGAAAGTGAAGATCGTGGTGAAAAATCAGTGCTTAGTAATCGAGATTCTGAAACAAAGTGAAAATTAGGGCTTTCAGGAGCGGTTGGTTGGAGTGGTATAAGCAGTCAGAGAAAAGTGGAGCATGCAATTCGACACCTGACAGTTGAGATAACAAGATTCTAGCAGTCGAATTAGTCATTTTTAATAGGTAGTCCACGTACCATTACCAAGGTTTATTAATTTGGGGTTTTTCTGAACAAATGACTAATGATAGAATTGAAGGCATAGTATTAGTTTTGAACTTAATCCATATTAAATGATGAATTGTTAATCAATGGATTTAAAGTTTTCATCATTCAAACAAAAGAATTCAGAGTAGAGTCTTTTGGGTTTCCCTATATTGTATTCTCTGCCAGTTTGTTAAAATTTGAAGACAATCAGACTATGGTGTATTGATAGAAGCTGTTTAACCATAGTTCAAAAGGAAAAAGCGTGGAAAGACCAATAGGGCAGAACCCTCAGACTTAAGCTGGGTAAAAAATCTTTCCAGATTGTGCATAGTTGTTTGCCGAAGCAGGATGGTTAGTGTTCTTTGAAAATATTGAAGGTTATCATTCAGAGGTTTCTTAAAAGTTTGCTCAATGTTTAGACAAGGATATAGTGTCTTTTGACACCTTGAAGTTCAAATTAACCAGGGAATTACTAGCTGAAGCAACAGGGATTCTGGATGTGGGAGAGTTCTGGTTCAAAAAGGTGCCTTTCACCTTTGATGCTCAGAGATATTTGCTTCCTGGTGTAGTTTCAGACTGGGGAAAAGGTGTTCCAATTCAAAACTTTAAACCTGAGTGGATTGAGCCTATTAAAGTCTTGCAAAGCTATGTCACCCGTGAGGGTAGATTTGCCTTTGTTTTCAAATATCAATTTAGATTCCTTCAACATCTCAGTCATGAATCTAAAATGAAGCTTCCTTTATTCTTTCTGAAAAGCTTACAGAAGATGTCATGTAGGGTGAGAGAGCACTAGGACCATGCAAAACAATAAGCTTTTCACCATGGGCTCATAAAGCTCATCATAAGTATTGTATTGCAGAAAAGGGAAAAGACATGCGTGCACTTCATATTTTGGTCAGGTTTCAAGACTAATCAGGAGGAACAGTCTCAGAGAAGACAAGTAGATAAAGGTCAAACTCTGATTAAGAAGCTTAGAAAAAAGGTAACAATTATAGATGAAGAAAATGATAAACCAGGAGAAGCTTCAAATCAGGAAAATGAAAACTTTGAGTTTGGACAGTGAGTTAATGATGAGGAAAGCAAAGTTTTACAGTCAGAGATGAAAGAAATTGAGCCTATTGAAGAAGTTTTACCTACAGAATCAATTCAAGATGTAAAAGAAGATATTGAGGAGTAGAAGCAAATCCCTATTACAGTACTATCAGAAGAGGATGAAAATACTTATTTGATGAGGCTAGAATTCCTGTTACTAATGAAGCTAGGGTTTGTGTTAAGCAAGAAATTCACATTCATTGTGATGAGGAAACAATGTCAAGAAGGAAAAAAATGAAAGTTGTTGAATTTTCCTCAATAAGTCATCAAGGAAAGGCTCTAAATATGTTGGGAGAGGTTGCAGCAGTCTGGAGACCTAAGACAAGGCTGAAGAACAAACTTAGGTTAAACATGAAAAAGCTACTGAATCCCAAATTGGCTAAAGAAAATGTTACAGTAATAGAGGATTCATCATCTGAAGAGAAATTGGATGATAGTGAAGATGGCAATAAAGGTAAAAAACCAATAGAATCAAAATAAAAATATGTCTTCACTAATACTAAGATTTCTGATATTTTCTGGAGATTCGAAATCAGATGTTTCAAGAACAACAACAAAATGAGGTAAAGAGTTCTTGTCTACAGAAAAAGGAGATGGTTGAAGAAGAAGTTCACTACAATGCTGAAAATGGAGAACATCCAAAGCTTCTTGTGACCTTCACAGAGCTTATGAAAGAGGATGAAGAAATCTATAAGAAACTAAAAATCCCATGGACACAAGGAATGCAAACAATATCAGGAGACAAATGTATTGATTCTGAAAAAGAAAACCTACAAAGAAGCATTAAACAATACAAGTCTCAAATTGAATATATGCATGAATCAAATGATGGATTAGTTACCACAAACATGAAACTTAGAGAATATTTGGAAGAAGGTAACAGTCATTACCAGGATTTGATTACAGTTTCAAGAGAAGCACTTAAAAGGAAAATGCAAACAGAGAATTAATTCACAGAGTTAAAGCAAACCATCTAGGAGTTGCGATAGCAGAATTAGGAGCTAACAAGGAGGGTTGCAGACTTGGAGACAGATCAATTGAAAGTGACAAGGAAAGCTCAGGCCTTGGAGGGAATTGGTTTACTAGCTGAAGTAGCTAAATATTTGTAAAGTTAGTCAAGAAATTCAGTTATTAGTTAAGTTTGAAAAGTTATTTTATTTTTGTATAATGATAGTTTAGATTGAAATATTCAGTAAATAGCCCAAAATCAGTTAGGGTTCAGTTATTCTACTGATTTTGAAGGAAGTTTAGTCACTTCAATAATTAGGGTTTCATCTATTAGGAATTCTTCTTTTCCTATGACTACCTTGGAGCCATCGAAGAAGAGGGAAAATGCCTCATCCACCTGCTGGTGTGAACCTTGAATCTTCTCACAAAACCTATAGCAGCCAATATCTTTGAACAATTGACAGACCTCTGGATGTGCCTCTAGGTAGCTGATATCTCCCAACTCTTTCCTGAGAGCAGGTCCTCCCTTCTTCATCTTGCTGAATGCTACTCTTGTGTACCTGCGACAATAAAACTCAAGCTCTGTGAAATAGTGTCTTTTATCAGGCTGCCTCTCAGAGATGGTTTTTTGGTGCAGAGAAAATCTCAATTCGAATGTGGGGTGTACTAAAGATTTGACACTGATTATGAGGGATTTATCCTATATGATTGATGCTGATGTTAGAGGGTGATGTATTCATTTGATATTTTTGAGACCCCTTGCCCAACAATGATTTCAAAATCATCCTGGATACTCATTTGGATTTTCTGTAGCTCTGTGGATAGGTGGAGGGAGAAGGAGGGTTTCATCACATCAGTCATCATCATTTTCAAATAACAACCTCATTACTCATTTCCTCATGCAGTTACGTATCCTCATGTCCTTTTAGTGGTTTATCACGCCCTTTACTAATCGTTATCTTGCTGACGGGGTTTGACTTGACCGATTTCTAACTATTTCTCTCTTTTGCCTTTTTAGTGGTTAACAATATTTGGGAATTTGTCTACAAGCCACTGAAAATATGAATTTCGGTGGCTAATGAAATGATAATCCTTTTTCCCAAACCACCGAAACCATTTTCCCAATGTCATGGTGAAACCCAGCTTTTGGCGGATAGTGGCCTTGCAGAATATTCCTTTTAACCACCAAAAGCCCATCCTTTCCATGGCTAATGAAACATAAGAGCTTTCTCCTAAGCCCCCGAAAGTGCTTTTTCCCCAACGCCATTTTGCCTACTTTTGGCGGTTAATGCCCCTCTTGAACTGTCTACTAAGCTACTGAAAGCATCACTTTTTGGTGGCTAATGAGATGTTTGACGTCTCGCCTAAGCTACTGAAAGTGCGTTTACCAATGTCGCTTTTTGTTCGCTTTTAGCAGTTAACCCCCTTCTTGGAATTTTCACTAAGCTGCTGAAAGCAACACTTTTCGGTGGCTAATGATTCATTTGAAGTCTCGCCTAAGCCACCAAAAGTCTTTTTACCATTTACTCACTCGGGCCCGCTTTCGGTGGTTTACCTTTATCTTGCGTTAAACTGTTAGCTACCAAAACAAAGCCTTTTAGTGGCTAATGAGCTATTTAGAACCTCACCTAAGCCACCCAAAGCTAAAACTTCCAATTTCTTCAACCATAGCACAAACATAGACCTTCAATTTGTTAGTCATCTTTAAATCTTTCATTACATGACTTGAATTCTTCATACTATCAAAATAAATTTATTTTGGGAGAAAATAGGAAGGTGACAACACATATCAAAAGTCTACACCAGGATATGTGTTCATGCTTGCATAAGGACCAATCATCTAGTCAAGCAAGAAACAGAGTGGCATAGCACTCTCATCTACATAAGTAGAATATACAAGAGTTGTAAATGCAACAACTCAATGTTTGTGGTTGCAGAGGATACTTGGAGAATGTGGTTTTGAATCGGAGTTTTCAACTATTATCTATTGTGATAATCAGAGCACCATTTGAATTTGTAATGATCCAGTTCAGAGATATCGAACCAAGCACATTGAGATCCATATGCACTACAATAGATAGCGTGTGCATGATGGCACCATTGATATACTCTTCTGTGCATCTTAAGAACAAGTAGCAGACATCTTCACCAATTTTTTTTGTGATAAGACCTTCAGCAAACTCAAATCACTGCTGGGGATTTCTGATAATGCTGTGAAGCATGATTGATGTCAAGATTTCCATTTTTTTTTTCCTGTCCATGTTTAAGGGAGGATTTTCCCACTGGGTTTTTTCCTCTTTCCTTGGTTGTATGGACAAGCAGTATGTAAAGGGTGGCTAAGCCTTGTTGCTATCCCTATAGTTTTTTGATATTTACTCATAAATTCAGGATTAAGGGGGGGTGTTAGAATAATCAACCCATAGTTACCTACCTTAGACATTAAATTTTAATTATTTTTGTCTTATTACCTAGTTTCCTAGATTCCATTCTATGCTAGTTGCTTTCTACAAGTCCTAGAAGTCAACACATGCTAAAAATGAGTCATGGAGTTCTTGGGAAGCATCCTATAAACTCAATTTATCATGTCTACTTTATTCTAGATTCTCCAAAGTGCATATCTTCTTTTTCTGAAAAGTTGCCTTGTTTTATTCTGATTTAAGGCAAAAGGAAAAGCTACACTAGGTGTAGTTGACTTGTTTTTTTTCCACATCATCCTCCCTCCTTTTCTCCAAATAAAAGAATGTAAGAGTTGTCTTTCCATCCCTCTTTATCTTTCCCACTTGACTCAGCAAATTCATGAGCATATTCATAGATTTGGAAACTGCTTTATGCACCTATGGGGGATTTGACTAGATTTAGTAAGCCTACTTTTTGACTATTTCGAATGGCATATTTATGCATTTTATTCTCTCATGTAATGATATATTTCAAAATCCTATTACTTCACAAGGTTGGTTATTGTACACTTATTGAATACATATTAGTGTTATGCTCCAATTTCAGTCTCCTTTGGTGTGAATCTTGCATGTTTGATTAGCAATTTTGTGAGTGTAATTGTTCTATATATTGGGGTTCAATTTCCAAAAAATGATCAGCCTTAAAGGGATTCCTCACCCTGATACCCTGTGGGGGAAAATGAGCCTTACACCATACAATAGATGAGTACTCATATCTTGGCAATTGGCTAGTTTTATTTTTATTTTTATTTCTAGTAGTGTCTAAAGAAAATTTGTTTGACTAGAAAGGAATCTATTTAGAATAAATTTAAGCTTTGATGCCTCAGTGTCTAAAAGCACTTCTTTATTAGGACTACTTGTGTTCAAGAACTAGAGCTATACATTACCTATGATGAACATCACATAAGCCAACACCGAGACACAATTTATACATGGAGACCTATTCCAACATAGAGGTGGAGGTGGAGTAATCCGAGGTGTTACTAGTCAAGTTACCAGTCAAGGATAGTCAATAAATATGGGAAGGAAACATATGGACAAGAATAGTGGAAGTGATACCATGACTGTTGGACACATTAGGTACACTGAGAGATGGGATGAATCAATGTGCACAAATTTTACTACTTTTTCAATTTTAACAATCAACAACCTATTCAATATTATGCATTATCACATTATCATTATATCATCATTAACATTATTGTCGTCATCACATCCTTATCACATAAGAAGCATAATATGATACAAAGTACACAAGATTTTATGTGGAAACCCAAGTCCCAGAGGAAAAACCACGAAAGCCTTATAATAATAGTTTTCTAGCAAAAACTGGAAGGAGGAAACAACCCCTTATTACAATGACTTCAATTCTCTAGCTACAACTAGAAGGAGTCTACAACCCCCTGATTTAGAGGCTACAACCTGAAATAATCTCCAACTCCCTAGTTCTCTGGATACAACTGGAAGGAGGCTACAACCCCATTTACTTTCTCCGTCCTTCCACCCTGATATGAAGATAGAAAACATGAACACACTAATCTTGTGGACCTACTAATCAACACCTGTACTATACTACACAATCTATACCACACTGCATAGCCACTGCCACTACTAACCACTGCTCACCATCTGATCACTATCTATTGTATCAATCAACCTGTCCAATCAATTTGTACTAATCAATCTATTTCTCACATTGACTTACTCAATAAATTTGATTTTGCACATCGAACTCAGTCCACCTAGGTCAAACCAACTGCTCATACAACTAAGCGAATATGAATCAATCCAACTGCACATAAGGAAACTTGTGCCAATCTTTCTCAACTGAACCAACCTGTACCAAGATGATTATGTACTTGTTCCAAATCAATCACATACTTGTGTTATCTAATCAAGTTCTCTTACTATCAACCAACCCTTCTTACTTGGACTAGTTCATGAAGAGACACATTTGGGTAACCAAGAGACTTCACATACGATCAACCAAACTCTATCCAATCACACTCAACTCAATGATACCACAACCAACCTCAATCACAATCAAGGAATACTTAACAGTTAAACATTATATACCTCAACCAAGAGGATAAAATACTTAACCAACTATGTCAAACTCAATCAATGTCATAAACTCTTAGAAAAAAAGTATTTTTCATCCACTCAAATCAAGTCAACAAATCAAACAAACCGTCACTTACAACACTGTCAAAAGTTGTCATTAACAATCAATAAAATTCTAGATCCACATAGGTCAAAGCATAATGATCAACACTTGTCAAACTAGTTTTCAAAGAAAATACTTAGGTTGATCAAAGAAATCACTCACAAGATATATTACTTACACATCAACTTCTCATTCAATACTACAATATACAACAGTCAATATAAACACCAAGATCTTTGACAACAATATCCAAGATAATTATCAAGATCTATATCAAGATCACATCAAGATATATTCCAAGATATCCATCACCATAGCCTCCATAACATATTCAATGAATTCAAATGTATATACCAATATAGAGGCTCACATACTAAGATCAAATATGAACTCTATCCATGAGAGACATGTGCCATCACAAGAGAAACCTAAAAGCATGAACCATACCCTTTTGAAGATAACAATATGAATAAAAAGTATAAAAACCAAAAGAAACTCTATAAGATGTAATCACATATCCCTCTTAATAAGCTTTGCAATTAGCCAAAAGTTTTGTAATTCCAATTCTGCATGAGAAAGTTATGCTGATTTTAGTGAAGATGCCCAAACATTTCTCCTCCACAAAATTTCACACTTTTCTCCAAGTTTTGGGAAATACCAAAGAGAGAATTGATTGATGACCAAATTAAATGTTTGATATTATATTTATATAGGTCATGCAAGAAATTTAGTACCTCAAACTGGGCCAACATGCAATTCAAATTTACAAATAATTAAATTCTCTTTTGTTTGGTCGGCTCACTTAAAAAGGTGGGGTACACAAACTTTAGAAATTCATATCTCTTCAACCATAAAGAGTTAGAAGATGCTCCACATATCAAATAAAATGTCTTGATGAGGAATATCTCTGTATGATGGGTTTATATGCAAATTATTGGTATAATACCCTTAAATTATTTAATTTGTTTAGAACTCCAAATATTCCACACATAAAGATGCCAGAGACCATGTTACCTTATGCATAAGTTCCAAGGTCAAAGGCTTCAATGGAAATCATCAAAGGAATGAGGGAATTGATCGTATTCACATCCAAATACTTCACATCACCAAGGAGGAAGGATCCATCATATACTCATCATATCAAGGGTATCAAGGACCCCAACACCACCAATCATGTGGGAACAAAGACATTTTCAAGAATAACATCATCATATTCAAGGTATCCATATCACTAAAAACATATCCAATGGTTCCACTATATATATTATTCACCATAAGAGTACCAACACCCCAAAAGAGGGGTACAAAGACCTCACCACTAGTTTGCAACACCTATGGGATTCATATGCATGACCACAGGGCTACAACATGCCAATGACCATATAGCATCCAAGGGCCATCAAACCACAATATGTGTGGATTCAAGACCTAAAATTCCAAGGACACTAAGGACCCCGTAAGAATGGATTCCAACATACCACCATAAGTATGGGTCCCAAGACTCAAGTATCCACATGCAAGAGGATTAAGATCTAAGATTGTAGACTCAAGGACCCCACAAGAAATCAACAACCTCAAGACCATCCAATGCAAGCAATGGGATCCAAGATAAACACATCAAGGGACTTACCTACATGATCCACATCATCCATCCAACAACCAATCAAGAGACCAAAAGAAAAGTACAAGAATCACAAAGACCAGTAACCAAAGATAAACCAAGAGCAAGGAACTCAACAATGGACTCAAATGGACCATGATACAACTTAGGGCCACTTGAACAAGTCAATGGGTAGATAGGTATTTTTACATTGTTCCAAGGTATCCAAGGGATTCAAGCTTGGGATTGGACAAGTTCAAAAGGGATCCTTTGACATAGACAACCACAAACTAAACACTAACCATCAGGGGATCCAAAAGGTGCACCAAGGACTCAACAGTTGGAATCAATGACCAGACACTGTTAGCATGAATGACAACTTAATTGACAATATCCCCCTTTGTCATTTATGACAACACCATAAATCCCCTTTAGAACAAGCTCCTCCTGTCAACAAAAATCCTCTCCCCCTTTTGCATCAATGGAAAAGGGAACATCCTTTGACAATACCGCTCCCCGTCAGGGCATGCTCCCCCTGTCATCAACTTCTCTTCTTTTGTCAAATTTTCTTACTTCTTGAATTAATGGAAATAATAAATTCCTTTAGCAATATTGCTCCCCCTATCATTAGAAATTGTTGATATTTTGATGAACTTTTATTCTATCAGAAGGATGCTGCTAGAACCAACTACCATATGATATTGAAAAGAGTGTGATCGTTGATCTCAAATATGATAATCAGGTACATATCTCCTTTTACACATTCTTTGTACACTTTATATCATCGGTCGGTAGTCTTCAAAATGGTATTTGGTTTTCCCCAAGATTTCATCATTTTTGTTTTGATCAATTGTGCAATTTACTAACTTTATTCTCCATACTTTAGTAGGCTTATGGTTGTTCATATCGTTCTATTGGACTTGCTTTCTTCTCCAAACTTTAACTTGTCCCTGCATCCTGCAATGTTTCATGAAATGGACATAATGATACCAATTGTAACAATGAACAAAAAACTCACCTTGATTTCTTCTTGGAATTATTTTTTCCGTATCTCTGCAATGGATGGCTTTGTGACCATAGTTATTCCACTTGTAATAGTAGACATTGAACATCATATGGTATCTATGAGAAAATAATCTTCTTTGTGATGTACCTTCTCTTGATTCTTGCTGATCATGGGATCTTCTGAGAATACATGTATAACTGTTAATATTTTCTTTTGTTTTCATGGAGCTTTTACTTTCTTCAATGTTCTTCTCAATCTTTGAATTTGTCTTTAATTGAGTAGTTGTTTTGTCTAGATCTTCTTTCAAAGAGAGGATATTCAATTCTTGCTTTTGACAAATTTCTATCTTTTCTTAGAGTTGTCTCGTTAGATTTTCTTCTATTTTATTGACTTCTACCTATTTTCTCAGATAAAAGATATTGTATTCCATATGTCCTTTTGAATTCATATCATCCTTATGGGATTTTTGTAGTTGACCTTTTCGTACATGATTCTCCTTTCTGAGTTCTGAGAGGTCCTTTTAAAATTCAAAGTTTGTCAGACATACCTTCTATAACTCTACATTCAAGGGTTTGATTTCAAGTTCTTTTTTTCTTCTTAACTTCTCTTCCAATATTTTTTATTCTTGTAGGTACTTATCTCATTTTGTTTGTCTTATATCTTGAATATAAATTATTTCTCCTTATCTTATAGAAGTATTCTATTCTTGACAATTTCTTTTGATTTATTTTCAATTTCTGTAGATGAATTCTCAAGTTTATCTTTCAAAGAGTTGGATATGGATTCTTTGATTCTTGTAGCTTCTTTGACTTGGAGTTTTATATCAATTATGGTATGTGTGTCCTCAAATTAGATTAGATTACTCTTCTCACATTTGTCCAATTGCTCTTGCAATACTTGGTTATGTTCACAAAGATTTTTCACTTCTCGCGAAACGTTAGTAATTTCACTGTTTATCATAGTATCTGCTAAATTTCTATCACAATTTAGAGAGCAAGAATTTTTATCACAATTTGAAGTATTGCATTCTAAAAAATGGCTCTTATATTCTATACCTGATAAACATATCTCTTTGAAACAATTACAAATAGAGTGTTCATGGGACTTACCTTCATACTTACCTAGATCTTGTATTGACCTTTTGATGGGCCTGTCTTCTGCTTCTTGTTTTCATATGATATTAGATTATGTATTTTGAACGACAATTCTTCAACTAAGTTGCAATTTCCTATTTTCTCCTTTTGGATATCAGTCAGATCTTCAAGCATTAATTACATAGCCTCTGATTCTTGTTTCTTTATTAGAGTAGAGTTGTTCTAATCTAATCCATAGTTCCTTATATGAGCTTCACTTCCCTAACTTCTTCTTTTGGATATCTATTAGGCCTTCAAAGATGGCTTCCATAGCCATAGAATTATTTTTCTTTTCCTCCTTCTAAGCTTCTATTTTCACTTTATTTGTAGGTGTATATCCAATAACAACTGATTTATGTACACCAATTCCTTCTTCCTCAAGATAAGCCTACATTCTCATTTTCTAGATCACATAATAAGCTGACTCACAGGAAAATGGTATTCCATTCACTGAGAACCCCATGGTGTGTCAAATATATCCCTCAAGCTGATAAGGATTTCTATGAAGGACCAGCTCTGATACCAATTGTTGGACACACCAGGTACACTGAGAGAGGGGGGGTGAATCATTGTGTGCAACTTTTAGTACTTTTTCAATTTTAACAATCAACATCTTATTCAATATTATGCATTATCACATTATCATTATATCATCATCAACATTATTATCATCATCAAATCATCATCACATAAGAAGCATAACATGATACATAGTACACAATATTTTACATGGAAACCCAAGTTTTGGGGGAAAAACCATGAAATCCTTATAATAATAGTTTTCCAAGAACAACTGGAAGGAGGAAACAAACTCCTTATTACAATGACTTCAATTCTCTAGCTATAGGTGGAAGGAGGATACAACCTCCTCATTTACATGCTACAACTTGAAGGAAGCTCCAACTCCCTAGTTCTCCATCTACAACTAGAAGGGGGATACAACCCCCTTTCCTTGCCCTGTTCTACCACTGTGATATGAATATAGAAAAATTGATCACATTGATCCTGTGGACCTGCTAATCAACACCTGTACTATACTGAAAAATGTGTACCACATTGCATAACCACTGCCACTACTAACCACTTCTCATCATCTTATCACTACTCATCAACTCATCACTGTCTACTATATTACATTGCTCATGGTACTCCATTAAATAAGAATCCCATGGTGTGTCAAAGATATCCTTCAAGCTGATAAGGATTTCTGGGAAGGAATGGCTCTGATACCAATTGTTGGACACACTAGGTACACTGAGAGGGGGGGTGAATTATTGTGCACAACTTTTATTACTTTTTCAATTTTGACAATCAACAACTTATTCAATATTATGCATTATCACATTATCATTATATCATCATTAGTATTATTATCATCATCATATCATCATCACATAAGAAGCATAACATGACACATATTACACAATATTTTACGTGGAAACCCAAGTCCTGGGGGAAAAACCACATAAGCCTTGTAATATAGTTTTCCAAGAAAAACTGGAAGGAGGAAGCAACCCCTTTATTACAATGACTTCAATTCTCTAGCTACAACTTGAAGGAGGATACAACCCCCTGATTTACATGCTACAACTTGAAGGAAGCTCCAAATCCCTAGTTTTCCATCTACAACGGGAAGGAGGATACAACCCCCTTTCCTTTCCCCATGCTACCATCGTGATATGAATATACAAAACATGACCGCACTGATCCTATGGACCTGCTAATCAACAATGGTACTATACTGCATAATCTGTACCACACTGCATAACCAATTCCACTACTAAACACTGCTCATCATCTGATCACTACTAATCAACTAATAATTGTCCACTGTATCACACTGCTCACCAACCTATACAATCAACCTGTCCAATCAATCTATTTCTCACATCAACTGACTCAGTCAATATTAGTCTGCACACTAAAATCAGTCCACCTAGGTCAAACCAACTTCTCATACAACTCAACCAATCCGAGTCAAGCCAATTGCACATAAGACAACTTGTCCCAATCTTGATCAAATGAATCGACCTGTACCAACATGCTTGTGTACCTATGCCAAATCAATCATACACTTGTGTTAATCTAATAAAGTTCTATGACAATCAACCAACCCTTCTTACTGGGCCTAGGTCAATAAGAGACACATTTGAGAAACTAAGATACTTCACATACGATCAACCAAACTTTGTCTAATCACACTCAACTAAATGGAACCACAACCAACCTTAATCACACTCAATGAATACTTGACAGTTAAACATGATATACCTCAACCAAATAACCTCAACTAAGAAGATAAAAGACTTAACCAACTATGTCAAACTCAATCAATCTCATAAACTCTTAGACGCAAAAATATTTTTCACTCCACTCAAATCAAGTCAACAAATCAAACAAATATCAAGTAAATAGTCACATAAAACACCGTCGAAGGTTGTCATTAACAATCAATAAAAATCCAGGTCCAATTAGGTCAAAGACACAATGATCAACACTTGCCAAACTAGTTTTCAAAGAAAACACTTAGGTTGATCAAAGAAATCACTCACAAGATATTACTTACATGTCAAGTTCTCATTCAATACTACACTATACAACAACCAAGATAAACACCAATATATATGAAATCAATATCCAAGATAATCATCAAGATCTATATCAAGATCACATCAAGATATATTCCAAGATAAACATCACCGTATCCTCCATAACATATACAATTACTTCAAAGGTATATACCAATATAGAGGCTCACATACTAAGATCAAAGATGAACTCTATCTATGAGAGACATGTGCCATGACAAGACAAACCCGAAAGCATGAACCATACATTTTTGAAGATTACAAGATGAAACAAAAGTAGAAAAACCAAAAGCAACTCTATATCATGTAATCACATATCCCTCGTAACAAGCTTTCTAACGAGCCAAGAATTTTGTAATTCCGATTCCGTATGATAAAGTTATGCCAATTTTAGTGAAGATGCCAAAAAATTTGTTCTCCACAAAATTTCGCACTTCTCTCCAAGAGTTGCGAAACACCTAAGATAGAATTGATTGATGAACAAATGAAATGTTTAATATTCTATTTATATAGTTCATGGAGGAAATTTAGTACCTCAAACTGTGCCGACATGCAATTCAAAATTACAAATAATTATATTCTCTTTTGTTTGGTCGGCTCACCCAAAAAGGCGGGGTACACCAATTTCAAAAATTAATATCTATTCAAACATAAGGAGTTAGAAGATGCTCCACATATCAATGAAAATGGATTGATGAGAAATATATCCCTATGATGGGTTTATTTTCAAATTCTTGGTCTAGTACTCTTAAATTCTTTAATTTGTTTAGGACTCCAAATATTTCACATATAAAGGTGCTAAAGACCATGTTACCTTATGCATAAATTCCAAGGTCAAAGGCTTCAATGGACATCATCAAAGGCATTAGGGATTTGATGGTCTTAACATCCACAAAATTCATGTCAACAAGGAGGACGAATCCATCATATACTCATCATATCAAGGGTATCAAGGACCCCAAAACCACCAATCAAGAGTGAACAAATACTTTTTCAAGAATATCATCATCATATTCAAGGTCTCCATATCATTAAAAACATATCCAATGGTTCCACTATATATCTTAACCACCATAACAGTACCAACACCCCAAAAGAGGGGTACAAAGACCTCACTACTAGTTTTCAACACCTTATGGGCTTCATATGCATGATAACAAGGCTACAACATACCAATGACCATATAACGTCCAAGGGCCATTAAAGAACCATATGTGTGGATTCAAGACCCAAACTTCCAAGGACACCAAGGACCCCATAAGAATGGGTTCTAACATACCATCATAAGTGTGGGTCCCAAGACCCAAGTCTCCACATGCAAGAGGATCAATATCTAAGGTTGTGGACTCAAGGACCCCACAACAACTCAATAACCTCAAGACCATCCAGTGCAAGCAATGGGATCCAACAACAACACATAAAGGGACTTACACACATGAGCCACACAATCCATCTAGCAACCAATCAAGAGACCAAAAAAAACTAGAAGCATAACAAGCATCACAAAGAATAGTAACCAAAGATAAACCAAGAGAACTGAACTCAACAATGGACTCAAATGGGACCATGATACAACTTAGGGGCACTTGACCAAGTCAATGGGTAAGGAGGGATTTTTCCATTGTTTCAAGGCCTCCAAGGGATTCAAGCTTGGGCTTGCACAAGGTCAAAATGGATCCTCTGACATAGGCAACCACAAACTAAACACTAACCCTCAAGAGATCCACAAGGGGCACCAAGGTCTCAATTGTTGGCATCAATGACCAAACATCGTTGGCATCAATGAAAACTTAATAAAAAAGACTAGCAAGCTATGTCCCTAAAGGGAAAGGACTAAATCCATACTAGGGGGAGGGGAATACCAATGAGTATACAAAATATTATCTCGGTCCAAAACAACTAGATCATTTATACTTTAGATTCCAAGTAAACCAAGATAAAGTATTTCCAACATATAATCAATATCAACTGAGTCTCATTGCTAAAAATGCTAACAGAGCAACATCAAAATCCATATGCATAAACCATAATATCACCTGGGTCATATACCTGCACTGGATTTGAAACCAACATAAAAATCACTAGAAGCACTGCTAATGCTACACCTCATAGGCACTATAATAATCTCCGCTCTGGGTCATCCAGGAATGGCTAACTCAGTCATCGAATCTGGTATCATGAGGCTAAGTCATGGCATATAATTGCTCAATATGGATACTTTAGATCTACTAGAAGTGGGAGATCATCAAGTGGTGGCTCATCATCTGCTAATCACATAGTAAAGGGATGGCTCAAAACACTGCTCAGGAACAAAAGTAGCCCAAATACTACATATGTGACAACATATCCATTACATAATATTGATAATATTTTATAGAAAGTAGTTGGAACTCAAAGGATATCTATGATTGATGGATTCTCAAGGTACAATCAAATTACTGTGCACCCAGATGATAAAGAAAAAAAAACTTTTACTACTCCATGGGGAATGCAGTATGAGAAATGCCATCTGGTATCATGAAAGCATGTGCAACTTTTCAGAGAGCTATGGACATAGAATTTGATGATGAAAAGGATAAGTTTGTGGTAATTTATTTAGATAATATCACAATTTTTTCGAATTCAGAAGAATCACATCTTAAACATATTAGGATTACATTCCTTAAGTGTAGAAAATTTCGACCTTTGAATCCAAAAAAAAAATCATTTTTCCATGTAGGAAGGTAAGATTTTGGGAAATATAGTCTTAGCTAAAGGGATTAAGATAGCCCTTAACCGTGTTAAATCCATCCTTAAGATCAATATTCCTATAAAAAAGAAGGAAATTTAGCCTTTTGTTGGGAAGATTAATTTTTTGAGATGGTTCATTCCTAATTTTCTAGAGATCATCAAGCAAATAAAAACAATGTTAAAAAATATCAAGAGATTAAATGGATAATCGAGGCTATATCATCATTAGAAAAGATAAAGAAGACTCTTACTGAAGCTTTAGCGTTGGTAAGTATAGACTTTTCAAAAGAATTTTTGTCATTTTCCTTTCCTTCTAAGCATACCATAACAACATTTCTTTTACAAAAAATTTTTGAAGGCTTTAGAGTAGCGAATTTCTTTCTTTAGTAAAACTTAAGGGATTCTGAACTCAAGTATATCGTATTAGAAAAACAGGATTACTCTTTAGTTAAATATTTGAAGTTTTTTTTTCAGAATTTATTTGCTGCATTCAAGAATATAGAATACGTACTTAGTGCAAAAGTTAAAGGGATTTTGGTACAGCCTAATAATGAAGGAAAAATGGGACATTGGATAACTAATATTATGTAATATGATGTTGAAATCATGCCTACTAGATTACTAGATTACTTGCAGATTCGAATTGTGAATCATTGGGACTTAATATGGTGCTTAATCAACCATCATAGAAAGAGTTGTAGCCAAAACAAGAAAAATATTAGGTTTACAACAAGTATGCAGAATTTTCTTGGTATAATGATATAGTTTATTTCATTTTATATCTGCAATGTCCATGAAATATAGAAAAAAGTAAATGCACGTAATTGAAATTAAAAATTATGAACTATTGTATAATTGAGCAAACCTTGTTTTGGAAAGACCCGGCATATATGCTTCTTAGATGCGTGGATAAAGATGAAGCTGATATCATAACATAATTGCATGGGGGTTCTTGTGGAGGGCATTGATGTTGGAAATCCACTACCTTCAAGATTTTGAGGGCAGCCTATTATTGGCCCTCAACATTTCCAGATGTCTATGCCCAAGTAAGAGCCTGTGTAAAATGTCAAAAGTTTGCAGGTAAACAGAAATTGATTTCCTTTCCATTGAAACCTATAGCAGTAGAGGGACCCTTTCAATAGTGGGGGCTAGATTTCATAGGTGAAATTAATCCTCCTTGAATTGGGTGACATAAGTATATTCTTATGACCATTGATTTCTTCACAAAATGGGTAGAATCAATTCCTACTAGGAAAGCAGTTGATAAAATTATAATAAACTTCCTAGAAGAGAATATCGTAAGTAGGTTTGGTTGTTCTAGAAAGCTTGTAATTGATAAGGCCACAACTTCTAAGTCTCATGAGATGGTGCACTTTTGTGAAAAGCATGGTGTCCTTCTTAAACACTCAACACCATATTACCTACAAGGTAATGGATTGGAAGGGTCTGCAAATAAGAATCTTGTTAATAACATTAAAAAAATCTCATATCAAAACAAGAAAGCATGGGACATCAAGCTGAAGTATGCTCTCTGGGTTGATTGAGTGACCACTAAAAAAGATATTAGCACTTCTCCATTTCACCTAGTTTATGGTACTAATGCTATATTTCCTATTCAATTGGTTTTACCATTGATGAAGTTTATGTAGTACAGTTTAGAAGAACACGATGTCTTCCAAAGGAGAATCTTTTAGTTGATTAAGGTTCAACAAGAAAGGGAATTGCTAGCAAAAAAATATCAAGCATACAAAAATGAGGTAAAGGAAAGATTTGACAGGAGAACCAAAGAGGATACTTTCCTTGTTGGTAATTTTGTACGTATATGGTATGAAAGGAAATATTACAAGAATAAGCATGGCAAGTTCGACAACTTGTGTTGGGGATCATTTAAGATTGTTAAAATTATGGGAAAGACCACTTTTGCGCTACAAAACCTAGAAGGTGAAGAGATTGCAGGCCTAGTTAATTGGTGTTTTATGAAACATTTTCATAAATATTAAGGTCATGGGTGACCAAATTTCATTGTATATACCAGTGAATCTTCATGTTTTGTTGAATAAGACTCCATCCCAATATTTGTATAGGTGTGTAATTTCAATAGATTTTGGTCTTAGTCATATTAACCTCGTTAGCACGTTCTTGAAGCCTCACAAGGAGGACTCCATCCTAAGCCAAAGACAAATGTTAGTATTAGATTTGCACTTCTAAATAAATCCTATATGTTTGTTTTATTCATTTTTGAAAATTTTAAGCCTAGTTTTCAAAACTTTCCAATTTTTTCTAATGAGTTATTCACATTATCACATTTAATGAGTTATTCATTTCAATGACTTGGATCGATTGCATGATATTTGTATGACATTTGAAAATCATATCCATGCTAAGGTTTGTATTAGTTTAACAGTTAGATCCGAGTTATTGTTTTGAGTTTGCAGCTGCCAGGATGAAGAAGATGAGTGGAAAACCACACATATTTGAACCTATTGATACTCGTTGGGATGAGGAACATCATGTTGATAGATGCATAATGGTTTAATTTCTTTGAAAAAATCAGAGGTTATAATGTTGAAGTTTCTTAATAATTTGCAAGAAAAATCATGGGCACGTAGGTTGATGTTGCTAGTGTAAGATTTGAAGTTTCAGAGGCCTCAATTGCAGAAGCAATAGGGTTTTCTATTGAAGGAGATCAATGGTTTAAAAAACTTCCTTTTTAAGTAGATTTGAACTTGTTCCTCTTTCCAGGGGGTGAAATCCTATATTGGAGTATAAGGGGATTCATCAAAATTCACTAAAGAAAGAATGGAGATAAGTTTTAAGAATCATACAACGTTATGTTACTTGTGAGGGAAATTTTGTCACAATGTACATGTATCTTCTTTGATTCCTTATTGTAACAAATTTTTTTCCCTTGTTATGTGCAAAAGCACCAGCCTTATGTCAATGTGATCGTAATGGAGAGTTCATGGAAAACTAAATAAAAAAAAAGATTAGTAACACAAAGAAAATATTTTTAACGTTTTTGAATATACGAGGGATAAACTAAATAAATAAAAACAAATAAAAGATATACCTTCTTTCTTGTAAAGTGGGCCATCGTGGCCATTCCGGAAGTGGTCCGCCTCTCCACAGGTTGGTTCTCCAAGTGGGTACGAAGACTGTTTTAATGTACTAAGTGGGAATGGTATGGAAATGGGATGATGTCAAAATGGTGTGTGAATACTTGAGAGCAAAAGGTGTTCCAACGTACTCACAAAATGAAAAATGGGAAAAAAGGTATTTTGGGAGAGCCCTTCACCATGTATTTATAGAATGGTTCTAGGGTATTTTACCCCAATGTGGTTACCCATGGTATTTTCCTATGGTTTTATGATCCTTTCTCTTTTTTAGGGTTTTTGAAACCTTTTAGGGTTTTTGACCCTTTTTAGGGGGGTTTAACCCCTTTTTTAGGGTTTTCACCCATTTTTGGAGAAAGTGAGGGTAAACCATAGCAAATAATAATGTTTTGGACCATTTTTTGTGGAAATACAATTGTGAATGTAAAAATTAATGGGAATATGGTAGGAATATGATGTATGTATGACGTTTAGACCATATAGAGCTAGGTGAACAATTTTTCGTGTTAACACTTATTCATGTTGTGGGAGTATCAAAGATTAATTTAGTTTTCTATCTGCTAAAAAGTATATCTAAGATGGAGACTTGAGTGAGAAATCATCATGATCATACATCCCATAGAATTTTCCACCATAGATTAATAAAGATGTTATTCTCAATGAATTAAAGAAGAAGAGCTGGACTTGGTTACATTTCCTCTTTTGGTCGGGATTTGAAGTAGAAAAACCATAGAATGTAGAGGAACATAATGTTGGAAAGAGTAAAGGCATACAATCTCCTTCAACTCAAAATAAAATGGTTTCTTAGTCTAGAAGATAGATCCAAGATAGTGTGGAGACCGCTAAAAACCCAAAGAGCTATAAAGGGAAGGCTATAAAGCAAGCACAACATAATCTTGAAGATATTAGTACACAACAGGTTGGGAAAGAGGATCAAGAAAAATATACTAAAGAAGATGAAGAAGGGATTGTGATGAATCCTAGGACTCTAGGTCATCCAGAAGAATATCTAGTGGAGGAAACATCAGAAAGAGGTATGTATGAACCAACATCCAAAAAAAAAGGGTTTATTCTCGTTCTCGAAATCTAAAACTGTTAAATGGTTACCCAAAACTAGGGCATCCAATAGATTCCAATTGACTATGGAAAGGGCTCTTAATCATGAATTGAAGAAAAAAGTTATACTTGATGTTTATGAATCAACCAATGAAGAAGATACTAAGTACAAAGAGATTGAGGAAATGTTGTCTCAAGCTCTGGAAGATATTGAGGAAAGCATCAAAATCCTTCCTAAGTTTCCTATAGAAAAGTATGTTGACAAGGGTAAAAGAGACATACCAGAATTGAAAAAAGGAATTGGTTTAAACCCTACAGATATAGAGCAAGAGACATAATGCGTAGATGCTCAAATTTTGAAGCATACTCATAAGAATCAAAAGGTTCCCATGGATGAAAATTTAACTCAAGAAAAAAGGAACAAATGTTTGGACACTTCAGGAAACATGTTATATGTAGAAGAAGAGACAAAAGTGATGAATCTTAGGAAATCCTTGCATCATTATAATTCTCAAAATTCACACATGAATAATTTTAATGATCAATTTTCTCAAGACAATCGAAGTCTGAGAGAGGATTTGGAAGAAATTAATACAAACTATGCCGAGTTGGTTCAAGCTATTGAAGAAGCTATAAAGAGAAGGAAGTTGGCACATGAAAATAATGAAGATATAAGTAAGCAAAATTAGGAGCTTCAAGGAAAAGTGCAGACCATGTGTTATCACTCCAGGAAACTCCTCTAGGTTGCAGCTCGAGGATGCCTAGTAACTTAAATGTTTTTATGGTTTTCTAAATGGATCAAGTTAGGTGACCTATAGAACCTCACACTCTCAAGACATGCATGAAACTCAATCAAAGATAAGGATTCTAACTACCACTATTCAGAGGTTTGATAATAGGGTGAAAAGATGGAGAACTTATTATGTTGGCAGATTCAAACATAAAACAGTTATATATATAAATGGCTAATCATAACAAGGAAAGTAATTGCAATTCAAATCATCAACATGCAGATAGGATGACAACTATCAAACATCAAATAACATGAATAAACCTAAACAAAACATTCAAGCATGAGCACAAAATAGAAAAGAAATGGAAGCTGAACATATGATAGCAAAAGAGCTTATATTAGGTCATGAGCAATATGAGAACCTTGATAATAATAACGGTCAAAAGGTCCCTGAAGTAAAACCTTTGTTTAAACATACTTCTTAGGATTTATAGCCTTTACAAAAATATTCAGATCCTGAAAATTTGGATCTATTTTACCAAAAATAGATGAAATAAATGTTTTTTACAAAATTAGGTCATAAACCCTAATTTAACTACTAGTCTATCTAACTGTAACACTTGTCTACTTCTTGAAATTTTTGATGACTGCAGTGAGTACTGGAGTAAAAATGTAACCTATCCTTTGATAGATAAGCTACTGTTGGTTAAAACAGGTAGGGTTTGTGACCCTTTCCTCCTTGATGTAACTGCAAAACTGGAATAGACCTTCTCTAATGACGTTCTTCAACAACTTTTAACTTTCCACTTCATCCCTGAGATAGTTATATTCACCCAAAACTGGTCTCTTGTGCCAAAATATCTTTCTACACCTCATTTTTCTTTTGGTGGTTAAGGAGTCAAAATATTGGGTCTGTTAGTTGCCGAAAGCTCTGCTTTCGGTGGCTAATGTACCACTTTATTGTCCACCTAAGCCATCGAAAGCCCTATTTTTACAAAAACTGTAATCAACCTCCCACTTCATCCTTTTCAGCTATGCTTTTGATCTTCTAGCCCTTCTTCAACTTGCCCAATGTTTGGAAAATTAGCAGCATCCCGGGCTGCCTTTGGATTTTGAAGGATTACTGCTACTTCAACTAGGGTTTCTAGTGCAAAGTGAGTCTGAGAGCTAGGGTTTGATCTAGAATTCTTCACCTGCAGCCTTAGAAGCTTGATCATCCTGTACAACCTAGTGTTGTCCTTCATGAACCTCTGATTCCTTTTTTGTAGAAAAAAATACCTTCCTTTCATTTCTAGCAGGGAATTATTCAATTGAGTGTTTTTCTTGGTTAAAAATGCATTAGTTATTTTTATCTCTCTCTATAAAACTTCCAGTTCATATACTTTCCTCAGCAACTCATTGACTCTTTGTGACTTGGGCTTTCTATAGGAATCCTTTTCCATTGGTTCACCTTGGTCTTCTTTTGGTGCGGGTGATGGAAGTTCTTCATTTTCTGCTACAACCTGTTCTACTAGGTCAACTCCTTCCTCCCTTTCTTCTTCCAAGTCTGAGTAGGGAAAGTTCATAATGTTTTCACTTTGTGCTGGGATTTCCTTTCCCTTTTCACTAAAGTCTAGGTTTATTTTAGCCTGCTTGGTTTTAGAAGGGGAAGAAGGATGATCTACTATTGCTGGTGAGATAGCCCTTCTTTTTCTCTTTCCACTCCTGGGCGTGGTATATTTCTTCGAAGGAGACTTTCCTTTCTCTTCTAGTTGTAGGCCTGTTTCAAACTCATTCCAGAACAAAAAATGTGTCCATGCTATGTTTCGCCTCTGTAGCAATTCTTTGGCAATGAGTTGTATGAGGCCATGGTGAGACAACCTTCCTGCAATTTTGGTGGGCTGAGCCTTTACCTAGTGTACCATTTTTTTAATCTCTTGTGGAGGTAGAAAGGTAAATTTAAAGGGATTCTTCCTGTAAAATGGTTCATAAGTTTGAAGTGATATATAATTGCCCTATTGTATCTATCTTCATAGGTTATATACACCAAAATTGCTTTCAGTAACTACTGCCATCTCTCTTCTAACTAGGTGGAAGGAACACTTTTCTTCCATACCACATTTCTATGTTCAGGTTTTAAATAGGATATGAACTCCACATTTTTAGTAATGGTGGTCTTAAACCACTTCTCCCCAGTTCTTGGGATTTATTTCAGCTATGCAATTAGGGTTTCATCCACTAGGAACTCCTCCTTGCCTATTAGTGCCTTGGAGCCATCAAAAGAGAGGGAAAATGCTTCAGCAACCTACTGGTGTGAACCTTGAATTTTCTCACAAAATTTGTAACAGCCTGCATATTTGAAGGACTGGCAGACTTCTAGTTGCCAAAATCTAACCTTTCGGTGGCTAATGAACCGCAGACACATTCGCCCAAGCCACCAAGACTTTCTTTCCAAAAGAACATGTGTAATGAGATTTTGGTGGCTTATCATCTTTTTAGATCTCATCGTTTAGCTGCCGAAAGGTAGGTCTTTCGATGGCCAATGAACTATTTGAAAGTTTTCCCAAGCCACCGAAAGTTTCCCTTTCCAAAAATGTATTTCATTTTCTTTCGGTGGTTAATGTCCTCCTGAAAACACTTGCTGAGCTACCAAAACCAAGGCTTTTTGGTGGCTAATGAGCTATTGGAAAGCTCTCCTAAGACACCGAAAGTACTTTTCCCAAAAGTTTAATAAGAACATGATGAGCAGGATTTTGGTGGATAACATGTTCGATGAGCAAGATTTCGGTGGATAACATGTTCGATGAGCAGGATTTCAATGGATAACATGGTCCTACGTTAAACTATTAGCTGCTAAAAGTTAAGCTTTTCGGTGGCTAATGAGTTGTTTGAAAATCTCTCCTAAGCCACCGAAAGCTAAAAATTTCAAATTTATTAAATAACAGAACATCATATATCCCAACTTTGTTAGTCACCCCAATATCTTTCATAGTATCACTTGAAATCTTCATCCTAAAAATAAATTGTCTGAGTGAACTTATTGAAAATAAATTTATTTTAGGAGATTACATCTGGCTCCTACTCAGGGATGGGAACCTTCCTGTGAGGTCCCAAGAACCCCAGACCAAAATTCCTTTCCTGAAAAACAAATAAGAATTAAAACTATCTTCTACTGTTCCATTGGGCACGAAGTTTATTTTGTAAGCAAAAATAACCTACCTACTAACTAATATTTTACAATAACAAGGCCTCAAAGCCTGAGATTAAATAGAGTTTCAGAAATCATCCATTTATTGGGCCATCAAGCACCTCTTCTCCTTCCAAATTTTGCAACTTGAAGGTGTTGTTCTACTGTATATGAGATATCATGAAAGGGCCTATCCATAGAGAGTCAAACTTTCCATGCTTTCCCTTGTCTTTCCTGACAGTATCCCACTTGAGGACCTAATCTCCAACCTGAAAGTTGTACACTTTTGCCTTTTTGTCAAAAATAATCTTGATCTTCTGTTGATGAGCTTCTGACTTTTCTATCACTTGTTCCCTGACTTGTTGCAACTCCACCAAATCCATCATCCTCCTCACTATATCATTTGGTTCATCCTGCTCCTCCTGGAAGAATTTTTCCACCGACAGAATTAATTGAATGGAAAAAATGGCCTCAGTACCATAAACTAATTTGAAAGGAGAAGTCCCTATGGATATTTTGTCAATTACCCTATCAGCCCATAGAGCAAACTTTAGCTTAGAATCCCAGCTTTTCTGATTTGTCTCCAATAGTTTTCTGATGATCCTGACTAGGATTTTGTTGGATGACTCAGCCAGGCCATTGCCTTGGCAGTAATCAGACATGGAATGCACCAGCTGAATGCCCATTGACTCACACATGTTAACCAATGCCATGGCTTTGAAAGCTGGTGCATTATTAGTTACTAGCCTTACTGGGAAACCAAACCTGATAAATATGTTCTCATATAAAAACTTCATGATGACCTGATGAGTTGCATTCCTGGTAGGTACTGCCTCTATCCACTTGGTGAAATAGTCTATGGCTACTAGGATCCATTTGTGCTGACCACTAGATGATGAATTAATTTCACCCATGAAATCAAAACCCCACTGCTGGAAAGGACCATTCACTAAAATAGATCTAAGGGGCAAGGATCTGAGCTCCTGCTTCCCTATGAATCTTTGGCACTTGTCACAGGCTCTCACAAAGGTACACACATCAGAAAAAAGAATAGGCCAATAGTACCCTGCCCTCAAAATATTGTGGGTTGTAGTCTTCCAGTAATGATGACCTCCACATGTGCTTGAATGAAACTGATGCATGACCTGAACTGACTCTTCTTTATCTAGGCATCTCAACAAAACACCAGACAAATCTTTCCAATATAGCAATTTATTAATTACACAAAATTTGAGGATCAATAGGCTTCACACCTTCAGCTTAGATAATGTGACCTAGGAGTTTGCCCTCCTTGAGTGAAAATTGAGACTTTTTTGGGTTCAGTGATATCCCAAACTTTCTACATTTCATGAATACCCTCCTTAAGTGCTGCAAATGTTCTACATGGATGTGGGAGTAAACAGTGAGGTCATCCAGGTATATAAGCACAAATTTGTCTTTGAATCCTACAAAATCTAGGTTCATGGCCCTCTGAAAAGTGGCCCCAAAATTAATCATCCCAAATGGAATTTTAGCATACATGAAGGTGCCCCAAGGAGTGGTAAAATCAGTCTTCTCTCGGTCACCATGGTGCACAACAACTTGGTTGTATCCAAAGAGACCATCCAAGAAAGACATGACACTAGCCCCAGAGACTCTTTGCAACAGATGTTCCATCTTGGTTAGGGGATAGTTATCTTTCTTGGAGCATTTGATCAGATTTCTGAAATCCACACATAACCTAATCTCCCCGTTCTTCTTACTTACCACCACTAAGTTTACAATCCATTTGGAATACCTGAGGGGAATTATGATTTTGGATTTGAGGAGCTTATGGATTTCTTTTTCAATTATAGGCAGTAGGAGAGGAATGATAGATCTCATATTTTGTTTGAAAGGGATGGTGTCCTTCTCCAAGGGGATCCTGTGTTGGATGATATTAGTGTCATAGGTTTTCAAAGCACTGTATTCCTAGGCAAAGATATCAACAAATTCTTTTATCAAGCTACAAAATTTGGACCTCTGATCAGCAGTCAACTCAGTGGACAGATTTATAGGTTTTGGATGACTTTGGCTACCTATGTTTTGCTCTTGGATAGCAGGGTCTTGCTCCTTTTTGGCAGGCTTGAGAGGGATATGATTATGATCAAATAGCTCTTCGAAGGGAACCAGACCCCGAGGTATATAATTGCTGGGTAAATGAACAATATTCTGATCACCTACTTTATCTTTCAACTTGATATTTTGGGATTGTTCCATATTTAGGTTTTCTTAATCTATATGCATATCAGAGAATTCATCTACTACTTGGAGGAATTTACTAATCTCATCATCATTCTTAAACACCTTCCAAAATTTTACATTATCTGGTAGGGAAGGTGTGTACTTGACTTGGATATCATAGCTGAGCCTAGGAGGTAAAGGGGGAAAAAATAGACTTGCAGAGACAGCAAGGGAATCAGCTAGGTGATTCATAGCCCTAGGTATATATGAGAGTTCAATTAACATGAAGGATTCTCTGAGTTTCCATACCTCATCCCTGTAAGCATTTAGTTTGACATTCTTTGCTTGAAAGGTGTTGTTGACCTACTATATAATAAGATCTGCATCTCCAAAGATTTTCATGCACATGATCCCCATTTCCTTGGAAGCCTTCCCCCTAACAACAATGCTTCATATTCTCTTATATTGTTAGTAGTTTTAAAATCAATATTATAATGCAGATGAATAGTCTCTTTTGATGGAGAAATCAACACTACACCTGCACTTGCTGAGGCTTGAGTACTGGCCCCATAAAAATACATGCTCCAAACTGATGTGGTCACTTCTTTAGACTGCTGATAGATGGGATTTGTAAGATATTTGGATGTTGGTTAGGAATCATCTATTTGTAGGATGCATGACCCAAAGTCTGTGTCTACTACATATATCGGATGGTTTACAGAGTTCTTCACATTATTGATGATATAGGTGAACTGGTTCTCTCTGTAGAGTCTTTTGGTCTCGCCTCCAAACATTGGAATTGTAGCATATGTGAGGTCCATTTGAAGGGTACCACCCAGAATTTTACTCCATGAGAGAGACAAAAGGAGGCCAAACTTAGGTGGGATATCAGCTACCACTATGTCCATCACTATGCTTTTTGAAGGCAACTGGGAGAGGTTTATGACAAGGTCTTTGATGAGGCCCAAGCACTTGACCTTCCTGGAGTCAAATGAGAATAGATCATGGTAGGGTTTTGTAATGATGAGGCCAAGCTCGTCCATCACAACCATTGGCATTAGGCTATGGGAAGCTCCTGAGTCCAACAAATAGTTATGAAGGATTTTATCGTGGATATTTAGAGATATGTAGAAAGGTGGGAAAGACTCATCCAACTCTTCGATCATAGGGCCTATGATTATTGTGGGCTTATCATCTTGCAAGTTCACAAAGTCAACATCTAGGGGAGTCCTTGGCTGAAGGGATTTCAGTATGGATGTCTTGAAAGCCTAATTCTTCATCAGTTCTATCAAGGGAAAAGGGATCTTTAACTTCTGAATTTCTGACTCAATATTGAAAGCATAGGACAACTTGTCAGAAGTTCTTACCTCTTATGGTGTGGCTTTGAGCTAAATAGGATCATGATTTGATGGTTGCAATGGCCTTTGCTGTTGTTTTGGAGTGGCATCCATCTTCTTGGGTGGTACAACAATCCTTTTAGCTGGATTAGCAGGCTGCTTTGTAGGACCAACATTCTTATTAGGGGGAGCAACAAGCCTAGATCTCAAATTATACCCCTCCTGATCATCTGCCTGATACAAAGATTCTTCCATGATATGCTCATTCATTAGGGCTTCCTCATAGTTTTCTTGTGTCAGGAAGGAGTAATCAACTTCATCCTCCATGTATTTGATTTTGTCTTTTGCCTCCCCTTCTTCTTGAGTGAAGTTGTTGATGTATATGTAACTTCGGAATGTATTCTTCTATGTATCTTATGTATTGTAACCTGATGTTTATTCCGGGATGTTTCTATTATGTATTTGAGTCATGTGGTCATGCCACGATGTTCTGATCGGGAGGATTATTAATGTAAACGAGTCATGTCAAGTCTTTAGGTAAGTCCCCATAGTTTTGGGGCACTCGAGTTATTATACACTAATTAAGGTGTAGGCTCAGGTAAGTAATGTTAGGTCAAGCCTACGTGTGAAAATGCAATTCAAGTGAATGGAAGAATATAAATAGAGAGTGAGACTCTCTATTTATCACACACATCATTCACTCTCTTAAGTGAGGCGCACTTGTGGAGGAGGAAATATATTGGGACAAGAAGGCCATTGCTGTTGGGAGATCTCTTACTATTTTGGTGCTGATTTTATCTCTAAGGAAGTTGCGGGGTTTTCTCCTTTATGGTTTCCCCGAGGAAAACTCTTTGTGTCTCTTGTCTCTTGTGATGTGCTTATGTTTATTGCTGTGCTTGTTATTCTCTCAATGAAAAGATCCTAAGATCATAATGCTAGCTTAATTGTTGAAAAACTAACATGGTATCAGAGCTAACCTGAGAAGAAGACACTGTGCAGCTGCTGGAACTAGGGATTCCTAGTTTGTGGATCTTCCTCCACATAATTTCAGAAAAAGTATGCTAGGATGACTCTCCATTGAAGGGTGCATCTTTTTGTTGAAGCGAAATTTGATTTCGAGCATTTTCAGTCTTCGATGCGGAAATTAGGGCTTTCTACAGAAGAGGAATTTTTGAGTGAGACCTGCATAGTATTTTTATCCTCATCAAAACCGAAGTTTAGAGACCTGGATCAAGAAATTTGGTTGGGTGAAACTCCAGGAAATTCAAACCCTAGTTTGACCCTGAGCTAGAGAAACCCTAAATACTAAAACTGCTAAGTTTTGGTACAGTCGCTGTATTATGAGATTAGAGAGGTTGCAGGAGCTGAAAATTGGTGGGTCCGAATATAAAATCATGATGAATCATGTATCCAAAAATAAGACTCATATTCAATGTATTCTAGGAGCTATGATCTATCCAAGTTAGGGTTCTAGCCTCTTCCAGAATTCATCCCTAAATAGGACATATGGGGAGATCTGCAATATATTGGGCTACAGAGGTCCAAATGGAATTCCTGAAGATGTTATAGAAATGTAATGGATTGTAATTTATTTTTTTCGAATATCAGAATTAGAAGATGAACCAGTGACACATGGCATGCCGTACAACTTCACTATTCTGAACAGTCCTGTAACAGGTCACCTTGGGAAAAGGATCATAAATCCCAAATGGTGAAACCAATTCTGATGAAATCTGTGGTTTTGGATCAGGGACATGTGAGGATACATAAGTATGAAATTTAAGACATAGAGAACTAGTAAGTTCATATATATCACAGAAACAGTAACAGGAATTTCTGCAGAAGAAATTGAAAATTAGGGCTTCCTGTTCCGGGAGATTCCCTCCACTGTTTTCAGAAAAGGAGTACATTGGAAAGCTCCATTTGAAGAGATATATCTGTCTATCCAATCAGATCTAAAATATTCCAAGTTTTGAAAATTAGGGTTTCTGTGACAAACCCAAGATCATCAAACTCTGGGACAAGGATGGACACCTCAAATCGGTAAGATCTAATCCTTTGCTATTTACATTTGAGGTTCTCATTTCAATATGATATATTACATCAGCTTGGTGAAAAGCTTGGGGAAGTTGAAAACTTCCAAGCATAGAAGTATTTTATCCCTTTGAAGAAAATGGATTGGACACCTACATGAGTATTGAGGTTCCAGTTTCAGAGGGAGACAAGGTTAGAAGCCTTTCACATGAAGAACTTGGTCAAGGCCAAAGAAGACATCATGCTCATGCTGCAAAGGATGATGAACCATACAGAAAGAGATCCATATATGAAAGTGAAGATTCTTCAAGCGAGGATGAATATGTTCTGATATCAGCTCTCATAGGTAACATTTCTCATGGAAGTGATGATTGGCTTATAGACAGTGGGGCTTCCAAACATATGACGAGATTCAAGGAATCCTTTGTAAGACTATCAGAACATGAATAACCTCACAAGGTGAAACTAGGAGATAACTACCAATATCCAATAAAAGGTAGTGGGGAATCTTCATACAAGCTAGACTCTGGTAAGTCTCTAACAATGAAAGAAGTATTGTTTGTTCCAGGACTCAAGAAGAACCTTCTCTCCATTTCAACATTGATGCAAAAGGAATGCGGGTTGCATTCATAGATGGTCAAGTCATTTTTAGAATAATCAAACCCATAGTATTACCCACTTAGACATTAATTCATTTATTTTTGTCTTATTTTCCTAGTTCATGAGTCCCACCATGTTCAAGTTGCTAATTGCCTATCCATAGAGGTCAAACTTGCCATATTTGACTCATGTAGCACTTGGGAAAGCCTTAGGAATCAAATCTGCTTTATTCCTGGCCTCCTAGGCACCCTTCTTCTTTTTCTGCTTTGTTGACTGCTTTTTCAGTTTTTAAAGCACATAAGAAAAGCAAGACTAGGTGAGGCGAACCTGTTTTATTACCCTTTCATCCTCCACTCTTTCCTCCATGTAAAAGCATGTATGAGCTGCCATTTCACCACTCATTAGCTTGCCCATGCGCCCTTTCCAATTCGTGAGCCTCATGACATATTTGGGATCAGCTTTTTACACCTATGGGGGATTTGCCTATTTTGGGTAAGCCTGCTTTATGCCAGATTTGGATGCTTCCTCATGCATTCGATTTCTTCATGTATTATATTTATTTAGTAGCCTATGATATTATAGGGTTGGCTATTGTACACTGAGTTAATATAATTTTGTGTTACAGCTCCATTTTTAGTCTCCATTGTTGACAATTTGCATGATCAATTGTAATTTGTTGTGAGTGAAATTAATCTATTGCTGGTCAGAATTTATACATGGTATCAAAGCCATTGTAGGTTGTTACTCTCCTTCAAAAATTGTTTTGCAGGTTCGACATCAAGACTGGGAGCCTTCTACTGACAGCCGGGACAGATTTTCTAAAGCTATGGATTCACAGAAAACTATCCTCACTCCCTTCAACTATTTTGAATGGAAAGTAGAGATGGAGATCTTGTTGAGAGCGAAAGGCCTCTATAGGGTGACTATGGCAATAGAAGCAGAGCCCAATGCTGCTGCAGAGAAGATCAAATGGTACAATCAGAGAGATGAGGCCTATGGCCTCCTATGTCTCAGTATTTCCTGAGACCTCCTTTTCCATCTCGATGGATTAACTTCACTGGATCAAGTATGGGAGAAACTTTCTGAACTCTTCGGAAAGAAAGATGAGATGAGGGGACACCATATTGAAAATGAGATGATTTCCCTGAGTCCTAGTAATTTTGAATCACTGCAGCTATACTTCTCCAAGTTCAAAGCACTAGTTTTGCAGCTGAAATAGTGTGGTATTGAAAATAAAGATGATCAGCTCGTATTGGCCATCCTCTCGAAGCTAGGACCTGACTACTCAGTCTTTGTTTCGACCTTCTATGCCACAAACTCACAGCTCGAACCTGGAAGATGCCCAGCCTTGCATATTTCATGGAATCTCTTACACAACAACAAGACAAGCTGGTGATGATGGGCACCATCAAACCATCCAAAGATCAAGCTTTGATTGCTGGAGATTCGAAGGTGGATTCAAAAAGCAAGAAGAAAGCTAAAAATCCACCTGAGAAAGGAAGAGACAAGAAGCAGTCTCCAGAGGATCAACAAGGTCCCAAGAAAAATACCCAGAGGAAGAAAAACAAAGATGAAATGAACAAGTGCTCATACTGTTCGAAGGGAAATCACACTGAAAGCTCTTGTATGAAAAAGCAGATTGATATGCTGACCAATTTCCTGGAGAAGAATGGCATCTCCCTTCCAGGAAGATCAAAGAAGAGAGAAGGAGGATCAAGTTTCGATGACAGAGAGAGAGTTCATGCTCTAGTTGCTGGCACATCAAGCTCACCCAGTTTTATCATAGATTCTGGAGCTTCAAGACACATGGTTTCAACTAAGGAGGCCTTCTCCTCACTGGATATGTCGAAAGGACCACCTATTGTACTGGGAGATGACTCTCTCACTGAAAGCAAAGGCAAAGGAAGAATATAACTTGATCATGGTAACTTCAACAATGTGATGTATGTCCCTGGTCTCGCCTCCAACCGTCTATTAGTGTACCAGATGACCCACACTGGGTCTCCTAAGAAATTCATATTCTCACCAGATGAAGTTGAGATCACAGAAATCTCAAGTGGAAGAGTTATTGCAAAAGGAGTAGCGAATCATGCTCAAAAGGTATACATGTTTTCACACTTCCTGCCTTACTCAAACCCCTCTGTTCTTCTTATCCATGCTAATGAAGCTAGCAAGCTATGGCATGAAAGATTTGGCCATTTAAATTACAAGTATTTGTCTGATCTTAGTGAGAAAGATATGGTCATAGGGTTTCCCAAGATAAAATTTTCCAAAGGAGTATGCCAAGGCTGTATCCTAGGAAAACACCCAGAGCACAAATTTGAGAAAGCCAGTCATGAGAGAACCTCTGCACCCCTCGAGCTGATTCACAGTGATGTTGCTGGCCCATTCCCTCATATGTCCATGAGTCAGGACAAATATGCATTGACCTTTATTGATGATTTTTCTAGGTATTGTTGGGTTCACTTCATGAAACACAAGTCAGAAGTTTTTGGCCTATTCAAAGTCTTAAAGGCTTTGGTTGAAAACCAGTGTGGAAGAAAACTCAAGGTCCTCAGGTTTGACAATGGTGGTGAGTATGTCAATACTGATTTTATTAACTATTGTGCAGATGCAGGTATTCAGATGCAGCATTCTATCCCCTACACTTCACAGCAGAATGGTGTTGCAGAGAGGAAGAACAGATCACTGAAGGAGATGGCAACATGCATGATGGAGGCCAAAACTTTGCCACCAAAGTACTGGGCCGAAGCTATCAACTGTGCAGCCTATATTCAGAATAGGGTGCCTCACAAACAGTTGGATGGCATGTCTCCCTTCGAAGCATGGAGTGGGCACAAGCAAGATGTGACCCATTTCAGGATTTTTGGCTCAAAGGCATGGGCTAGAATCCCGACAGAGAAGAGGAAGGATATGCAGCCCCAAAGCCAAGAGTGTATTTTTGTGGGATTCTATGAAGATTCAAAAGGGTACAAGTTGATAAAATTGAGCACAAACAAAGCCTTCATTGAAAGGTGTGTTCAGTTTGAAGAAGAACCCCTTGCAGAAGTGGAGATTGGTGAAGCCTCTTCACCACCTGAACCTCAAGAAGTAAGTAAAGAGTTTGTTGAACATGCTAATTCTGATTTGTCTGATGGAGATAAGTTTATTGCAGACCCAAAAATCCCCACAAGGCCAAAATGGGCAGCCAAGACACTACATGCAGCAGGATAGTTAGCTGGGGATCCCAATGACCCAAGGAGGACTAGATCTCAATTTGAGAGTGGTCTGTGCATGAAGGATCCTGAGTTTGCTGAAAAATGCTATTTGATGGTGGAGTCTGATCCTCAAACATATGAAGAAGCAGCAGGAGATCCAACATGGCAAGCTTCCATAAATGAGGAGTTCAACTCGCTACAGAAGAGCAACACATGGGAGCTAGTGGATCTTCCTCCAGGGAGAAAACTAGTATAGTGTAAGTGGGTCTATAAGACCAAATTTGCTGCTGATGGTTCACCACTGAAGTAAAAGGCTAGATTGGTAGATAAATTGTACTCACAGGTTCATGGCATTGATTACAATGAGACTTTTTCCCCAGTGGCAAAGATGGATTCAATCAGGCTAGCTCTAGCCATTGCAGCATCAAGGAAATGGGAGGTACATCATATGGATGTAAAATGTGCCTTTCTGAATGGTGATCTCACTGAGGAGATATATATGCAGCAGCCCCAAGGTTTTTCTACTGACCATTCTCTTGTGTGCAAGTTGAGAAAGTCATTGTATGGGCTAAAGCAAGCCCCCAGGGCTTGGTATGCCAAGATAGATAGCTTCTTGCTATCTCTAAATTTTGTTCGGTGCAAATCAGATTCGAATGTCTATCTAAAGGTAATTAATGGTTCATTAATGATCATTGTGTTATATTTTGATGACCTCCTCATTACAGGAAGCTCACAGGCTGAGATTGCTTCCCTAAAAGGAGCTATGAACCAAGCCTTCTCGATGACAGATTTGGGGCTCTTAGGTCAATTTCTGGGGCTTGAGATTGCTCAAACCAAAGCTAGAATCAAGGTGCACCAGTCCAAATATGCCTTGGATTTGCTGATCAAATTCATAATGCAAGATTGCAAAGCAAGCAAAACTCCTTTCCTTTCAGGAGTGAAGCTGGAAGAAGATGATTCTCCATCGATGGTAAACAACACTTTGTATAGACAGTTGATTGGATGTTTGTTGTATTTGACACATATTTGACCTGATATTTGTTATGCAGTCAGTGTTGATTTTAG